>JAKOOJ010000017.1:16846820-16991820 GCA_022577455.1 Arizona elegans
CCTAATTAACATTTCATTAAGCCCTTTTTTGGCTCGCCTTGATGGAGGTCCAGGAGAGGTCACCCCATTGATGTGCTAATTTTCGGGGCCCGCTTTTGTCTGTTTCTCAGCTGTCCCTCCTTTTGTGTTCAAAATAACAGGTTGCAACAGGCAAAATAGAATCCGTTGTCTGGTTGTTGGTTTTTTTGCTTTCTTCCTTTCCTCTTTTGTCTTCCAACATCTGCAGCAGAATGATAGGTTGTAGTAACATCTCCCGGTCCCTTCCAGAATGGTCAATGTCGCACATCAACCCCCCCTCCATCGATGGGGTCAAGACCTGTATACCCCTATACAGGTAGACCTCGACTTACGACCACAATTGAGCCCAGTTTTTTCTGTTGCTAAGTATGACATTTGTTAAGTATCGCAGGTATTTGAGGGGCTGCCCCAAAGAAGAAGGGGTCAACTTATTTTCCAAAGCCATCTGAAGACAGGACAAGAAACAACGGATGGAAACGAATCAAGAGAAGCAACCTGGAATTAAGGAGAAACTCCTTAACAGTGAGGACAATTAACCAGTGGAACAGCTGGCCACCAGAAGTTGTGGTTGTTCCATCGCTGGAGCTTTTTAAGGAGAGACTGGGCAGCCACTTGTCTGGAATGGTATAGGGTCTCCTGCTTGAGTAGGGGGTTGGACTAGAAGACCTCCAAGCTCCCTTCCGGCTCTGTTTCTGATTGATTGGTTCAGTAGTGTTAAGTAGCACCAGCTGCCTGCAATTACTGCAAGTTCGAATCTCACCAGGCTCAAGATTGACTCCGCCTTCCATCCTTTTGAGGTAGGTAAAATGAGGACCCCGGATTGTGGGGGCAATAAACTGACTTTGTATAAAAAAAAGAACACTGCTTAGGGGGGGCCCGAAAGCCCTACTAAGCAGGTATATACAAAAGTATGAAGGCTATTGCTTAACGCATTGTAAGCCACCCTGAGTCTCCGGAGAAGGGCGGCATATAAATCGAACCAATAAATAAATAAATAAATAAATACCTTAGCTAGCTCCCTAGGACTTAATTAAGGAGAAACTTCCTAACAGTGAGGACAATTAACCAGTGGAACAGCTTGCCACCAGAAGTTGTAGGTGCTCCATGACTGGAGGTGTTTAAGGAGACATTGGACAACTACAAAACTGGAGGTTTTTAGGAGACTGGACAGTCACTTGTCTCCAATTTTTTTTTTTATTTTTAATTTGATTTATATGCCGCCCTTCTCCGGAGACTCAGGGCGGCTTACAATGCGTTAAGCAATAGCCTTCATACTTTTGTATATTTATACAAAGTCAGCTTATTGCCCCCACAATCTGGGTCCTCATTTCACCTACCTTAGAAAGGATGGAAGGCTGAGTCAACCTTGAGCCTGGGGAGATTCGAACCAGCAGAAATTGCAGGCAGCTGTGTTAATGACAGGGTGTGTAGACCACTGTACTATCAAGGCTCGGAGGTCCCTCCGAGGTCCCTCCAAGCTCTATTCTAATAGTCTATAAAGTAAATTTTGCCCTATATTACGAACTTTCTTGCCACCGTTGTAAAGTGAATCACTGCAGTTGATAAGTGAGTCACAGGGTTGTTAAGTGAATTTGGCTTCCCTCTTGACTTTGCTATGCCAGCAGGTCGCAACAGGGGATCATGTGACACCCCCCACCCCCCACTCCCGGGGACACCACACCGGTCATAAATACGAGTCAGTTGCCAAGCGTCTGAATTTTGATGTAGTGATCGTGGAGGTGCTGCAATGGTCATTAAGTGTGAAAACCAGTTCATCAGTCACTTTTTTGCAATGCCGTTGTGACTTCAAACAGTCACTAAACGAGCTGTTGTCACTTGAGGATGATCTGTGTTTTGCTCGACTTTCAATGATGGCGATGATATTATCCATTCAGAACCTCCAGAAGCTTCCATGGGTGAAGAGGACGAAGAGGAGGAGCCTCTTCTCGATGCACGGGCGCGCAGAGCGGCCAAAAGGCAGGAGTGGCTCCTTAAGAGGAGGTCTCCTCGAGAGTAAGGCTTGGGGCTAATTGGCCACTCCCTTAGCCTATTTAAGGAGGAACACCGACTGAAGCAATTTGTAGGGAACAACTTTAGTTCATTCTCCTTCGCGTCTGGATTCTCTGCAAATTGCTTCTGGGCTTTCTGCCAACCTTAGTAAGATTGTGATTACTTTATCTTTGGTTTCTTGTAGGGTGTTAAGAAAGTTTATTAACAGCCTTTGTTTGAAAAAGACTGTTATTTTAGTAAATTTAAGTTTATTTATTATTATTATTATTATTATTATTATTATTAGTTTTGTTCAGACTTTGTGTGTGCTGCGTTCTTTGGGGTCCGTAGCTGGAGCAGAACACTTAATCAACTGCAGTGATTTACTTAACAGCTGTGGCCAGAGAGGTCATAAAACGGGGAAAAACTCACTTAATAACTGTCTTGCTTAGCAGCCGAAATTGTGGTCATAAACTGAGGACTAGCCATACATGTATGTGATGTCAAAAAAAAACCCCACAAGTGTCCGAGGCTATGGCATGACACTGCTAGCATTTGCCTTCTGTAGGGGCCTTTGGTAAGTTCATACAGGTAGTCCTCGACTTAAAACAGTTCATTTAGTGACCGTTACAACGGCACTGAAAAAAGTGACTTAGGACCGTTTTTCACACTTACGACCGTTCCCGCATCTCCACAATCATGCAATTTACGAGACAACCGACTCATAGTTATGACAGTTGCAATGTCCCGGAGTCAACCTTCTGATAAGCAAAAGTTAAGGGGGAAACCTAGATTCCCTTAACGACCAGGTTGCTCATTTAACAAGCAGCAGTCATTCACTTAGCCCAAGCAGCAAGGAACGGTCGTACAACGGGGCAAAATTCAAAACTGAAGACATTTCTCACTTAGCGACATAAATTTGGGGCTCAGTTTTGGTCGTAAGTGGAAGGCGAGCTGGGCTTTGCATCGGAATGTGGTTGGGTTGACTTTCCCGGAGCCCGGAGCTCAGTCAAGCCCCAGGATCTGTAAATCAGAGTTTACGGTTAAGCATCCTGAACCAAGACAGGCAATGGTGGTTTATTCAATAAACAATCAACTCAATGCTCGTGTGGGTAGTTGGCCGGCGGGGAAAAATTGATAATCTTTTTCGTCTGCTTGCAAAGCAGCTTCTGTGTTCTTGGGAACAATTTCAGCAGATTAATTGGCAGGCTTGACTTCTGGCCTCCGCAGTTAATTGTTTCGTTCGTTCTTTTTTTAAAAAAAAAAAAAATAGCAAGGAGAGGTTAATACTCGGAGGTGAAAATATTGGACGTCCTTGGCCTCTCGCTCTTTCGTTATTTTGCAGAAGGCCTCTCTGAAACGTGTGAATATTTGCAAGTGGCAAAGCAGGCCCGTTGAGAAGAAACTACAGATAGTCCTTGAATAGAGTAATAACTTTATTGTTGCTTTGAATGTACACCATTCGGCGTGCATTAAAATGACATTTCGTTGCATCCAGCTCTCAAAGGGTCACCACCTCCAATATACATGACATCATCATCTTCTTTTAACGACCCCATAATTCCTTGCGGGATGGAGTTTGGGCAACTGAACGGAGCTAGCAGAGTGTTTTCATGGCTGGATGCCCTTCCCTGTTGCCAGTGAGGAGTTTATTCTCATTGTGCCCAGAGAGAGAGAAATATCTGCCTCTACCTAGGATCAAACTCACAGCCTCCTGATTGTGAGGCGAGAGAGCCACCTCTAGGCCACTGCACCACTCCAATATACACTTCATGAACATGACAAAATAAGTAAATAAATGCAAAATTATACTATACAGATATCCACATATATTATATGACACAGAGAAGCAACATGATCTAGTTTGATTTACAACAATTTATTTAGTGACCGTTTGAAGTTACAAGGGCACTGAAAAAAGTGACTTATGACCGTTTTTCACACTTACGACTGTTGTGGCTTCCCCATGGTCCCGCGATCAAAATTCAGACGCCTGGCAACTGACTCATATTTATGACGGGTCACGATGTGTCTTTTGTGACCTTTTGACCAGCAATGTCAATTGGGAAGCCAGATTCACTTAACAACCAGGTTCCGAACTTAACTGCAGTGATTCACTTAGCAACACTGGCAAGACAGGTCGTGAAATGGGACAAAACTCGCTTAACACCTGTCTTGCTTAGCAGCAGAAATGTTCGTCTTAATTGTGGTCGTAAGTTGAGGATTGCCTGCCCTGAATTGCTTTGACGCTTACTTCAGGGAGAGTAAGAAGAAATGGCTTTTTTTTAAAAAAAAAATTTGATTTATATGCCGCCCTTCTCCGGAGACTCATGGCGGCTTACAATGTGTTAAGCAATAGCCTTCCTACTTTTGTATATTTATACAAAGTCAGCTTATTGCCCCCCACAATCTGGGTCCTCATTTAACCTACCTTAGAAAGGATGGAAGGCTGAGTCAAACCTTTAGGGAAAAAGAAACCTTGTTGAGCACGTGCAGAGTTCCATGCAATAGCCTTTATTTGGGACAATTGTCCAATATACGTAGTCCTCGATTTATGACTGCAACTGAACCCGGAATGTGACTGAACTCAATTTTATGACTTATAACTAATGCATTGTAAATTAACTCCAGCTGTCTGCAATTAGTAAGTTCGAATCTCGCCAGGCTCAAGGTTGACTCAGCCTTCCATCCTTTCTAAGGTAGGTAAATTGAGGACCCAATTTGTGGGGGCAATAAGCTGACTTTGTAAAAAATATACAAAAGTATGAAGGCTGTTGCTTAACGCATTGTAAGCCACCCTGAGTCTCCGGAGAAGGGCGGCATATAAATCAAATTAAAAAAAAAAAAGGAAGTCTGCACTACTATTAATCTTCTCATCGTTCCCACCACCCACCTCCTCCCACTTATGACTGTACGACTGTAGTTTCGTTGCTGGTATCCTTATGATTTATATTGAGATTGTTTCCTGATTGCTTATTTGTACCCTATGACTATCATTAAATGCTGTACCTTATGATTCTTGACGAATGTATGTTTTAATTTATGTACACTGAGAGCATATGCACCAAGACAAATTCCTTGTGTGTCCAATCACACTCGGCCAATACAAAAAAATTGTAGAACCAGCAGCATCCCACCAGTGCATAAGTCCTTTTTCTCAGTGTCCTTGTAACTTCAAATGTTTGCTAAGCTAACTATCAGTTGCTTGGTGCCAATTGATCACTTTTGATCCACAGGTATAGAATTTGGGTTTTGACTGATTTCCCTGCCACTGAATGGCTGCTAAGAGCTGTAAAACCTCCATTCTCTGCTTCCCATCCTCAGCTTTCTCCAGGGGGTGATTAATTGTGGATAAATTTGCCTTCACGTGGTTTAATAAATCCCACTCGGTGACAAGCGATATCGAGGGCTTTATTACTCTTTTAGTAGCGTGAACAGCGGTCCCTAAGTTAACTCAAAACTTGGGGGCTTAACCAAAAAAAAAAAAGAACTTGAAATTCAGGTGTGCAAAACTTTATTTGAAATGGTACGAATTCCAAAAGGGAAAGGTAATGCTTCTGTAAAAAAAATGAGTTTAATTCCTTTGGTCTATGTCAGAGGTAGACAACTATGGCCCTTTAAGACTTGTGGACTTCAACTCCCAGAATTCCTGAGCCAGCCACCAAGTTTTTTTTTTTTTTTAAAAAAAAAAAAAAACCTTCAGCAAGCATGGCTGTCTCAAGAATTCTGGGAGTTGAAGTCCACAAGTCATCAAACGGCCATAGCTCTCCACCACTAGGTAACTATATATGGACATATACATACAATAATAGTCTTGGAATAGTTACAATCAGGGTGGATTTGATTTAAATCAAGTTGATTTAAATCATGATTTAAATCCCTAGTAAAAAGGCTTGATTTAAATCAACTCGATTTAAATCATAATTTTTAAAGAGCAACTGTCATCTCTGCTCCTCCTTTGACCCACCGTTGACTCACCGATAGTCCCAGTGTTGCAAAATATACAACCTCATGCTACATAACTAAGCTCCATTTAATGAATAAACTAAATTATTTAATATCTATCTTAAATAGAAAACTATCTTACGATAGATTTTTACCCCAAAAGTTTTTTATTAAAGTAAATTTGATAAAAATCAAAAAAATCTGATTTAAATCAAAAAAATCGGATTTTTTTCATTTTTTTAAAAAAATCATTGATTTTTATCCACCCTGCGTAGAATAGAATAGAGCTGGAAGGGATCTTGGAGGTCTTCTAGTCCAGCCTTTTGCTCAAGCAGGAGATCCTACCGTGTTTCACCGAAAATAAGCCCTCCCCGAAAATATTTAACCGCATGTGCAGCTGGTCCCCGCCATTTCCTCTGGTTAGGGTTAGGGAGGCAGAGCTGGAAATCAGGTAAGACGGCAAGAGGAGCCCCGTCTTGCTCCACACGGCCCAAAATAATAAGACCTCCCTGAAAATAAGGCCGAGCACCAATGGTAGGTTTCAAATTTTTTTACTACCAGTTCTGTGGGTGTGACTTGGTGGGTGTGGCAGGGGAAGGATACTATAAAATCTCCATTCCCTCCCCACTCCAGGGGAAGGTTACTGCAAAACTCCCATTTCCTCCCGATCAACTGGGACTCGGGAGGCAGAGAATAGATGGGGGTGGGGCCAGCCAGAATTTTTACTACCGGTTCTCCGAACTACTCAAAAAAAATTTTATTTTTTTTTTAATTTGATTTATATGCCGCCCTTCTCCGGAGACTCAGGGCGGCTTACAGTGCGTTAAGCAATAGCCTTCAACCTTTTGTATATTTATACAAAGTCAGCTTATTGCCCCCACAATCTGGGTCCTCATTTAACCTACCTTAGAAAGGATGGAAGGCTGAGTCAACCTTGAGCCTGGCGAGATTCGAACTTACTTTAATTGCAGACAGCTGGTGTTAAATTACAGTGCCTTGTCCGCAGAGCTATCCAGGCTCCTACTCAAAATTTCTGCAACCGGTTCTCCAGAACTGGTCAGAACCTGCTGAAACCCATCTCTGCCAAGTGCTTATTTCAGGATTGAAAAAAAATATAAGACAGGGTCTTATTTTCGGGGAAACACGGTATACAATTTGAGACGAGTGACTGTCCAGTCTCTTCTTAAAAACCTCCCATGTTGGAGCTATCCAGTCTCTTCTTAAAAGCCTCCAGTGATGGAGCACCTACAATTTCTGGTGGCAAGCTGTTCCACTGGTTAATTGTTCTCAGCGTTAGGAAGTTTCTCCTTAATTCCAGGTTGCTTCTCTCCTTGATTAGTTTCCATCCGTTGTTTTTTGTCCTGCCTTCAGGTGCTTTGGAGAATAACTTGACTCCCTCTTCTTTGGGGCAACCCCTCAAATATTGGAAGACTGCTATCATGTCCCCCCTAAATCCTTCTTTTCTCTAGACTGGCCAGACCCAATTCCTGCAACCGTTCTTCATGTTTTAGTCTCCAGGCCTTTAATAGTTGATCTTCTTTGCACTTAAAAGATGGTTGGGTGACTTTGGCTCAATCACTAGGAGGCTGTGAGCCACAGAGGAGTTGTTGTTTTTTTTAAATTTGATTTATATGCCACGGCTTACAATGCGTTAAGCAATAGCCTTCATACTTTTGTATATTTATACAAAGTCAGCTTATTGCCCCCACAAACCGGGTCCTCAATTTACCTACCTTAGAAAGGATGGAAGGCTGAGTCAACCTTGAGCCTGGCGAGATTCGAACTTACTTTAATTGCAGACAGCTGGTGTTAAATTACAGTGCTTAGTCTGCAGAGCTATCCAGGCTTGTTGTGCGGAAAAATAGAAGGAGGAAGGAGTATTAGGTATGTTCTTAAATATGAGCCAGCCGTGTGCAGCAGCTGCCAAAAAAGGAAACGCAGTTCTAGGCTGCATCAACAGAAGGATGGAATCCAGATCACGTGAAGTGTTAATACCACTTTATAAGGCCTTGGGAAGGCCACACGTGGAATATTGCATTCTGTTTTGGTTGCCACGATGTAAAAAAGATGTGGAGACTCTAGAAAGAGTGCAGAGAAGAGCAAGCAAGATGATTAGGGGACTTGAGGATAAAACATATGAAGAATGGTTGCAGGAACTGAGTATGTCTAGTTTAATGAAAAGGAGGACTAGGGGAGACAGGATAGCAGACTTCCAATATCTCAGGGGATGCCCCAAAGAAGAGGGAGTCAAGCTGTTCTCCAAAGCACCTGAAGGCAGGACAAGAAGCAATGGATGGAAACTAATCAAGGAGAGAAGCAACTTAGAACTAAGGAGGAATTCCCAGACAGTGAGGACAATTAATCAGTGGAACAACTTGCCACCAGAAGTTGTGAATGCTCCAACACTGGAAGTTTTTAAGATGATGTTAGATAACCATTTGTCTGAAGTGGTGTAGGGTTTCCTGCCTAGGCAGGGGGTGGGACTAGAAGACCTCAAATGTCCCTTCCGACTCTGTTATCCTGTATTCTGTATTCTATTCTCCCACCTTCAGTTACTCGCGAAGCAATAAAGGCAGGACAAAATTTCTAATAAACAATAAAGAGCAGGCTTTGCTAAGCTATAAATTAACTGGGTTTGCACCGCTTCGAAAGCCAAACCAAGCAAACCACTTTAATTTCTAAAGGCATTGTGCTCAGACCGTAAATGCTTATTTCAGGCAGCTGCACATCTGTGATTAGAATCCCCCCCCCTTTTTTTGGTGCTTTTTTTTTTAAAAAACCCTGCCTGATTCTCTCTTTTTTTAAAAAAATTCTCATTTTATGGGTTGAGGGTTTTGTTTGTTTTTTTTTAACAATAGAGCGGGGGTGGGGGAAAATGTGTTTGCGTGTTTTTTTTTCATCCGGATGCATCCTCCACCCATCCTTTCAATTATTTTTTGGGGTGACCTGCCCTTCCCTTTCCTATCCGGTCTCCCCTCCTCCCTTTCCGTTCCTTTGCTTGCAAATCTTTCCTTCCTTTGTCCGTAATAAAAGACTAAAAAAAAGAAGAAGAAGAAAGAAGGAAGGACCAGTTTAGAATTTCCCCTCCCCCCAAAGGTCAGTTTTTTAAAGATTTGCAGTAACAGTGGTGATGAGAAAATCGGCTTTCCTGTTTTAAAAAAAAAACCAGGGTGTGTTTATTGGTTTCTGTATTGTTAAAAGAGGTAGAAGAATTTGGAATCCTTTCTCTTGCCTTTTCCTCTGGGTCCTTCCATGAGAGATTTTCAATAAACATAGTTAGTTGGATGAACCCCAGTTTCCCTGTTCACACTATAAATGGAGCTATGAATCCGAGGAAATGTCGGTCAACATACAAGACAGTCCTCAACTTACAACACTTTGTTTTAATGGCTGTTTGAAGTTGCAACGGCCTAGAAAAAATGACTTAAGGCCATCAAACTGTTTACTAAGTCTGCACTACTATTAATCTTCTCATTGTTCCCAACACCCATCTCCTTCCACTTATGACTGCATGACTGTAACTTCGTTGTTTGTATCCTTATGATTTATATTGATATTGTTTCCTGATTGCTTATTTGTACCCTATGACTATCATTGAGTGTTGTACCTTATAGATTCTTGATGAACGTATCTTGTCTTTTATGTCCACTGAGGGCGTATGCACCAAGACAAATTCCTTGTGTGTCCAATCACACTTGGCCAATAAAATAAAATAAATTCTATTCTATTCTATTCTATTCCATTCTATTCTTCATTCTTCTATTCTATTCTATTCTATTCTATTCCATTCTATTCTTCAGTCTTCTATTCTATTCTATTCTATTCTATTCCATTCTATTCTTCATTCTTCTATTCCTATTCTATTCTACTCTATTCTATTCCATTCTATTCTTCATTCTTCTATTCTATTCTATTCTATTCTATTTCATTCTATTCTTCATTCTTCTATTCTATTCTATTCTATTCCATTCTTCATTCTTCTATTCTATTCTATTCTATTCTATTCTATTCTATTCCATTCCATTCTATTCCATTCTATTCTTCATTATTCTATTCTATTCTATTCTATTCTATTCTATTCTATTCTATTCTTCATTATTCTATTCTATTCTATTCCATTCTATTTCATTCTATTCTTCATTCTTCTATTCTATTCTATTCTATTCTATTCCATTCTATTCTTCATTCTTCTATTCTATTCTATTCTATTCTATTCTATTCTATTCTATTCTATTCTAATTTCTCATAAACCATTACAGGATCATTATCAGTGGTGGATTGCTCCTGGTTCGTGCCGGTTCACAAGAACCGGTAGTAAAAATTTATAGTAGTTCGGAGAACCGATAATAACATTGGCTGGCCATGCCCCTGAACCGGTTCCCGGCCCGGTCGCCACTCGCTTACCCCGCCCACCTCATCAGAGGCTTTTTTTTTTTTTTAACTTCTAAAAGCATTTTTTCTACAACCTCTTCGGCCGAAAAAAATCCTTTTAAAAGTAAAAAAAAAAACAAACCTCTGATGACCGCGTGGCTCAGCTGGGATTGTCAGAAGCTTCTAAAAGCATTTTTTTCTGCAACCTCTTAAGGTTGTAGAAAAAAATGCTTTTAAAAGTAAAAAAAAAAAAAAAAGGTTGGCCACGCCCACCTAGTCACATTACCCCGCCACCAAGCGACACCCACAAAATAAGCCACGCCCACAGAACCAGTAGTAAAAACATTTTGAACTCACCCCTGGGTCATAGGTCACTTTTGCCAGTGCCGCTGTAAGAACAAAAGGTCCCTAAATGAACGGTTATAAGTTGAGGACTTACTTATAAGAAGAAACGGAAAATTGCTGGAGACAATTTTGAAGGTGGATGTTAATCCTGAAACAGAGGTGCTATTCAGCCACCTGCCCCCACTCTATCCTGTCCTTTATTTCCTGCTTTGTAGCATATCTCAATCGCGCAACACAGCTGATTCCACCTCTCTCACACTGTTCTACTTATGTTGTGGCCCGTCAGCGGCCTGTACAGCTAGTAGCTGATTCTGACAGCGAGGAGGCTGGTGTGGTGCTGTGCCAGCAGCCTGTGCAGCTGGCACTCGAGTCAGACAATGAGGAGGCTGGAGAAGATGTGGTGCCAGAGGTGGGGATTCTGCCAGGGCCTTCAGATCCTCCAGAAGCTCCCGTAAGTGAAGAGGACGAAGAGGAGGAGCCTCTTCTCGATGCACGGGCGCGCAGAGCTGCCAAAAGGCAGGAGTGGCTCCTCAGGAGGAGGTCTCCTCGAGAGTAAGGCTTGGGGCTAATTGGCCACTCCCTTAGCCTATTTAAGGAGGAACGCCGACTGAAGCAATTTGCAGGGAACAACTTCGTTCACTCTCCTTCGCGTCCTGATCTTAGTTCTCTTATCAGCTTCCTGCAAATTGCTTCTGGGCTTTCTGCCAACCTTTGTAAGATTACGATTATCTATTCTTTGGATTCTTGTAGGCTATTAAGAAAGTTCATTAACAGCCTTTGTTTGAAAAAAGACTGATTTAATTTAGTAAACTAAGATTCGTACAGACTTTGCGTGTGCTGCGTTCTTTGGGGTCCGTAGCTGGGACAGAACAACTTAAGGTTGCTGACTTGGAAGGTAAAATGCTCCATTTTCAGCACTGCGCGCAAGGGCACTCTCCCCAAACCGGTTGTTCCTACCACTATCCTGAACCAAAAGTGGTTTTTAATTTTCAAGGTTATTCTATTTTTTTCTTTAATTGACTGACAACCGAAGCTGGGGTCTCGTGAAGCAGAATGCAAAGCTTTGCTAATTTTGCACAGTTGTTCCGTCTTTGAAACAGATTTTTTTCCCTCCCACCCGCCCCTGTTTTCCCAGCGAGTTTTGATCTTGCAATGGCCTGATTTTTCCTGCAAGGCAGGTGTTTCAAAGGAAAACAGGAGCTATTTTCAGCTCAAAAACATTTCTGGAATGCTGGCACGGCATCAGAAATAATTTTCAGGTTGCTCATATCTATGTTTTAAAAGTCTTTTGCTTCTCCAGTTCCCAGATGGGCTCCAAACAGACAGCTCCAAATGCTTTTAAGAGATAGTCCTCAACGTACGACGGTAATGGAGTTCAAAATTCCCTTTGCTGTGCAAGGCAGTTGTTAAGTGAGCTTTGCCCCCCGTTTTGCCGCCTTTTTTCGCCGCCGTTGCGAAGCAAATCGCTGCGGTTGTTAAGTGGATCAGGCAATCGTTAAGCGAATCTGGGCTCCCCGTTGGCTTTGCTAGTCTGAAAGGTCACAAAAGGTGATCACATGACCACAGGACAATGGCCCTTGTCATAAATACAGGTAGTCCTCGACTTACGACCGTTTATTTACCGTAGCAACCGTTCAAAGTTGCAAAGGCCTGGAAAAAAGTGACCTCAGGCCATTTTTTCATACTTATAAACCATCGCAGCATCCTTGTGAACATGTGATCAGAATTCAAAAGCTTGGCAACTGGCATGTACTTACGACTGTTGGCAGTGTCCCAACTAACAAGGAAAGTCAATGGAGGAAGCTGGATTCACTTCAAAAAACCTGGTTACTAACTTCACAACTTGCGCCAATTCACTTAACAACGTGGCAAGAAAAGTCATAAAAACGGGGCAAAGCTCACTTAACCAATGTTCCGCTGGACAGCGGAGGTTTTGGGCTCCATTGCGGTCGTAAGTCGAGGACTAGCTGTACATGCAGTTTCTTTCCCTTTCCTTTCCCTCCCCTTCCCTCCCCTGCCCCAGGGCCAGAATCCGTCTCTCAAGTGGATCAGAAAGGAAAGACAAAATTAATTAACTAATTAGGAGCCTGGTTTAGCTCAACAGACAGAGCTCTGTAATTTAACACCAGCTGTCTGCAATTAAAGTAAGATCGAATCTCGCCAGGCTCAAGGTTGACTCAGCCTTCCATCCTTTCTAAGGTAGGTAAATTGAGGACCCAGTTTGTGGGGGAAATAAACTGACTTTGTATAAATATACAAAAGAATGAAGGCTATTGCTTAGCGCATTGTAAGCTGCCCTGAGTCTCCAAAGAAGGGCGGCATATAAATCAAATTAAAAAATAAATAAAAATAAATAAATAAAAAATAAATATAGTGGTGGCCAAAATTGTGGAAACTTTTTGGGAAAAGTTGTATTTTTGAGGTTTGATGGCTAATAACACCACTTTTTTTTTTTTTTTTTTGGAGTTTCAAGATAATCCTATTCCACTGTTGGAATCGCCTGGGAATAGCCCAGATCTTCACCCAATGGAAAAATCTAGGGAGCCGACTAAAGAAACCTTGTTAGTCAGAAGCGACCCAGCCATAAAACCCAGTTAATAGAAGCCATCATTCAATCTCGGTTTCAGATTAGAACAGCTGCAGAACTAAAAGACTTGCTTCACTCCGCGGGAAGACATTGTAAGGCCGTCATTCATGCTGAAGGCTACCCAACTAAGGATTAACTGACATGGGGATCATTTTTGAATATCTGTTTTTTTCATTTTTCTTCTTTATGCTGCAGCTGCTATTCTAAGAGCAAATCCTTCCTAAAAGTTATTGCATTACATTGTTGGTTAAATTATCTTTCCATTGATATATAATTTTATGGTACTACTGCAAAAAAAAAAAAAAGTGGTGTTATTAGCTAGTTTTAGAAAATACACTTTTCCACAATTTTGGCCAGTACTGTATATCGTTGGGTAAGGAAACGTCTGTGAGAAAATCACCAAGTTTAGAGAACAGCACCCTACAGTTGTCAGTTTTCTTCCTCCTCTTCCTCTTTCTTCTTTTCCTCCTCCACTGAACAGCCATGTTCCTAACCTAACAACGGCAGTGATTCGTTTAACAACCCTGGCAAGGAAGGTCGTAAAATGAGGCAAACTTCACTGAACATGTTTTATTAACATGTTTTGCTATGTTTTGCATAGCAACAAAAATGTGGGGCTTAGTCAATTGTGGTCGTAAGTCGAGGACTACCTATAATTTTACTTTATTGTTAAGGCGACATAAACAGAATCTTGTGAGGCTGAAAGTATGAATCTCCCGCCGTCTCTTTTTAGCGCCTGGTTAGTTAGGACGGATCCTTTCTAAGTTTCTTCCTCTGTCCGTTGTTCAATTGTGGGTATTCTGTCCCCGTCCCACACGCACACACACCAACAGACGTTCAAGAGTTAAAGACCAAACCAGCCGGCAAAATCCTTTTCCTTATGATAATGGAACTTGGCAACAACCTAGTGGCTGCTTGCCAAGAGTTTATTACTTACGAAGAGGAGAGATAACTTCTCCCCACTTC
Organism: Arizona elegans; assembly: GCA_022577455.1. NCBI lineage: Eukaryota > Metazoa > Chordata > Lepidosauria > Squamata > Colubridae > Arizona > Arizona elegans. The sequence continues at coordinate 16,861,042 of JAKOOJ010000017.1, forward strand.
TGATACATCAAAAGAAACAGCTCAATAATTACGGAGTCAATCAAGTCCAGAGATAATCCAGCAAAGTCTATAGCCAAAAGTCCGGCAATGCAGAATGGCGTGGAAGCTTTCAGCTTTGTTCGTCACAGAGTTTGACTGGCCACCTCGCTCCCTTTTATACCTCTGGGGTGTGGTCCAGTGACTCAGCCTAATCTCGGGCACGCCTTTTCTTCTGTTGCGCGCGCTTATCTCTGCGACGCTGCCGAGGATCCAGCCAAGACTCATTACCCTCATCACTGTCCATCTGTGGCTGCGTGGACGTGCTTGGACCCGGCCCTATCTCTTGCCCTTCGGCGGACACCAGAGGCATTGCCAGAGAGGAGGGTCCTGGAGAGGGAGGCCTTGCCAACTCCTCTTCTTCACTCTCGGAGTCCTCTCCTGCTGATGACACAGGCTCAGGTAACGGAGCCACAGTGGGGACTTCTTCCTTTTATCTGATCATTCCCTCAGGTTTCCTCTCTTCTTCCCCGTCTTCCAAGGCCAGTCTCACATCCCGTTGCCGACTGTCACTCAAAGTGCTGAATGGGCGGAGCTGAAGTAAGCAGTGGGTGGAGCTAAAGGGGATGGTCTTTTAAGCTTCGCGCCCACCTCTGCGATCGTGGGAATATTTTTCTCGCCATGTCCTTTTGATGAATTCATCAAATTAATCAGCCCGTTCAAATGGGCTGGCTCAGCGATCATCTGTGAGTTTGGGATGAATTATATTCCAATTATATTATATTCCAATTATATTATATTCCAGAGAAAGGCGGCCCCAAAGATTCTCCAGCCCTCCAATTAGCACCATCTGGGCTTGTTGGAACTACAGTTCTAATCATCATCAGGCAGAAGAGGGATTTCACAGGGAGTCCTCGACTTACGACCACAAGTCATTTTTTTTTTCAGTCCTATAATTGTAATTTCAAATCAACAGTGAGTTCTAGTCGCACCTTAGACGTGAAAGCTGGCTGGGTAACTGAGAACCAATCACCAGGAGACGGTGAGTTCTAGTTCTGCCATGCAAGCCAGCTAGTGACTTTGGACCACTCACTAGGAGACTGTGAGTTCTAGTCCCACCTTAGGCATGAAAGCTGACTGGGTGATTTTGGGCCAATCACCAGGAGACTGTGAGTTCTAGTCCTGCCTTAGGCATGAAAGCTGACTGGGTGATTTTGGGCCAATCACCAGGAGACTGTGAGTTCTAGTCCTGCTTTAGGCATGAAAGCTAGTGAGTGACTTTGGACCAATCACCAGGAGACCGTGAGTTCTAGTTCTGTTTTAGGCATGAAAGCTGGCTGGGTGACTTTGGACCAATCGCCAGGAGACTGTGAGTTCTAGTCCCGCCTTAGGCATGAAAGCGGGCTGGGTGACTTTGGACCAATCGCCAGGAGACCGTGAGTTCTAGTCCCGCCTTAGGCATGAAAGCTGGCTGGGTGACTTTGGACCAATCGCCAGGAGACGGTGAGTTCTAGTCCTGCCTTAGGCATGAAAGCGGGCTGGGTGACTTTGGGCCAATCACCAAGAGGTAGTGAGTTCTAGTCCTGCCTTAGCAATGAAAGCTAGTGAGTGATTTTGGACCAATCACCAGGCGACCGTGAGTTCTAGTCTCAGTTTAGCCCTCAAAGCCAGCTGGGTGACTTTGGTCCAAACACTTTTATCTCAGCTCTACGCACCTCACAGGTGGTTGTTGGGGGAGGAACGCAGGAGTAAGGTGTGTTAGATATGTTTTGATGCCATGAGTTATTTGTACAAATAAATAAATAAGAAATGCTATGTCAGGCTCATGTCAAGCACCGTGCTATTTGCCACGGTGGGACGATTCAAGGAGCTGGTTTTCTGACTGCTCCATTAGCTCCACCACATCTGTTTCCCCACATCTGCCAGAACTCCATTCTTTGCAAGAGAAATTCATCCCGCCACCGTTCAACGCTTGCTCCGCTCTCTCGTTTTTGCTGCCGGGAACTTCATCCAAATCGTTATTCGAAGATCCGATAGATAAAAACATCTGTCACGCTTAAAAAACAAAACAAAAAACCAGCGGCCAGAATTCACCACGCAGCGGTTGGATGGTTTAAAAAAGTTCTTTAAATCTTTCTGCCAACCATAAAAAGGGGGAGAAAAAAAGTGAAAAGGAAGAGAAAGTTAGCTAGGTTAGTTGGCTTTAAAAATATACCCTGCTGCCTCTATAGAAAAATTAGCGTTTTTCAGTCTTGGCTGTTTTAAGATGCGTGAAACGATGAGCTTTTTTGCTGCTGTAGTTGCTACACATCTTTGTAAGGTTCCTGAGATAAAAAAAAAAAAAACTCTGCTACTCCTTCGCAGCAGCTGTAGTAACTCCCAAGGAGCCTGAGTGGCGTAGGAGGCTAATGCCTCCTACTAAGGCATCATTTAACATCCAGCTGCCTGCAATTACTGCGAGTTCAAATCTCACCAGGCTCAAGGTTGACTCAGCCTTCCATCCTTTCTAAGGTGGGTAAAATGAGGACCTGGTTTGTGGGGGCAATAAGCTGATTTTGTATAAAATATACAAAAGTATGAAGGCTATTGCTGAGCACATTGTAAGCCGCCCTGAGTCTCCGGAGAAGGGCGGCATATAAAAATAAATAAAATAAAATAAAAAATAAATAAATAAAAGTCTCATACTATCCCCTGTTTTGTGCGTGTTTCTCCACGCACAACTGGTGCCTGTAGCTACTCCCAGACCCATGCTCCTTTCTCTCTTCCACTGTGATAGTATTGTAGGAAGTTAGAACCCGCTCCTCTCCTAGGAAAATGAGATATTTTAGGAAATATTAAAAGGACAGAATAAGGTAAAGGTTCCCCTCGTGCAAATGTGCTAGCCGTTCCCGACTCTAGGGGGCGGTGTGCTCATCTCCGTTTCAAAGCCAGAGAGCCAGCGCTGTCCGAAGACGTCTCCGTGGTCATGTGGCCGGCATGACTCAATGCCAAAGGCGCACGGAACGCTGTTCCCTTCCCACCAAAGGGGGTCCCTATTTTATTTATTTATTTATTTATTTATTTATTTATTTATTTATTTATTTATTTATTTATTTATTTATTTATTTATTTATTTATTTATTTAATCTAATTTTTATACCGCCCTTCTCCCGAAGGACTCAGGGCGGTGCACAGCCAAAGATAAAAACAAGTACATATATAAAATTTAAAAAACAATTTAAAAAATTAAAATTAAATCATTTGGCCCCGATGTCATTAAAACAAAAAACAACCCATTAAAATTTTCTACTTGCATTTTTTACGTGCTTCCGAACTGCTAGGTTGGCAGAAGCTGAGACGAGTCACGGGAGCTCACCCCCGTTACGCGGCACTCGGGGTTCGAACCGCTGAACTGCCGACCTTTTGATCGACAAGCTCAGCGTCTTAGCCGCTGAGCCACCGCGTCCCTCAAAAAAAAAAAAAAAGAAAAAAAGGACAGAATATTTCCCCTTAAAAGGGAGGCCGAAACTCAGCCCCCCCTCCCCAATCTTGGTCAATGGGCCATGAAGGCCTGGGCCAGTCTATTCTACAGGAATTGCCCAAAGCCCTTTCATTACATCAACACCCAGCCCGAGTCAACCAAGCCTGGGACACAGACAACCTATAAAGTTACCCCTGCATGGCCCCAGGGGAGTCTAACAACCAATCAGAACACAAGCTCAAATTCAAAGCCCAACAGAGGGCATAAAACCCAGGCATCTCTTGGCATCTCCGCCCTTTTTTGCCCAGGATTTCAAAACCATGTGGTCCTGTCCACCATTAAAAACCATCTTTCGCAAGCGGTCTCCATGTTTCCGGTGTCTTTCTTCCCCACTTGGAACGGAACCCAGATGGACATTTCATCCAACAGTATGTGAGAAAGATCTTGGGGGACCAGGCCAAGAGAGGATGCCAAGGGAAGGATTAGATAAGAGACAACGGAGCCCTTGGCTGCAGAATGGCTGGAGAAAGAGGCTCTGAGCTGGGTTGTTTTCTTGCTGACGTTTCATTACCCAACTAGGTAATCTCATCAGTGCTAGAAGAGAGGGGATTTGCAGAGTGTAGAAGACGGGGGAGGAGGAGGAAGAGAAAGAGGAAGCGGAAGCGGAGGAGGAGAGGAGGAAGACTGTTGTACCTTGGTACTCTCTGAGCTCGCTTATTTTCTTGTAGCCATTTCATGACCCAACTAGGGTCGTGTTCTCTTATTAGCTCCTATTCACCTTTCCAAAATCTGGTCTTCCCATTTTTTTTACCCATGAAACCCTAATCGAGCCTTTGGGGGGGGGGGAAAACCCTGCCTTTTTACAACCCCGTAACCCCTATTTGAGGTACGTTCTGGGCGACTGGATGGAGCTGGGCATTTGCTGGCCGGATGCCCTTCCTGACACCTACGCAGAGTTCACAGCACAGGTCAGACATCCTCCTTTCTGCGGGCGTCACCGCCTCGCCAGAAGACCCCGTCCTGTCCTTCCTTTCCCGACATCTTCGCCGCCTCGCCAAGAAGTCCCATCCCGACTTGCGTTTCCCGACATCACCGGATATCTTCCCCTTTTTTACCCATGAAACCCTAATCGACCCTTTGGGGGCAGGGGTGGGTTCTAAATTTTTTTACTACCAGCTCTGTGGGCGTGGCTTATTTTATGGGTGTGTCTTGGAGGTCATGTGACTAGGTGGGCGTGGCTAGCTGGTCAAAATCATTTCTGGAAGGTCCTCGCACTTACGACCAGTCCTCGCACTTACGACCCGACTCATTTGTTTTCTTTTAACACTGATCAGCTGTAGGGCGGCCCTTTGAAGCCCTGCCGCAAGAGTTTAAACAGTTTTTTTTCCCCTCTAATCATCAGCTGGGACTCAGGAGGCAGCAATAGATTGGGGGTGGGACCAAATAAAAGGTAAGAATAACGTGGGGGAGGTGGGAGGGTGAGGGGGGGAGAACCGGTTCGGTGACGTCATATCGTCACCGCTACCGGTTCGGCCGAATCGGACCGAACCGGGAGAAACCCACCACTGTTTGGGGGGGGGGAACCCTTCCTTTTTACAACTCTGTGTAACCCCTACTTGGGGTAGATTCAGGGTAACTGGATGGAGCTGAGCATTTCCTAGCCGGATGCCCTTCCTGACTCCTACATAGAGTTCACAGCACAGGTCAGACATCCTCCTTTCTGCGGGCGTCACCGCCTCACCAGAAGACCCCGTCCCATCCTTCCTTTCCCGACATCTTCGCCGCCTCGGCACCGGATGTCCATTTTTTTAAAAAAAATGCACTCCATAAACGGCGCGCACTCGCTCACAGCTGCCGTTCCTTGGCAGCGGGATGCCCGTTGTCTCCGACGAAGCGTGTTCCTTTTTTAATTAAGAAGCATTTGGATGCGGCTGGTGGCATTGGCAACAGCTCGTTTCGAGAAATCAGCCCAGGCAGCCAATTGCAACGGCGGCTTTTAATGGGCGCTTGTGTTCTATCCTTAATCCCACCATGCATGTAATACATTTCCGATTATCGTCCTGCCAAGGCATCTTAATTACTCCGGGGAGTGAGCGACGGATGAACTGTAGGCAATAGATTTCTCAGGATGCTTAAGTCCTGGCAAGATCATCGGGCGGTGGGGGAAACTACCGTCTTCCTCGAGGCGCATATCCTGAATGTCCAAATACAGGTCGTCCTCGGGTTACGACCGCAATGGAGCCCAACATTTCTCACTCTGTTGCCGAGCGAGAAATTTGTTACACGACCCGTTTTACGCCTTTTCTCGCCTTAGTCGTTAAGCGAATCACTGCGGTTGTTAAATTAGTAACCCGGTTATTAAGGAAATCTAGTTTCCCCCTTGACTTTGCTGTGCCAGAAGGTCGCAGAAGGGGATCCCGTGACATGGGGACGCTGCAAACCGGCATAAGGATCCCCCAAAGAAGAGGGAGTCAAGCTATTCTCCAAAGCATCTGAAGGCAGGAGAAGAAGCAACGGGTGGAAACTAATCAAGGAGAGAAGCAACCTGGAATTAAGGAGAAACTTCCTGACAGTTAGAACAATTAACCAGTGGAACAGCTTGCCACCGGAAATCATAAATGCACCAACACTGGATGTTTCTAAAAAGAGATTAGATAAACATCTGTCTGAAATGGTACAAGATTTCCTGCCTAAGCAGGGGGTTGGACTAGAAGACCTCCAAGGTCCCTTCCAACTCTTGTTATTCTAAAGAGGAATTTCAGGATGGTGAAAACAATTAACCAGTGGAACAGCTTGCCACCAGAAGTTGTGGGTGCTCCATCACTGGAGGTTTTTTAAAAAAGATTGGACAGCTATTTGTCTGACATGGTATCGGATCTCCTGCTTAAACTGAGGGTTGGACTAGAAGACCTCCAAGATCCCTTCCAACTCAAGCAAGGTGGCATAGATAGACTGGACAGTGTCAGCAATGGTAAAGGGTCTCCTGCTTGAGCAAGGGGTTGGACTAGATGACCTACAAGGTCCCTTCCAACTCTGTTATTCTGTAGGTAGGCTGCTACATGAATGTTACTCCAGCTAATTATTATTTCCAGCTAAAAGATCTGCATTGGTTGCCCCTCTGATGCTAAATCCAATTCAAAGTCTTGCTATTTGCGTTTAAAACTCGTAACAATTCAAAATTTATTCTATTCTATTCCATTCCATTCCATTCCATTCCATTCCATTCCATTCCATTCCATTCCATTCTTCATTCCTCTATTCTGTTCTGTTCTGTTCTGTTCTGTTCTGTTCTATTCCATTCCATTCTTCATTCCTCTATTCAATTCAATTCTATTCTATTCTATTCTATTCTATTCTATTCTATTCTATTCTATTCTATCCTACTCCTACTCCTACTCCTACTCCTACTCCTACTCCTACTCCTACCCTGTTTTCCCCAAAATAAGACATCCCCTGATAATAAGCCCAATCAGGCTTTTGAGCGCATGGCAATAAGGCCAAGCGCTTATTTCTGTAGTACAGCCTGTAGTACAGTGGACTAAAGCACTGTTATTAACATCTGCTGCTTGCAATTACTGCAAGTTCAAATCTCACCAGGCTCAAGGTTGACTCAGCCTTCCATCCCTTTCAAAGGCAGGTGAAATGAGGACCCAGATTGTGGGGGCAATAAGCTGACTTTGTATAAATATACAAAAAAGTATGAAGACTATTGCTTAACGCATTGTAAGCCCGCCCTGAGTCTCCAGAGAAGGGCGGCATATAAATCAAATTTAAAAAAAAAAAAGCAAAAAAAGCAAAATTTCAGGGTTCAAAAAATATAATAAGACACAGGGTCTTATTTTCGGGGAGACACGATACTCCTATTCCTATTCCTATGTTCTATTCCAGGGGTCTCCAACCTTGGCAACTTTAAGCCTGGCGGAAGTCTGGGAGTTGAAGTCTGTAAGGCTTAAAGTTGCCAAGGTTGGAGAGCCCTGTTCTAGTCTATTCTAATCTTAGTTGCTCTTCTTCGCTAAGATTGGTTGCTAAACTAAGAGTCAGCTTAAAACTTTAGCTCCTGACACACATCTAAAGGGCTTGAGGTAAATAGCAAATAAAGAATAATGTACAAAGAGTTACTTAATCCAATGAATTTACCCAAGGACAGTAGTAACTCTCCCATTAGCAACTCTGAGCACTTAAGAAAAGTTGCGCAGCTACGATAATTTTGTAAACTAAGATTAATGCTTTAAGTAATTAGATGAACTTATTATTCAGTGTATGTAACCATAGAAGGAAAATCGGATGTATGATCTCATGATTAACCATATATGGAAAATGTATGATCTTACTGAATCCTTTGTCTTAGAAATGTATAAAAACCATTGTATCAGAGTTCTTTCTTGGTTCAAAGCTTCAGGTACAAATCTGGCTCTGAACCTTGCGCAATAAAACTGTCTCTGGCTAACCCAGGAATGTTGTTTGGTCCTTCCATTCCACTACAGGCTGGGGATGATGCGACCTCTTTGGGCTCCTTGTGTTCGTAGGACCGTCTATAACCAAAGTTCTACCTCTTTTATTTCCAGACCAGTGCCGTGTTGTGTGTGGGCGGTTGTGCCCTTTTGGCTTTCAGCGCCCTGCTGGCGGTCATCGTCCTTTTCCTTCCCAGCGGACACTGTGAGAAACGGCTCTGCACCCTGGCTGGGTACATTCAGACAGCGGCCGGTAAGTGGCTCACAATCCTGGTTTGATTGAGGGAATTTGCTAGGTGTCTCCGATCTCCTCTACTGCAACTAATCCTGATTGGTATTTTTTTCAAAGGTGTCCGCTTTAAGAGAGACGGACTTCAACTCCCAGAATTCCCCCGGCTAGTTCAGGTCCACCCATCTTAAAGCATGGTGGGTGGGGGATTCTGGGAGTGGAAGTCCAGCCATCTTAAAGCAGGCTGACCTATTCTATTCTATTCTATTCTATTCTACTCTACTCTACTCTACTCTACTCTACTCTACTCTACTCTACTCTACTCTACTCTACTCTATTCTATTCTATTCTCTCTCCTCTCTTCTCTCTTCTCTTCTCTTCTCTTCTATTTTATTCTCTTCTCTTCTATTTCCTATCCTATCCTCTATTCTATTCTATTCTATTCTATTCTATGCTATGCTATGCTATGCTATGCTATTCTATTCTATTCTATTCTATTCTCTCTTCTCCTCTCTTCTCTTCTCTTCTCTTCTCTTCTCTTCTCTTCTATTTCCTATCCTATCCTCTATTCTATTCTATTCTATTTCCTATCCTATCCTCTATTCTATTCTATTCTATTCTATTCTCTCTTCTCCTCTCTTCTATTCTATTTTATTCTATTCTATTCTATTTCCTATCCTATCCTCTATTCTATTCTATTCTGTTCTATTCTATTTTCTATCCTATCCTATCCTCTACTCTATTTTATTCTATTCTATTTTCTTCTATTTCCTATCCTATCCTCTATTCTATTCTATTCTATTTCCTATCCTATCCTCTATTCTATTCTATTCTATTCTATTCTATTCTATTCTATTCTATTCTCTCTTCTCCTCTCTTCTATTCTATTTTATTCTATTCTATTCTATTTCCTGTCCTATCCTCTATTCTATTCTATTCTGTTCTATTCTATTTTCTATCCTATCCTATCCTCTACTCTATTTTATTCTATTCTATTTTCTTCTATTTCCTATCCTATCCTATCCTATCTTCTATTCTATTCTATTCTATTCTATTCTATTCTATTCTATTCTATTCTATTCTATTCTATTCTATTTCCTATCCTACCCTATTAATTTCTCTTCCCTTCCCTTCCCTTCCGTGCACTCCTTACCAATGTTGTGATGCCCCCTCTTGCAACCGCCCTGCCAGATTTCCCATCCTCGAGGCAATTTCACTGTTGTGTTTCCTGTGTGTAGGGCCAGGTAGCGGCTATCACAACCTGTCACCAGGCTATTGTGTGGCTCCCCAACTCCAGGGCTTTGCTTGCGTCAGTGGTTCCTTCCTGCTATGAAATGCTCTGCAGGAATCATCCTTCCTGGCTGACGACTAACAGCTGCCCTCGATACAGGGAGTCCTCCACTTACGACCATAGTCGTTAAGCGAACCGCTGCCAGTTGTTAAGATGGTGACACGGTTGTTTTTATTTCGGGTACAGATTGGTCCACCAAATCAATTAGTCCTTCCATAGCATCCCGTCTTAAAGCAGACGACAGGTAGTCCTCGAATTACGGCTCCCGTGAAGCCCCACGTTTCCGTCGCTAAGCAAGGCAAGAGCAATCGTACAGGCAGTCCTCGACCTACGACCATAACGGAGCCCAAAAACGAGACATTTGTTATGTGGGTTTTGCCCCGTTTTACAATCTTCCTTTCCACTGTCGTTAAGCGGACCACTGGTTGCTTAATCACACGGTTGTTAAATGAATCTGACTTCCTCATTGACTTCGCTTGGTCAGAAGGTCGCAAAAGGTGATCACATGACCCCGGGACACGCCAACCATCGTAAACCGGAGTCAGTTGTCAAGCATCTCGTGACCATGGGGATGCTGCAATGGCCATAAGTCTGAAAAATGCCCCTAAGTCACTTTTTTCAGTGTAACTTGGAACGGTCACTAAGTGGAACCGTTGTAAATCAAGGACTACCTGTACTTAGACTTATATCCTGCTTTATAGTGCTTTATAGGACTCTCTGAGTGGTTTAAAAATGTCAGCCTCTTACCCCCAACAGTCTTGGTCCTCATTTACTGACCTTGGGAGGACGGAAGGCTGAGTCAATCTTGAGCCTGTTAGGATCGAACTTCCTGGCTGTGGGCAGAGTCAGCCTGCATTGCTGCACTCTAACCACTGCGCCACCAAGGCAGTCGTTAAATGAGTTTGGCCCCATTTTTACGATGATCTTTCTCACTGTCGTTCAACAAATCACTGCAGTTAACATTATACAGGTAGTCCTGGACATACGACCTCAATTGAGCCCAACATTCCTGTTGTTAAGTGAGACATTTGTTAAAGGGAGTTTTGCCCCCATGTTACGACATTTCTTGCCACAGCCGTTAAGTGAATCACTGCAGTTTCTAAATGAGTTCAACGGTCGTTAAGTAAAATCTGGCTTCCCCCCACTGACTTCGTTTGTCAGAAGGTCGCAAAAAGGGGATCGCGTGACCCCTTTTTGCGTCCAACCGTCATAAATATGACTCAGTTGCCAAATGTCCGAATTCTGATTGGGTGATCATGGGGAGGCTGCAAACAACGGACATAAGTCACTTTTTTTCAGTGCCATCGTAACTTCGAATGGTCACTAAACATGAATGGTTGTAAGTTGAGGACTACCTGCAATTGAGTTGGAAGGGACTTTGGAGGTCTTCTAGTCCAACCCCATGCTCAAGCAGGAGACCCTATACCAGCGAGGGCACACAAAGCCATCTGTCCGGGCATGCCAGCCCTCACCCCAGCCCAGCTCTACTGTGAGTGCCTCCCGCCAGCCAGCTGATCTTTGGGTCTCCGCCGTACATGTGCGTGGGTGGGGCGCATGGGGGGATATGTGTGTGCATGAGCGGGGTGGCGGGGCGGATGTGTGCGGAGGTGGGGGTGCAGGTTGGTGCAGGAAGCTTTCCAGGCCCAAAACTGGGTGCGGGGGGGCCTCACACGGTGCCCCTGCACCAGTGGTGGGTTCCTCCCGGTTCGGTCCGGTTTGGCCGAGCCGGTAGCGGTGACGATATGACGTCACCGAACCGGTTCTCCCCGCCCCGCCCTCCCCCCCCAGAGTTGTAAAAAGGAAGGGTTTCCCCCCCCCCCCCAAACAGTGGTGGGTTCTTCCCGATTCGGCCGAGCTGGTAGGGTGACGATATGATGTTACCGAACCGGTTCTCCCCGCCCCGCCCTACCACCACCCCCCACGTTATTCTTACCTTTTATTTGGCCCCACCCCCAAGCTTTTGCTGCCTCCTGAGTCCCAGCTGATGACTAGAGGGAAAAAAACTGCTTAAACTCTTGCCGCGGGGCTTCAAAGGGCCGCCCGACAGCTGATCAGTGTTAAAAGCAAACAAATGAGTCGGGTCGTAAGTGCGAGGACCTTCCAGAAATGACTCTGACCAGCTAGCCACGCCCACCTAGTCACATGACCTCCAAGCCACACCCACAAAATAAGCCACGCCCACAGAACCGGTAGTAAAAAAAATTTAGAACCCACCCCTGCCCTGCACCCTGTTTTCGCTTCCAGGTTGGTGCAGGAGGCTTTCCAGGCCCAAAATGGGGCGCAGGGGTTGTTCGTATTGCATTTTGGGGGTTCTGGAAGGCACTTTGCGCACTCGGCACCCGAAAGGTTAACCATCACTGCCCTATACCATTTCAGACCAATGGCTGTCCAATCTCTTCTTAACAGGGGTACTGTTCAGCAGGTTCTGACAGGTTCTGGAGAACCGGTAGCGGAAATTTTGAGTAGTTCGGTGAACCGGTAGTGGAAAATTTGACTAGTTCGGAGAACCGGTGGCGGAAATTTTGAGTAGTTCAGAGAACTGGAAGTGGAAATTTTTGACTAGTTCGGCAAACTGGTAGCGGAAATTTTGAGTAGTTCGGAGAACTGGTAGCAGAAATGTTGAGTAGTTCCCAGAACCAGTAGCGGAAATTTTGAGTAGTTCGGCAAATCAGTAACAGAAATTTTGAGTAGTTCGGAGAACAAGTAGCAGAAATTTTGAATAGTTTGGCGAACCGGTGGTGGAAATTTTGACTAGTTCAGCGAACTGGTAGCGGAAATTTTGAGTAGTTCAGAGAACTGGTAGCAGAAATGTTGAGTAGTTCCCAGAACCGGTAGTGGAAATTTTGAGTAGTTCGGCAAACCGGTAACAGAAATTTGGAGTAGTTGGGAGAACCGGTAGCAGAAGTTTTGAGTAGTTCGGTTAGCCTGTAGCAGAAATTTTGAGTAGTTTGGTGAACCGGTAGCGGAAATTTCAAATAGTTCAGAGAACCAGCAAATAACCACCTCTGGCTGGCCCCAGAGTGGGGTGGGAATGGAGATTTTGCAGTATCCTTCTCCCCAGGAGTGGGGAGGTAATGGAGATTTTGCAATATCCTTCCCCAGGAGTGGGGAGGAAATGGGAATTTTGCAGTATCCTTCCCCCAGGAGTGGGGAGGGAATGGGGATTTTGCAGTATCCTTCTCCCCAGGAGTGGGGAGGTAATGGAGATTTTGCAATATCCTTCCCCAGGAGTGGGGAGGAAATGGGGATTTTGCAGTATCCTTTCCCAGGAGTGGGGAGGGAATGGGGATTTTGCAATATTCTTCCCCCAGGAGTGGGATGGGAATGGGGGTTTTGCAGTATCCTTCCCCTGCCATGCCCACCAAGCCACACCACTCCCACCAAGCCACGGCCATAGAACCGGTAGTAAAAAAATTTGAATTCCCCCATTGTTTCTTAAAAACCTCCAGTGATGAAGCATGCACAATTTCTGGAGGCAGTTGTTAAGTGAACTGTGCCGTCATTAAGCGAATCCCCATTGACTTTGCTTGATGGATGCCGGCTGGGAAGGTCAACAAATGGGAAATCACATCAATCTGTCATAAATCTGTGTAGAAAAAAACTGAAATTGCCTTGTCCAGATCAGGACACTGTCTGCATTTTGCCATTGTCTGCATAATGTTGATTTTAATTGGTTTAAGGAGCTTGGAGAAAAAGTGGACATCCCATTTTATTTTATTTTTTTAAAAAAACGGATGGAAATAATCGAAGATCCTCCAGGATCCCAAGAGAATTTTCATCCAAGATCTCTGTGAAAAGGTTAATTAACAATTACACCCTCCTCATTTTTGTTTTAATTAAATTCTGCCCATCTGGAAGACTTTTTTTTCGTGCAATATTTGAAAACGGGCGAATGGGGTTAACAACCTTACAACTCTTCAGGTTGTAGGAATACAACCTTACCATGATTCACTTAGCGACCACTCAAACAACGGCCCTGAGCAAAAGTGACTTACAACGGTTTTTCACACACCAACGCCCGTTGCAGCATTCCCCCCCCCGCGGTCACGTGATCCAAATTCGGACGCTTGGCGGACTGACTCACATTTATGACGGTCGCAGTGCCCCAGGGTCACGTGATCCCCTCTTGCGACCTTCCAACCAAGCAAAATCCCATGGGGAAGCCAGAGTCATTCAACGACCCCGTTCCTGACTTAAGAACTGCAGCGATTCGCTTAACGACTGGGGCAAGGAAGGCCGTAAAACGGGGCGAAACGCACTTAGCCATGGTCTTGCTTATCAATGGAGATTTTGGGCTCAGTTGAGGTCGTAAATCGAGGAGTATCTGTATATATTCTTGTGGTTCTTTACAAAGTGTATTTTGGGTTTTCCCCCCTTTTCTTTCCTTGGACATCTGGCAGGGAAAGAGAGAAAAACTCCCTTAGCAATTGTCTTGCTTAGTGATGGAAATTTTGGGCTCAGTTGCGGTCGTAAGTCGAGGAGTATCTGTATATATTCTCGTGGTTCTTTGCAGAGTGTATTTTGGGTCCTTCCCTCTTTTCTTTCCTTGGACATCTGGCAGGGAGGGAGGAAAAACTCCCTTAGCAATTGTCTTGCTTAGCGATGGAGATTTTGGGCTCAGTTGCGGTCGTAAATCGAGGAGTATCTGTATATATTCTCGTGGTTCTTTGCAAAGTGTATTTTGGATCCATCCCTCTTTTCTTTCCTTGGACATCTGGCAGGGAGGGAGGAAAAACAGAAGCCTTTTTCTTCCTGTTTTCTTCCCGAAATAATTTTCTTGCAGGCTTCGTTCCAAAAAATGCAAACAGGGACTATAATTAGTTTGACGGAAGAAAAGAAAGGCGCCTGGTTCTGAAAAAGGCGCCTGGTTTCCTAACGACAAAAAAAACCCCACACCCCTCTTTCTTGGTCCCTATTTTTAAAAATTACAGCTAGTTTTCGACTTAATTACTGTTCATTTAGTGCCGGTGAAAGTTACGGCACTGAAAAAAATGACTTAGGACCATTTTTCACACTTATGACCGTTGCAGCAGTATTTATGACGGTCGCCATGTCCCGGGGTCACGTGATCCGTTCTTGCGACCTTACGGCAAGCAAAATCATATGGGGAGGACAGATTCATTTAACAGCTGTTTTCCTAATTGAAGAACTGCAGTGGTTCACTTAACGACTGTGGCAAGAACGGTCGTAAAATGGGACAAAACTGACGTAGCCACTGTCTTGCTTAGCCAGATTCATTTAACAACCGTGTTACTAATTTAACAATTGGAGTGATTCCCTTAACAACCGTGGCAAGAAAGGTTGTAAAACGGGGCAAAATTCACTTAAGAAATTTTTCGCTTAGCAACAAAAATATTAGACTCACTTGGGGTCATAAATTGAGGACTAACTGTACTTTGAATTAAACTTTTTTTCCCCCTCAAACTTGGCAGGTTTGAAGCTTGGGGGATTCTGGTGTTGAAGTCCACAGAGTTTAAAAAAAAAAATTCCCTCATTTACAGATTACAGATTACCAGAGTTGGAAGGGATCTTATACGTCATCTAGACTGACCCCTCCAACTTCATTTAAATGAAGTCCTTTGTAGATAGTCCTCGACTTATGACCATTGCTTTTAGCGGCCATTCAAAGTGACAACAGCACGGAAAAGAGGGACTTGGGACCAGTCCTCACACTTACGACCCTTGCATTATCCCCACAATCCCCTGATGCAAATTTGGGCCCTTGGTAATCAGTTCACATTTACAACAGCGGAAGGATCCCGGGATCGCGGGATCAGCGACCTTCCCAAGTCAGTGGCGACGCCGGATTCGCTTAACGACCGCGGGATTCACTTCACAATGCCTGCGATTCGCTTAACAACCGGGACCAAAAAAAAACGGTTGTCAAACCGAGGACTCGCTTAACAAGCGCCTCACTTAGCAATGGAAGGCCTCCCTTGTTGGCCGTAAGTCGAGGACTGCCTATAATTCATGTTTGGAAAACATGAATTATAGGCAGGAATATAATTTTGGGGAATTTTAGGAAAATTCCCCAAAATTGAGGAAAATTATGAATTTTGGAAAAATTTGTTCTGTTATTCTCGGAAAGGTTTGGACCCTCAAGACAGAAAAAGCTGAATAAGTGATTTTTTTTCCTGCAAAGGCTGTTGCACGCTCGGTTTATTTTAGCCAACGAGACAGATGTGCAGGCTGTGGCCTCGAGTGAGCTAATCCCGCTCCAGATGTGTCTGGGCCGCTGCCCATCCCAGCACATCTGGAGGTGCGTCCTCCGAGCAGCTGGTCTTTTGTGGTGCACCACACCGGATAACAACTGGGTGTGCTCTTTTGTGAAAGAACGGTGCCAGAGGTGGGTTGTTGGTCTTCTGGGCTTCGAAGAAATGTGTCGTGATAATTCAGGTCGAACTAATTCTAATTTTAATCTTGCGCCAGCGGCTTCCAATTCAGGCGCCATTCTCTGATCTTAAAACCTGATCTTTGTTTGTTTCTTATTTCTATCTCGCCTTTATTGTTTTTACCAATGACTCAAAGTGGCGAATATATCCAGCACATCTTCTTCCTCCACCTATTTTAAACACAACAACAATCCTGTGAGGTTGGTTGGGAGGAAAGAGGAGGACTGGGACAAAGTCACCCTGCTGGCTTTCATGCCTAAGGTGGGACTAGAACTCACCGTCTCCTGGTGATTGGCCCAAAGTCACCCAGTCAGCTTTCATGCCTAAGGCAGGACTAGAACTCACCGTCTCCTGGTGATTGGCCCAAAGTCAACCAGTCAGCTTTCATGCCTAAGGCAGGACTAGAACTCACCGTCTCCTGGTGATTGGCCCAAAGTCAACCAGTCAGCTTTCATGCCTAAGGCAGGACTAGAACTCACCGTCTCCTGGTGATTGGCCCAAAGTCACCCAGTCAGCTTTCATGGCTAAGGCAGGACTAGAACTCACCGTCTCCTGGTGATTGGCCCAAAGTCACCCAGTCAGCTTTCATGCCTAAGGCGGGACTAGAACTCACCGTCTCCTGGTGATTGGGCCAAAGTCACCCAGTCAGCTTTCATGGCTAAGGCGGGACTAGAACTCACCGTCTCCTGGTGATTGGGCCAAAGTCAACCAGTCAGCTTTCATGCCTAAGGCGGGACTAGAACTCACCGTCTCCTGGTGATTGGCCCAAAGACACCCAGTCAGCTTTCATGCCTAAGGTGGGACTAGAACTCACCGTCTCCTGGTGATTGGGCCAAAGTCACCCAGTCAGCTTTCATGGCTAAGGCAGGACTAGAACTCACCGTCTCCTGGTGATTGGGCCAAAGTCACCCAGTCAGCTTTCATGCCTAAGGCAGGACTAGAACTCACCGTCTCCTGGTGATTGGGCCAAAGTCACCCAGTCAGCTTTCATGGCTAAGGCGGGACTAGAACTCACCGTCTCCTGGTGATTGGCCCAAAGTCACCCAGTCAGCTTTCATGCCTAAGGCGGGACTAGAACTCACCGTCTCCTGGTGATTGGGCCAAAGTCACCCAGTCAGCTTTCATGCCTAAGGCGGGACTAGAACTCACCGTCTTCTCTTGATTGGCCCAAAGTCACCTAGCCAGCTTTCATGCATAAGGTGGGACTAGAACTCACCGTCTCCTGGTGATTGGCCCAAACTCACCCAGTCAGCTTTCATGCCTAAGGCGGGACTAGAACTCACCGTCTCCTGGTGATTGGCCCAAACTCACCCAGTCAGCTTTCATGCCTAAGGCGGGACTAGAACTCACCGTCTCCTGGTGATTGGCCCAAAGTCACCCAGTCAGCTTTCATGCCTAAGGCGGGACTAGAACTCACCGTCTCCTGGTGATTGGGCCAAAGTCACCTAGCCAGCTTTCATGCTTAAGGCGGGACTAGAACTCACCATCTCCTGGTGATTGGGCCAAAGTCACCTAGCCAGCTTTCATGCTTAAGGCGGGACTAGAACTCACCGTCTCCTGGTGATTAGCCTAAAGACACCCAGCTGTTTTTTGTGCCTAGGACGGGATGAAATTTGAATTTTGATCGCACGATCATGGAGACGCTAAAACGGTCCTATAGGTGAAAAAAACGGTCCTAAGTCTCTTCTTCTCGGCATCGTCGTAATGACAAACAGTCACTAAACAAACCGTTGTACGTCAAAGACTACCTTTATCCAATTTTTTTATTTTTAAACGCTGGTCCGGATCTTCCTCTTCGGTGTTTTGCAAATGAGAAATCCGCAGCTCCTTTTTTTGGGCTTGGTGACCTTGGCAAGAAATCGCTGCGCCAGCCAATAAAACCCGACAAACTCCGTTGATTTCCGATAGGGGGGATATAAAAACTATAATTACTTTCGGGAATGAGTTATGAGTCACGGGAAGTGTGGGGAAAGGTGCGGGAGGGAGGGGGGGCCCTTCCTTCTCCCCTCCCTCTTTCCACCACCCCGTCCTCTACTCCTGTTTTTGTTTGACTGAATTATCCAGAGGTGGGTTTGCAAAGAGCGGTTAGGCAGATGGCTGGCTGTGGCACGGCGGATTAATAGGTTGAAATATACAGCCTCGTCGGGTGCTGGGTTCGGATCCTACCTTGCTTTCTCCCAGGGAGCTTGGTTTGACTTTATGGGGAGGGCCAGGAAAAGCAATCGGGTATGTTTTAATATAAATTATATACGTACACTTATGTATTTTATATTTTTATACGGGCGGTTTTTATTGTTGTGAGCCGCCCTGAGTCCTCGGAGATAGGGCGGCGTATAAATTCTATTAAATAAATAAATAAATAAACAAACAAACAAACAAACAAATAAATAAATAAAGTGTGTGTGAAAGCACACATGAGAAAGCAACCAAGCTCAGAAAGCACCAAGAACCCCACAGTTGTCGTCATCGTCCTCCTCCTCCTCCTCCCCCCCTTAAACCCCACTCCCTTCTAGCACTGATGATGCTACCTAGTTGGGTCATGAAACGTTTGCAAGAAAACAACGAAGCTCAGAGGAACACCACAGATCCCATAGTCGTCCTCCTCCTCCTCCTCCTCCTCCTCCTCCTCCTCCTCCTCCTCCTCCTCCCCCTTAAACCCCACTCCCTTCTAGCACTGATGATGCTACCTAGTTGGGTCATGAAATGTTTGCAAGAAAACAACGAAGCTCAGAGGAACACCACAGATCCCATAGTCGTCGTCCTCCTCCTCCTCCTCCTCCTCCTCCTCCCCCCCCTTAAACCACACTCCCTTCTAGCACTGATGATGCTACCTAGTTGGGTCATGAAACGTTTGCAAGAAAACAACGAAGCTCAGAGGAACACCACAGATCCCATAGTCCTCCTCCTCCTCCTCCTCCTCCTCCTCCTCCTCCTCCTCCTCCTCCTCCTCCTCCCCCCCCCCTTAAACCCCACTCCCTTCTAGCACTGATGATGCTACCTAGTTGGGTCATGAAATGTTTGCAAGAAAACAACGAAGCTCAGAGGAACACCACAGATCCCATAGTCGTCGTCCTCCTCCTCCTCCTCCTCCTCCTCCTCCTCCTCCTCCTCCTCCTCCTCCTCCTCCTCTCCGCCAACCCCACTCCCTTCTGGCATTGATAACGTTACCTAGTTTGTTAATGAAATGTGCAAGAAAAGCTCAGAGAGCACCAAGGAACCTGAAGCCTTCCTATCTAGTGTTTTTTTTTTTTTTAATCTCTCTCTGCATCTATTATTCAAAAACAGGAATTGCGTCTTCATAACAAAAGAAGCATTTTCACTCCAGCAGTGACGGATGGTGGTTGGCAGCGAGTCACACTTTTCCCTCCCTCTCTCTCTCTCTCTCTCTTTTTTTTTTTTTTTTTTTTTTTTTTTGCAGAATAAATGGATTTTTTTGGTTGTTTCTTGCCCAAACCAACAGGCACCAAAGACCGAGTTGATGAAACAGGCCCCTTCCCCAACCTGGTGCCCTCTGGAAGCTCTCAGGGTAGCCCCTCCAGATCTCTACCCAACGTAGCCGAAATGTGTTTCTGCGATTTTACTTTTATTTATTCAACCTATTTATAGAGCCTGCCCATCAGACAAATGGGACTCAGGGTGGCGTACGATGAAAAGAGAAGCAATCCATAAAATGAACAACACTGAAGACATGACAGAATTTTTAAAAAGGCATCTCTAGGGTTAAAAGGGTAGGGGAGGGTTACGTCCAACCTTTCTTAAGAGCATCATAATTGTGGGTACTTCATCCCTGGAGGTTTTTAAGAAGAGTTTGGACAGCCATTTGTCTGAAATGATGTAGGATTTCTCTTCCTTCCTTCCTTCCCCTTCCTTCCTTCCCTCCCCTTCCTTCCTTCCCCTTCCTTCCCCTTCCTTCCCTCCTTCCTTCCTTCCCCTTCCTTCCTTCCCTCCTTCCTTCCCCTTCCTTCCCCTTCCTTCCCTCCTTCCTTCCTTCCCTCCTTCCTTCCTTCCCTTCCTTCCTACCCTCTTTCCTTCCTTCCCACCTTCCTTCCCTCCTTCCTTCCTTCCCTCCTTCCTTCCTTCCCTCCCCTTCCTTCCCCTTCCTTCCTTCCTACCCCTTCCTTCCTTCTCCCCTTCCTTCCTTCCCTTCCTTCCTACCCTCTTTCCTTCCTTCCCTCCTTCCTTCCCTCCTTCCTTCCTTCCCTCCCCTTCCTTCCTTCCTTCCCCTTCCTTCCTTCCCTCCCCTTCCTTCCTTCCCCTTCCTTCCTTCCCTCCTTCCTTCCTTCCCTCCTTCCTTCCCTCCCCTTCCTTCCTTCCCCTTCCTTCCCTCCTACCCCTTCCTTCCTTCCCTCATTCCTTCCTACCCCTTCCTTCCTTCCCTCCCCTTCCTTCCTTCCTTCCCCTTCCTTCCTTCCTTCCCGCCTTCCTTCCTTCCCCTTCCTTCCCCTTCCTTCCCTCCCCTTCCTTCCTTCCTTCCCTCCTTCCTTCCTTCCCTCCTTCCTTCCTTCCCCTTCCTTCCCCTTCCTTCCTGCCTGCCTTCCTTCCTTCCTTCCCTCATTCCTTCCTACCCCTTCCTTCCTTCCCTCCCCTTCCTTCCTTCCTTCCCCTTCCTTCCTTCCTTCCCGCCTTCCTTCCTTCCCCTTCCTTCCCCTTCCTTCCCTCCCCTTCCTTCCTTCCTTCCCTCCTTCCTTCCTTCCCTCCTTCCTTCCTTCCCCTTCCTTCCCCTTCCTTCCTGCCTGCCTTCCTTCCTTCCTTCCCCTCCCTACCTTCCTTCTCCTTCCTTCCTTCCTTCTCCTTCCTTCCTTCCTCCCTCCCTCCCTTCCTTCCTTCCTTCTCCATCACTGGAGGTTTTTAAGAAGAGATTTGAAAACAAAAATTCATCTGAAATGATGTAGGGTCTCGTGCTCGGGCAGGGGGTTGGACTAGATGACCTCCAAGGTCCCTTCCAACTCAATTGCAGGTAGTCCTTGACTTACAACAGCCCATGTAGTGACTGTTGGAACTTACACAGCATTGAAAAAAGTGACACTTGTTTATCCGAAGGTCGCAAAAGGGGATCACATGACCTGGGGACACTGCGACCGTCATAATATGAGTCGCTTGTCTGAATGTTGATCATGTGATCACGGGGGATTTTGCAGTGGTCATAAGTGAGAAAAAATGGTTGTAAGTCACTTTTTTCAGTGCCATTGTAACGTCAAACGGTTGTTAAGTCCAGGACACCCTCACTGCAGTTGTTAAATGATTTGATTTATTGATAAATAAATGAATGAAAAGGTGAGCAAGGAAAATTACAGGTAGTCTTCGACTTACGACCACCATTGAGCCCAAAATTTCTGTTGTTGCTGAGCAAGGCGGTCGTTAAGTGAGCTTTGCCCTGTTTTACGACCTTTTTTGCCACGGTTGTTAAGTGAATCACTGCAGTTATTAAGTTAGTACCACAGTCGTTAAATGAATCTGATTTCCCCATTGACTTGATATGTTGGGAGGGGTCACAAAAGGAGATCTCCTGACCCTGGGAGGTTGCAACCGTCATAAATATGAAGCATTTGAATTTTGATCACCTGACCACGTGACCACGGGGATGCCGTAGGTCGTAAGTGTGAAAAACTGGCCATAAGTCATTTTTTTCAGGGCCGTTGTATCTTTGAACCAGTTTTTCTCAACCTTTGTAGCTTGAAGATGGGAGGACTTCAACTCCCAGAATCCCCCAGCCAGCACTGCTGGCTGGGGGATTCTGGGAGTTGAAGTCCACCCATCTTCAAGCTGCAAAGGTTGAGAAACACTGCTTTGAACCGTCACTAAACAGAACGTTGTAAGTCGAGGTCTACCTATATTTATATCGAGCAGCTCTGGCAAAAATTAAGGAAGCTGTTGCGTGGGCGGGACAGATCGTCATCAAAACATGGTCACTAAACGAATGTTTGTAAGTCAAGGACTACCAGTATTTTTTTTTTACCTGCTTGGAAAGAAATAATCAGGTGGGTTTGGAGAAGAGAAGGAAGCGCAGGTGTTTCAGCCCCTCCCTCACCACAGGCCCCGTTTTGCAAATCGCATTCTCAACCACGGTTTATTTCAAGGATGCGCTCCGGATATTTTGTTTTTAATCATCTTTGTTGGAGGCCATTAGCTAAAAAGGCTTCAGGGAGCTTTTGCACAGCTGGCACTGGATTTGCTCGTTGGGTGGGATATTAATTGAGCTATTTGGCTGCCAGGATGATGGGAAGATTCAGTTTCTGCGTTGGCAGCTGGCTCAGAGCTGCCTTTCTCAGCCCCTCAGGAGCTTAAAGAGGGGTGGACTCCAACTCCCAGAATCCCCCAGCCAGCCATGCTTTAAGAGGGGTGGACTTCCACTCCCAGAATTCCCCAGCCAGCCATGCTTTAAGATGGGTGGACTTCCACTCCCAGAATCCCCCAGCCAGCCATGCTTTAAGAGGGGTGGACTTCCACTCCCAGAATTCCCCAGCCAGCATGCTTTAAGAGGGGTGGACTTCCACTCCCAGAATCCCCCAGTCAGCATGCTTTAAGATGGGTGGACTTCCACTCCCAGAATCCCCCAGTCAGCATGCTTTAAGATGGGTGGACTTCCACTCCCAGAATTCCCCAGCCTGTATGCTTTAAGAGGGGTGGACTTCCACTCCCAGAATCCCCAGCCAGCATGCTTTAAGAGGGGTGGACTTCCACTCCCAGAATTCCTCAGCCAGCATGCTTTAAGATGGGTGGACTTCCATTCCCAGAATCCCCCAGTCAGCATGCTTTAAGATGGGTGGACTTCCACTCCCAGAATTCCCCAGCCAGCATGCTTTAAGAGGGGTGGACTTCCACTCCCAGAATTCCCCAGCCAGCCTGCTTTAAGAGGGGTGTGGACTTCCACTCCCAGAATTCCCCAGCCAGCCATGCTTTAAGAGGGGTGGACTTCCACTCCCAGAATTCCTCAGCCAGCCATGCTTTAAGATGGGTGGACTTCCATTCCCAGAATCCCCCAGTCAGCATGCTTTAAGATGGGTGGACTTCCACTCCCAGAATTCCCCAGCCTGTATGCTTTAAGAGGGGTGGACTTCCACTCCCAGAATCCCCAGCCAGCATGCTTTAAGAGGGGTGGACTTCCACTCC
This sequence comes from Arizona elegans, assembly GCA_022577455.1. Classification (NCBI taxonomy): domain Eukaryota; kingdom Metazoa; phylum Chordata; class Lepidosauria; order Squamata; family Colubridae; genus Arizona; species Arizona elegans. Next base: position 16,883,951 of record JAKOOJ010000017.1, read on the forward strand.
CAGAATTCCTCAGCCAGCATGCTTTAAGATGGGTGGACTTCCATTCCCAGAATCCCCCAGTCAGCCTGCTTTAAGATGGGTGGACTTCCACTCCCAGAATTCCCCAGCCATCATGCTTTAAGAGGGGTGGACTTCCACTCCCAGAATTCCCCAGCCAGCATGCTTTAAGAGGGGTGGACTTCCACTCCCAGAATTCCTAAGCCAGCATGCTTTAAGAGGGGTGGACTTCATCTCCCAGAATTCCCCAGCCAGCCTGCTTTAAGAGGGGTGGACTTCCACTCCCAGAATTCCCCAGCCAGCCATGCTTTAAGAGGGGTGGACTTCCACTCCCAGAATTCCTCAGCCAGCCATGCTTTAAGATGGGTGGACTTCCATTCCCAGAATCCCCCAGCCAGCCTGCTTTAAGATGGGTGGACTTCCACTCCCAGAATTCCCCAGCCTGCATGCTTTAAGAGGGGTGGACTTCCACTCCCAGAATTCCCCAGCCAGCCTGCTTTAAGAGGGGTGGACTTCCACTCCCAGAATTCCCCAGCCAGCCTGCTTTAAGAAGTCTCTTTTTCTGCCAAAAAATTATTTAAGAATTTATACGGGTAGTCCTTGATTTACAACAATTCCTTTAGTGACCATTTCTTTAGTGAGCCCCAAATTTATGTTGTTAAGTGAGAAATTGTGCTAACTGTGCTAACAAAACAGATGGAGTTTCAATCATGACACAATCCTGCAAATTTTGACGCACCCACACACACCCTTTCTCTTCTTTCTTCCTTCCTTCCTTCCTTCCTTTTCTTTCTTTCTTTCTTTCTCTCTCTCACTTTCTCTTTCTTTCTCTTTCGTTCGTTCTTTCTTTCTTTTCTTCTTTCTTCTCTTTTCCTTCCTTCCTATTTATCTGTCATCTATCTTTCTTTTCTTTCTCTTTTATCCTTCTTTCCTTGTTTTTTCCTTTTCTTTCTTCTTCTGCTCTTTTTCTTTCTTTTCCTTTCTTTCTTCCTTTTGTTCTTTTTCTCTTTCCCTTCCTTTCTCTCTTTTTTCTTTCTTTTCCTTCCCTCTTTCCTTCTTTTCCTTCATGCCTTCCTTCCTTTCTCTTTCTCTCCTTTCTTTCATTTCTTCTTTCTTTCTTTCTTTTCCTTCCCTCCTTCCTTCCTTCCATCCTTCCTTCCCTTTCTTTCTTTCTTTCTTTCCTTCCTTCCTTCCTTCCTTCCTTCTTCTTTTCTTTCTTTCTTTCTTTCTTTCTTTCTTTCTTTCTTTCTTTCTTTCTTTCTTTCTTTCTTTCTTTCTTTTTTTCTTTCTTTCCCAGTTGCAATCAGGTAGTTTATCTCTCTTGAATTTTTTGCAGCATTTTGGGGTGTGGTTTTTTTTTGCTCTTTATTAAGTGTTGTGCCGTAATACCGCTGGTAAACCACTCTCAGATCCATTAATAAGTGCCGCTCTCTAATTGTAGAGCTGTTTTGTTTTCAGGTAGTAAATAAAAATTGGATTTCAATGCTTCTATTTTATACGTGCCTCCTTTCCTGTAGTCATCAGGGGTTGAGATGATCTTTGAGAGTTGGGAAAAGGAAGAAGAAGGTTCTGTTTTAAATCCAGAAAATTTAAAATTCTCAGCATCTGGAGGAAGCCTTGGCAAAAACAAAGCAAAACAAAAAACCTGCTGAAAATCTAGAAAGTGGCTGATCCATTGTGATCATTTTAGCTGGGAAAAGGGCCAGAGAATAATAAATTGGTAGCTGGTGTTTCTTTATTCAGAACAGTAAAATAAAATGCAGTAGTTCTGGTAACTCTTTTCCAACTACTATTATTATTATTACAGCTAATAAAGTCTTTGACTTACAACCACAATTCAGCCCAAACTGTCCATTGCCGAGCAAGACCATTGCTAAGTTGCCCCCATTTTACGACTTCTCTTGCCACCGTCGTTAAGTGAATCCTTACAGTTATTAAATTAGGAACAATTAGGCTATTCAGTGAATCTGCCCTTTCCCCATGGACTTTGCTGGCCAGAAGGTCGCAAAAGAGGATCCCGGGACACTGCAGCCGTCATAAGTACATGCCAGTTGCCAAGCATCCGAATTTTGACCGCGGGGATGCTTCAATGGTCGTAAGTGTGAACAACGGTCCTAAATCACTTTTTTTCAGTGCCGGCGTAACTTCGAACAGTCACTAAATGAGCTGTTGTACCGATATGGTCTTTTTGCTGGGTGACATCCCAACAAAATGATGGGGGCATCAATAAAGAGCCTTGATGGTACAGTGGTTTAATGCACCCTGTTATTAACACAGCTGCCTGCAATTACTTGCTGGTTCGAATCTCGCCAGGCTCAAGGTCGACTCAGCCTTCCATCCTTTCTAAGGTAGGTGAAATGAGGACCCAGTTTGTGGGGGCAATAAGCTGACTTTGTATAAAATATACAAAAGAATGAAGGCTATTGCTTAACGCATTGTAAGCCGCCCTGAGTCTCCGGAGAAGGGCAGCATATAAATCAAATTAAAAATAAAAAAAATAAAAAAAAATGAAACAATAATGGATGATTATTGTTGGTATTGGTCTGGTTTTCTTCATGCTGACATTAATTGTACTACCTAAGAGCCTTGGTAGTACAGTGGTCTAAGGCACCCTGTTATTAAGCTGGTTATTAAGACCAGCTGCTTGCAATTACTGCAGGTTCGAATCTCGCCAGGCTCAAGGTTGACTCAGCCTTCCATCCTTTCTAAGGTAGGTAAAATGAGGACCCAGTTTGTGGGGGCAATAAGCTGACTTTGTATAAATATACAAAAGGATAAAGACTATTGCTTAACGCATTGTAAGCCACCCTGAGTCTCCGGAGAAGGGCGGCATATAAATCAAATTAAAAAAAAAATTGAGGATTTATCAAACTTGAGTAGCCTAATATTTCTTCCTGTTGCATCTAAAAAATAGCACGCACGGACCTGGGCACACGCGTCAGAGGGGAACGGGAAATTGTGAGAATTTGTGTCCCACTTCTGTGCCCTCACCCCCCAAAAATGTGTCCTTCTGTTGCATTTTTTCCCCCCTAGAATTGTAAAATCTGGGGCTGGGAGGGACCTGGAAGGGACCCAGTGTTGTTCAGGTTATCCCAAACTTATTTTATTATTTTATTTATTAATTTTATTTCTATACTGCCCTTCTCCCGAAGGACTCAGGGCACTGTACAGCCTGATTAAAAGCACAAAGACAGACAACATTTAAAAAATAATTAAAATTATTAAATGATAGGCTTAATTTAAAACCCCCCAAATTTAAAATCCCACATTTAAAATCAATTAAAATCTTTACATTGATAGCCCGGCCTGGCGGAATAACAAGGTTTTGAGGGCACAGCGAAATACACGGAGATCGGAGATCTTACGCATTTCTGGGGGCAGCTCATTCCACAGGGCTGGGGCTCCCACAGAGAAGGGCCTCCCCCTGGGTCTCGCCAGCCGACATAATTTGGCCGATGGCACCCTGAGGAGACCCTCTCTGTGGGAGCGAACTGGCCGGTGGGAGGCTACTGGTGGCAGAAGACGGTCTCGAAGGTACCCAGGTCCAATGCCAAATGAATAGCTACCCAAACTTGGCTTGAAAAGTTCCAGGGATGGAGCACAGATAGTCCTCGACTTACGACCACCATCGAGCCCAACATTTCTGTTGCTAAGCCAGACGGTTGTTAAATGAGTCTTCGCTCCATTTTACAATTGTTCGGTGAATCGTTGCGGATGTTAAGTGAGTAACCCGGTTGTTTAAGTGGATCTGGCTTCCCCCATGGGCTTGGCCTGTCCGGAGGTCGCCAAAGGGAATCATGTCACGTGACCCTGGGACATGGCGACCGTCATAAATATGAGACGGTGGCCAAGCGTCTGAATTTTGGTCCCATGAGTTTGGGATTGGTGCAGTGATCAGAAGTGTGAAAAAGTCCCTTTTCTCAGTGCTGTTTTGATTTGAACGGTCACTAAATGAATGGTTGTAAGTAAGTCGAGGACTACTTTGCTTTCTTTTCTTTTATTTCATTTCATTTCATATGTGTTTTATTTATATATATAAATTATTAGTAAATTATTAATTTATAAAATATAAATTATTTATATGTATTTTTCTTCAGCTGGGTATTTTCCTACGTAAACCAAGTTTTCCTAGGCTTTTTCAGACAGCAAGCAAGCATTTTTCTGCCTTATTGGGAGACTAATATAGATCTATTTCGGACTGATTGGTCCTCATCAGTTAGCCACACCCTTACCACATGTTCCCTCCCCATAGAGGCAAAGTATTTGCATTCTTCTCTTATCTACCTACCTATCTATCTATCTATCTATCTATCTATAACAGTCTATAAAAAAATCAAAACGTTGGAATTAAATCTTCAAAAGGAAAATCTTTAAAAATTGGCAAGACCCAGGTTTTTCCTTAGGCTTCTGTTTTTCTTCCCCCACTTTTCTAATATATACTTTCGATGTATATATTTCGATATATATGCAAAAAATTAAAATCTCGGGTGTTTTCCCGCGTCATTGTAAATAAGTAAATTTTAAGGTGGGATTTTAAGCAGAATTTTAAACATTTTAACCAACTTATTTACAATGATGTGGGAAAACACCCCGAGATTTTAATTTTTTGCATATGCACACCCGCGAAAACTTAAGAAGACTATATATATATATATATATATATATATATATATATATATATATATATACACACCAAAAATATATTTTACTGATAAAGAAATAAAGGGAGACAGCTCTCTCCCACATGTTGGAGTAGACCAGGTGTCTTGGTAAAACACTCAATATATATATATATATATATATATATATATATATATATATATATTTATATTTATATATATATATATATATATATATATATATATATATATATATATATATATATATATATATATATTTTATACCTACTCCTGTGCATAGAATGTTGTTAGCAGGAGCCATATGGGCACCAGCTGCACAATAAAAAGACAATGAAGCACGCATGATCCATCCTGTAGATTTGAAAATGGTGACAATGAAATCCAGGAACCGTTATCATAAATCAGGGGGCTCTTTCCACCCCCTGCCGCTGATCTGTCTTTTGGACAGATTGACGTTGGCAGGTTCCATTGTAGTTTATTTTTTTCCTGGGGCCTCCCTGCTTTTTGAAATGAATGCGGGTGGCAAAATATTTCTTAAGGCGCTGCCTATTGTTTTTATTGCACAGGTGGTCCTCGACTTATAACCATTGCTTTCCTTGCAGACGTTTCATGACCCGTCTAGATAACATCATCAATGCTAGAAGGGGGCAGGAGGAGGAGGAGGATTGAGGGGTCCTTGGTGCTATCTGAGCTTGGTGGTTTTCTTGCGGATGTTTAATTACCCAACTAGGGAACATGATCAGTGCCAGAAGTGAGGAGGAGGAGGAGGAGGACTGTGAGGTCCTTGGTGCACTCTGAGCTTGGCTGCTTTGTTGCAGACGTTTCATGACCCATCTAGGTAACATCATCAGTGCTAGAAGTGGGGAGGAAGGGGAGGAGGAGGAGAATTGTGGGATCCTTTGGTTGTTTTCTTGCAGACGTTGCATGAACCAACTAGGTAACATCATCAGGGCACCAAAGAAGTCCCAAAGTTAACCCCTAAAATTAAGTAAAATCCTGATATTTCAACAGAGACCACAAGGCATTCAATATAAACTCTGGAGCCCTTTCCGTGGCATTCAGATGTTTTCAAAGTTACCTAGTTTGGGTAACAAAACATCTGGAAGGAAATCTCCAAGCTCAGAGAGCATCAAGGCAACCCCCCTGCCACACACACACACACACACACACACACACACACATACCCGATCTCACCTCTGATAAAAGGTTGTGTCTTGCAGAGAGCGAGCGGAATAATGCAGAACTCTTCTTGTGCGGATTTATTAATTTCCTTTTGCAAAGGCAGAGCCAGCGAAACGAACAGATTGCAGTCAATTGATGCTAAGTGGCCGCGGTTTAGCTCGGGAGAGACGCCGTAAACACGCCAGAGAGAGCGCGTGGCAGCCATTGACCTTCAGATCGATAGCCAGGTCCTGTGGGGAGGAGGGAGACGGGAAGGGAAGACCCTCCAGGCGGGCTTGGGCCATTTGGGTCATGTACATACTAATATCTACAGGCAAGCAAGCATTCATTCCAGTGCAACTGGAAGAGGGGTGGGCTTCCACTCCCAGAATTCCCCAGCCACCATGCTTTAAGAGGGGTGGACTTCCACTCCCAGAATTCCCCAGCCAGCCTGCTTTAAGAGGGGTGGACTTCCACTCCCAGAATTCCCCAGCCAGCCTGCTTTAAAAGGGTAGGACTTCCACTCCCAGAATCCCCCAGCCAGCATGCTTTAAGAGGGGTGGACTTCCACTCCCAGAATCCCCCAGCCAGCATGCTTTAAGAGGGGTGGACTTCCACTCCCAGAATTCCCCAGCCAGCTATGCTTTAAGAGGGGTGGACTTTCACTCCCAGAATTCCCCAGCCAGCCTGCTTTAAGAGGGATGGACTTTCACTCCCAGAATTCCCCAGGCAGCATGTTTTAAGAGGGGTGGACTTCCACTCCCAGAATTCCCCAGCCAGCTATGCTTTAAGAGGGATGGACTTTCACTCCCAGAATTCCCCAGCCAGCCTGCTTTAAGAGGGATGGACTTTCACTCCCAGAATTCCCCAGGCAGCATGTTTTAAGAGGGATGGACTTCCACTCCCAGAATTCCCCAGCCAGCCTGCTTTAAGAGGGGTGGACTTCCACTCCCAGAATTCCCCAGCCACCATGCTTTAAGAGGGGTGGACTTCCACTCCCAGAATTCCCCAGCCAGCCTGCTTTAAGAGGGGTGGACTTCCACTCCCAGAATTCTCCAGCCAGCATGTTTTAAGAGGGGTGGACTTCCACTCCCAGAATTCCCCAGCCACCATGCTTTAAGAGGGGTGGACTTCCACTCCCAGAATTCCCCAGCCACCATGCTTTAAGAGGGGTGGACTTCCACTCCCAGAATTCCCCAGCCAGCCTGCTTTAAGAGGGGTGGACTTCCACTCCCAGAATTCCCCAGCCACCATGCTTTAAGAGGGGTGGACTTCCACTCCCAGAATTCCCCAGCCAGCCTGCTTTAAGAGGGGTGGACTTCCACTCCCAGAATTCCCCAGCCAGCCTGCTTTAAGAGGGGTGGACTTCCACTCCCAGAATCCCCCAGGCAGCATGCTTTAAGAGGGGTGGACTTCCACTCCCAGAATTCCCCAGCCAGCATGCTTTAAAAGGGTAGGACTTCCACTCCCAGAATCCCCCAGGCAGCATGCTTTAAGAGGGATGGACTTCCACTCCCAGAGTTCCCCAGCCAGCATGCTTTAAAAGGGTAGGACTTCCACTCCCAGAATCCCCCAGGCAGCATGCTTTAAGAGGGGTGGACTTCCACTCCCAGAATTCCCCAGCCACCATGCTTTAAGAGGGGTGGACTTCCACTCCCAGAATTCCCCAGCCACCATGCTTTAAGAGGGGTGGACTTCCACTCCCAGAATTCCCCAGCCACCATGCTTTAAGAGGGGTGGACTTCCACTCCCAGAATTCCCCAGCCAGCCTGCTTTAAGAGGGGTGGACTTCCACTCCCAGAATTCCCCAGCCAGCATGCTTTAAGAGGGGTGGACTTCCACTCCCAGAATTCCCCAGCCAGCATGCTTTAAGAGGGGTGGACTTCCACTCCCAGAATTCCCCAGCCACCATGCTTTAAGAGGGGTGGACTTCCACTCCCAGAATTCCCCAGCCACCATGCTTTAAGAGGGGTGGACTTCCACTCCCAGAATTCCCCAGCCAGCCTGCTTTAAGAGGGGTGGACTTCCACTCCCAGAATTCCCCAGCCACCATGCTTTAAGAGGGGTGGACTTCCACTCCCAGAATTCCCCAGCCAGCCTGCTTTAAGAGGGGTGGACTTCCACTCCCAGAATTCCCCAGCCACCATGCTTTAAGAGGGGTGGACTTCCACTCCCAGAATTCCCCAGCCAGCCTGCTTTAAGAGGGGTGGACTTCCACTCCCAGAATTCCCCAGCCTGCATGCTTTAAAAGAGTAGGACATCCACTCCCAGAATCCCCCAGGCAGCATGCTTTAAGCGGGGTGGACTTCCACTCCCAGAATTCCCCAGCCAGCATGCTTTAAAAGGGTAGGACATCCACTCCCAGAATTCTCCAGCCAGCATGCTTTAAAAGGGTAGGACATCCACTCCCAGAATTCCCCAGCCAGCATGCTTTAAGAGGGTAGGACATCCACTCCCAGAATTCCGCAGCCAGCATGCTTTAAAAGGGTAGGACATCCACTCCCAGAATTCCCCAGCCAGCATGCTTTAAAAGGGTAGGACATCCACTCCCAGAATCCCCCAGGCAGCATGCTTTAAGAGGGGTGGACTTCCACTCCCAGAATTCCCCAGCCAGCATGCTTTAAAAGGGTAGGACTTCCACTCCCAGAATCCTCCAGCCAGCATGCTTTAAAATGGGTGGACTCCAACTCCCAGAATCCCCCAGTCAGCATTCTTTAAGATGGGTAAACTCCTACTCCCAGAATTCCCCAGCCACCCTGCTTTAAGAGGGGTGGACTTCCACTCCCAGAATTCCCCAGCCAGCCTGCTTTAAGATAGGTAGACTTCAATTCCCAGAATTCTCCATTCCTATCTACCAATGCAATTGATGAACACTTGCATAAATCTTAGATTGGAGCAGCCATCAACCTCGGAAGCCGCTGCCCTTCTGTCTCTCTTTTAGGGGTGCATTGTGGGGACCCTTTTTCCTGAACTCGTCATATCTTTCTTTTGCTAGGTTTAGTTCCATCGTGGTCCGTTTTTTGAGAGGCAGAAAGAATCCCACCGTCTTATCATTTCTTTCCAAGAATCCAAAAGTTTTTTTTTAAAAAATCCTTCTCCAACCCATACAAGTCCTTTACTTACAACTATTCATTCAGTGACCATTCGAAGTTTACAACGGCACTGGGAAAAGTGACTTACGGCCGTTTTTCACACTTACGACCGTTACAGCATTCCCCACGATCACGTGATCGAAATTCAAGACACTTGGCAACTGTCTCATATTTATGACGGTTGCAGTGTCCCGGGGTCATGTGATCACTTTTTTTGCGACCTTCTGACAAGCAACGTCAGTGGGGAAGACAGATTCGAAATTATTTATGCTTAAGGCAGTGTTTCTCAACCTCAGAAGCTTGAAGATGGGGGGACTTCAACTCCCAGAATCCCCCAGCCAGCAGCGCTGGCTGGGGGATTCTGGGAGTTGAAGTCCCCCCATCTTCAAGCTTCTGAGGTTGAGAAACACTGCTGTAGGTTCTCCCACTTGAGCTGGGGGTTGGAGAGTCAAACTCAATTTCATTGAGGGCCATATCAGGGTTGTGCTTGATCTCGGGGCAGGGGGGGGGAGCTGAGTGGGCGTGGCCTGCTTGATGTCACTCATGTCAGGGGCGCCTGTGTTGGCCCAAGCGCTCTGCCGGCGAAAACGGACTCCCGAGCTCCGTTTTTGCCTGCGAACGGCCTCTTCCAACTCTGCCACGGAGCTCGGGAAGGCCACGTGTGACCCTCCTAAGCTCCGTTTTCGCTGGCAGAGGGACCGTAGGCCTTCGCTGTTTCCATGGCAGCCCCATGAACTAGATCTGGCCGATGGGCCTTGCAATTTGACACCCAAGGTACCTTCCATCTCTGTTATTCCGTCAGTTGCTAGGAGTTATGACATCACCAAAGGAGGAGGCAGTTACTTCTTGGTTGCTAAGAGACAGGCATTGTTGGGTTACCCAACGGCAGGACGATGGATCTGTCCTTTTGAGGCTACTGATGGAGTTGAGTCCCCAGGAGGTCAAGCTTTGGAGGGTTGCTGGGTTTTCCTTGGAGAACCTCTCATTCTTCTGCGTCTTCTTTTGGAGAGAAGTCCTCCTTCTCTCCTTCTTCTCCTGTCTCCTTCCTTTCCCCTGGAGCTGCACCGTACTCCTCTAAAGTGGGCAATCTAAGAGTTGGAGGATCGACTCGGCAGACCCAAACTCCACCATGAATAAGAAGGAATCCCAAATCAAGAAAAAAAAACCCAGAGGGAAAGAAGAGCTGGAAGAACTGAAGAAGGAGGTGACCCTTGACGATCACAAATTGTCTCTTCAGGAACTCAGCCTTAAGTATGAGGTGGACCTCGCCAAAGGACTGACCAGGGCACAGGCTGCCCAGATCTTGGAAAAGAATGGCCTAAATGCCCTCACTCCTCCGCAAACCACGCCGGAGTGGGTCAAATTTTGCAAGCAACTCTTTGGCGGGTTTTCCATCCTATTGTGGATCGGCGCGATTCTTTGCTTTCTGGCGTACTGGGTGCAAAACATAATGGGTGCAAGAGTACAAAAGGACAACCTGTATCTGGGCGCTGTGCTATCCGGCGTGGTTATCGTGACCGGGTGTTTCTCCTACTTTCAAGAAGCCAAAAGTTCCAAAATTATGGAATCCTTCAAGCACATGGTTCCACAGCAAACTCTGGTGATCCGGGATGGTGAAAAGCTGCAGATCAACGCTGAGTTTGTAGTCGTGGGAGATCTGGTTGAGATCAAAGGGGGCGATCAGATTCCTGCGGACTTAAGGATCATCTTTGCCACCGGTTGCAAAGTGGACAATTCCTCTCTGACCGGTGAGTCAGAACCCCAGAGTCGCTCGGCCGAGTTTACCAACGAGAACCCGCTGGAGACCCAAAACATCTGTTTCTTCTCCACGAATTGTGTTGAAGGCACAGCTCGGGGCATTGTCATCTTGACAGGGGACTACACATTCATGGGTCGCATTGCCTCGCTGGCTTCCGGCTTGACCGAACGCCGTACACCGATTGCCCGGGAAATAGCACATTTTATCCACATCATCACTGGAGTCGCCGTTTTCCTAGGAGTGACATTCTTCATCTTGGCCATGATTCTTGGCTATGACTGGCTGGAAGCTGTCGTCTTCCTGATCGGTATCATCGTGGCGAATGTCCCAGAAGGTCTACTGGCCACTGTCACTGTCTGCCTGACCCTCACTGCCCAACGCATGGCACGGAAGAACTGCCTGGTGAAAAACCTAGAAGCCGTCGAGACCCTGGGGTCCACCTCCACAATCTGCTCAGACAAAACCGGAACGCTGACTCAAAACCGCATGACCGTTGCCCACTTGTGGTTTGACAATGAGATCTACGAAGCCAACATCACCGAGATTTACGCCGGGGCCATATTTAACACACGCTCACCCACGTGGCTGGCCCTGGCCCACATTGCGGGGTTGTGCAACAGGGCAGACTTCAAAGCAGACCAGGAGAACATCCCCATTGCCAAGAAGGAGACCACCGGAGACGCCTCCGAGTCGGCCCTCCTTAAGTGTATTGAGCTATCCTGGGGCTCCGTCAAGGAGATGCGCGAGAAGAATCCCAAAGTAGCCGAGATCCCCTTCAACTCCACCAATAAGTACCAACTCTCCATCCATGAAGCTGCAGACAAGTCGAAAGGTCATCTCTTGGTGATGAAGGGCGCTCCGGAGCGGATCTTGGAATGTTGCGCCACCATCCTTTTGCAAGGAAAGGAAGTGATCCTGGACAAGAACATACAAGAAGCTTTTCTGAACACCTACAATTATCTCGGGGGGTTAGGCGAGAGAGTGCTCGGATTCTGCCACTGCTACCTCCCCGACAAACAGTTTCCGCGCGGCTTTAAGTTCGACTTGGACAAACCTAACTTCCCTACCACCAAGCTGTGCTTCGTGGGGCTTATCTCCATGATCGACCCACCTCGCGCTGCTGTGCCGGATGCTGTTGGGAAGTGCCGCAGCGCTGGAATTAAAGTGATCATGGTCACGGGCGACCACCCAATCACTGCCAAAGCGATTGCCAAGGGGGTCGGGATCATTTCTGAAGGCAGCGAGACGGTCGAAGACATCGCAGCCCGGCTGCATATCCCGGTCAGCCAAGTCGATCCCCGGGAAGCCGAGGCCTGCGTCATTCATGGTTCCGAACTTAAGGACATGACCTCCCAACAACTGGATAAGATCCTTTCGAGGCATTCCGAGATCGTCTTTGCTCGCACGTCCCCGCAGCAGAAGCTGATCATCGTCGAAGGGTGTCAGAGGCAGGGGTCCATCGTCGCTGTGACCGGAGATGGGGTGAACGACTCCCCAGCCCTGAAGAAAGCCGACATTGGCATTGCCATGGGCATCACAGGCTCCGATGTATCCAAGCAGGCTGCCGACATGATCCTCCTGGATGACAACTTCGCCTCCATCGTGACCGGCGTGGAGGAAGGCCGCCTGATCTTTGACAACCTGAAGAAGTCCATTGCCTACACGCTGACCAGCAACATTCCGGAGATCTCCCCTTTCCTTCTGTTCATCATCTTCAACATCCCGCTGCCCCTGGGCACCATCACCATTTTGTGCATCGACCTGGGCACCGACATGGTGCCCGCCATCTCCCTGGCCTACGAGAAAGCCGAGAGTGACATCATGAAGAGGAAGCCGCGGAACGCCAAGACGGACAAGCTGGTGAACGAGCGCCTGATCAGCATGGCGTACGGACAGATTGGCATGATGCAAGCTCTGGCCGGGTTCTTCACCTACTTCGTCATCATGGCCGAGAATGGGTTCCTGCCGTCCACCTTGCTGGGGATCCGCCTGGAATGGGACGACCATACCATCAACGACCTGGAAGACAGTTACGGCCAGCAGTGGACGTACCAGCAGCGGAAAGTGATAGAGTTCACCTGTCACACGGCTTTCTTCATCAGCATCGTGATCGTCCAGTGGGCCGACCTCATCATTTGCAAGACCAGGAAGCTGTCCCTTTTCCACCAGGGCATGAGGAACGAGATTATGGTCTTCGGCCTGATTGAAGAAACCACCTTGGCGGTGTTTCTCTCCTACTGCCCAGGAATGGAGGTGGCCCTACACATGTACCCGCTCCGCGTGACGTGGTGGCTGTGTGCTCTCCCGTTCTCGGTGCTCATTTTTGCCTACGATGAAATCCGCAAGTATCTTCTGCGACGTTATCCGGGGGGCTGGGTTGAGCGGGAAACTTACTACTGAGCTGGTCACCCCAAAATTATGCGTCTCTTTTTGGGATGAAATCTTCCTGAGGTAGAATTTTTTTTTTTTTTTTTTGGCATATCAACCCTGGCTTGGATGCCAGTTGCCCCAAACATTTATTTAAAATTGAAGGGTACTCTATACACCTTGAAATAAATGTGTATACTACGGTCGGAGGCGATAATAAAATTGAACATCGCAATCCAGAAAAAGTAGCCGAGATAATTATTTTATTTGTATCCTGCCTTTCTTATTGTTGCAAATAACTGAAGATGTCACACATCTTCCAACAGATCTGCCTCCTCCTCCTATTTTCCCCACAACAACCCCCCTGTGAGGTGGATTGGGCTGAGAGAGAGGGACTGGCTCAAAGTCACCCAGCAAGTATTTTTGCCTAAATTAGCACTAGAAGTCACCGTCTCCTGATAATTGGCCCAATCATCCAGCCCGCACTCATTCCTACAAGCGGGACTAGAACTCACAGTCTCATGGTAATTGGCCCAATCACCCAGTCCGTGCTCATGCCTACAAGCGGGACTAGAACTCACAGTCTCATGGTAATTGGCCCAATCACCCAGCCCGCACTCATGCCTTACAAGTGGGACTAGAACTCACCATCTCCTGGTAATTGGCCCAATCACCCAGCCTGTGCTCATGCCTACAAGTGGAACTAGAACTCACTGTCTCCTGGTAATTGGCCCAATCACCCAGCCTGTGCTCATGCCTACAAGCTGGACTAGAATTCACCGTCTCCTGGTAATTGGCCCAATCACCCAGCCTGTGCTCATGCCTACAAGCAGAACTAGAACTCACCGTCTCCTAGTAATTGGCCCAATCACCCAGCCTGTGCTCATGCCTACAAGCGGGACTAGAATTCACCGTCTCCTGGTAATTGGCCCAATCACCCAGCCTTGCTCATGCCTACAAGTGGAACTAGAACTCACTGTCTCCTGGTAATTGGCCCAATCACCCAGTCCGTGTTCATGCCTACTAGTCCCTACTAGGGACTAGAACTTCCTGTCTCCTGGTGATTGGCCTCAAATCTTCAAGGCGTCTTTCATACCTAAGGCGGGACTAGAACCCCCCATCTCCTGGTGATTGGCCCCAAGTCATCTCACCGGCTTTCATGCATAAGATAAGACTTGAACTCACAGTCTCCGACTTTCTAGCCTGGTGCCTTAATCACGACACCAAACAGGCTCCCTCAAATTCTTCTGTCCCGCTCAATCCTCCACTTTCTTTTGCTAAATTTCTTCCCAGAAAACATAGAAGGGAAATGGATGCAAAATCACAAATTTACACGCTTGTTATCCACGCATTCTGTTTCCGTAGATTCAGGGGTGAAATCCAGAAGGTTCTGACGAATCGGTAGCAGAAATTTTGAGCAGTTCGGAGAACCGGCAAATGCCACCTCTGGCTGGCCCCAGAGTGGGATGGGAATGGGGATTTGGCAGTATCCTTCCCCTGCCACGCCCACCAAGCCACACCCACCAAGCCACACCACGCCCACCAAGCCACACCCACAGAACTGGTAGTAAAAAAATTTGGATTTCACCACTGCATAGATTCCTTTATCCATTTCTATAGAAGCGTAGCCCAGTTCTCAGTGCGACAATACGCATCAGGGAAAATAGGTTGAGTGGCTTACCGTGTAGGATCAACACAACGGGAAACCACAGTCCTCAATTTGCAACCACAATTGAGCTCAGAATTCCCGTTGCTACTCAAGACAGATTGTTAAATGAATTTCGCCCCATGGGACTACGACCTCTTTTGCCACAGTCGTCGGGGGAATCACTGCAGCTGTTAAGTGAGTAACACGGTTGTTAAGTGAATCTGGCTTCCCCGTCGACTTTGCTTGTCAGGAGGTCACGAAAAGGGGGATTACGTGACACCTCCCCCCCACCCCCCGGGACACTACAACTGTCATAAAGAGGAATCAGTTGCCAAGAGTCCAAATTTTGATCCTGGGGATGCTGCAACGTGTCAACAAGTGTGAAAAATGGTAACTTTTTCCACTGCCGTTGCAACTCCAAACAGTCATTAATGAGTGCAAGTGTATCAGTGGTGGGTTCCTCCCGGTTCGGCCCGGTTTGGGCGAGCCCATAGCGGTGACGATATGACATCACCGAACCGGTTCTCTTTGTCCAGGAGCTGGGCCCTCCTGCCCGTCCCCGCGTTATTCCTACCTATATTTATTCTTTTTTTGCCCAGCTGATAAGTGCGGCAGAGTGGATTGCCACATCTCAGCTGGGCAGATACCTATCGCACTTGCAAAACGCGTGCATGAAGAAAAGCCAGTTGGAACCCACCACTGAAGTGTGCGTGTTCTGTTGTCTACAATAGTGGTCCCCAACCTTTGTGGCTTGGTGGCCCGGCTGAGTGTGGTGTTGGGGGGAAAGGAACTGGGCTGTATATCGGTCTGGTATGTACGTGCAATGCGCCCACAGCTCAACTTACGCGAATGGTGGGCCAGTTCACACACGTATGCACCAGTATACTGCATGCCAGCTCATCATTTGAGTTGAGATGCACGCGTGTCCAAGCCTGCCACTCACGCGGGTTGAGCTGCTTGCGTGCCAGCCAGCCCACTGCTCATGAGGCCTGGTTTCGAATAGGCCACGGCCCAGTAGTAATTTATTTTTTTTATTTTTTTTTTTTATTTTAAATTTATATACCGCCCTTCTCCCTGAGGACTCAGGGCGGTGTACAGCCAGAATTAAAAAACATGAAATACAAATATTAAAAACAATTAATATATATATAAATTTGGCCCAAAATTAAAAATACAAACCAATTAAAACATTTAAAATTTCTTCTTAAGCCAGCCCGGCTTGCTTGAAAAAATGGGTTTTAAGGGCACGACGGAAGGCACTGAGGTCCTGGATTCTCCTTATCTCTGGGGGGAGCTGATTCCAGAGGGTAGGTGCCCCCACAGAGAAGGCCCTCCCCCTGGGGGGTCACCAGCCTGCATTGGTTGGCTGATGGCACCCTGAGGAGGCCCTCTCTGTGGGAGCGCACGGGTCGATGGGAGGTCGTCGGTAGCAGCAGGCGGTCTCGAAGATAGCTAGGCGGTCTCGAAGATAGCTAGGCGGTCTCGAAGATAGCTAGGCCCGATGCGATAATAGTGATCTACAACCACAAAATACCCTGGATGTTAAGTTGCACAAACACAACCTAGATCAGTGATGGCTAAGCTTTTTGCCATCGCGTGACAAAAGCGTGGGGAACGTGGGGGGGGGAGTTACGCACGCGTGTGGCCACACCCATAATTCTATGTGCTCCTGTGCATGCTCCCCCTGCTTTTGGCACGTGATGGCCCGGTGGGCCCGGTAGGCACGTTTTATGCTTTCTACAGGTTCCTAGACAGGGGGAAAATGGCCTTGCCCACCCCTCCGGAGGCCAAAAAACGGTCCATTTGCCAACTTCCGGTGGGACCGGAAGGCCCGTTTTTTGCTCTCCCCAGGCTCCAGAGCGCCTCTAGGAACCTCTCTAGGAACCCCACTCTAGGAGTGGGGAGGGTAAAAAACGGCCTTCCCCACTCCCCCGGAGGCCGAAAAATGGCCCATTTGCCAACTTCCGGTGGGACCGGAAGGCCCGTTTTTTGCTCTCCCCAGGCTCCAGAGCCTCTCTAGGAACCTCTCTAGAAACCCCACTCTAGGAGTGGGGAGGGTAAAAAACGGTCTTTCCCACCCCTCCAGAGGCTGGAAACGGCCAACTTCCGGTGGGACCGGAAGGCCCGTTTTTTGCTCTCCCCAGGCTCCAGAGCCTCTCTAGGAACCTCTCTAGGAACCCCACTCTAGGAGTGGGGAGGGTAAAAAAACGGCCTTCCCCACTCCCCCGGAGGCTGGAAACAGCCCATTTGCCAACTTCTGGTGGTACCTCACACGCCCACCGATATGGCTCCGCGTTCGCCATCACGAACCTAGGATGTCACCATCAAGTTGCAAATCCGGCTTCCTAAACCAGCAGTGTGTGGCCAAAAAAGCCAATGCAATCCTAAATTGCATGAACAGAGGGATTCAATCAAGATCAAGGAGGGGAGGTACTAATACCACTCTATAAAGCCTTAGTAAGGCCACACCTAGAGTACTGCATCCAGTTTTGGTCACCACACTATTAAAAAGATGTTGAGACTCTAGAAAGAGTGCAGAGAAGAGCAAAAAAGAGGATATGGGGATTGGAGGCTAAAACATAGGAAGAACGGTTGCAGGAACTGGGCCTGGCTGGTCTAGTGAAGAGAAGGCTTAGGGGAGACAGGAGAGCAATCTTCCAATATTTGAGGGGCTGCCACAGAGAGGAGGAAGGGGGTCAAGCTATTTTCCAAAGCAAAAGGAAGGAAGGAGAGAGGGAGGGAGGGAAGGAAGGTGGAAGGGAGGGAAAGAAAGAGAGAAAGAAAGAAAGAAAGAAAGAAAGAAAGAAAGAAAGAAAGAAAGAAAGAAAGAAAGAAAGAAAGAAAGAAAGACATCTGAATGAACCATAGATGGACAGAAGACATGGCTAGTCTAGGGAAGAGAAGGACCAGGGGAGACAGGAGAGCATCTTCCAGTATTTGGGGGGCTGGCCCAGAGAGGAGGAAGGGGGTCAAGCTATTTTCCAAAGCACCCGAAGGCCAGGCAAGGAATCATGGATGGAAACTGATCAAGGAGAGATTCAACCTAGAAATAAGGAGGAATTTCCTGACAGTGAGAAAATCAAACAATGGAACAGAAGTTGCCTTCGGAAGTTGTGGGAGCTTCATCCCTGGAGGCTTCCAAGAAGAGACTGGACTGCCCTCAGTCAGAAATGGGGTAGGGTCTCCTGCTCGGGCTGGGGGTTGGACTAGATGACCTCCAAGGTACCTTCCCACTCTCTTAATCTAATCTAATGCGCCCTCCCGGTGAAACTTGCAAGGAGGCATGGAGACCCCAGACCCTCTTCTAAAAAAATGCAGACGGGGAGGAAAAGCATTTCGTCCTTCAACAACAGAGGCGACGAGCCGTGTTCCAAATTGTACACAACGCACACAACAGTAACTTGGTGAACTCAGCAAATTTGGATCTGGGTTGGTGGGAAGCAGGCATGGAACCATTGTGGCTAAACTTTCAGTATTTTTGCTGAGTATTTCCCCGTCCCCCACCCGCCAGCCCCCGGGGTTGCATTATTGATCGGTCCCTTTTTAAAAATAAAATAATATTAAGCGTGTTAGGGGTACTTGATGGAGAAGCTGAAACGAAGCCAAGAGGCCCATTTAATCCATCAAGTGGATGGATGGACGGATGCGGCCGCAGCAAGAAATGAAAACGGAAATGTTGGCTATATAAAGACTTTGGGAGAAGCGTGCACACACGTACACAAAAACGCACAAACTCACTAAGGCACTTCGCCGGGCCTGAGGAGCTTACGGGTACTCCTCGCGTTACGACCACAACGGAGCCCACCCGAATTTACGTTGCGAAGCAAGACGTTTGTGAAGTGAGTTTTCTCCCATTTTATGACCTTTTTTTTTTGCTACCGTTGTTAAGTGAATCACGACAGTCGTTAAATTAGGAACAGGGGTGTTAAGCGAATCTGGCTCCCCTCCCCCCCCATGGACTTTGCTTGTCGGAAGGTCGCAAAAGGGGATGACTCCGGGACTGTCTGCGACCGTCATAAATGTGAACAGGCTGGCAAACGTCTGAATTTTGATCATGTGACACCACGGGGATGTGAAAAAATGGTCATAAGCAGGGGTGAAATCCAGCAGGTTCTGACAGGTTCTGGAGAACCGGTAGCGTAAATTTTGAGCAGTTCGGAGAACCGGCAAATACCACCTCGGGCTGGCCCCAGAGTGGGGTGGGAATGGGGATTTTGCAATATCCTTCCCCCAGGAGTGGGGAGGGAATGGGGATTTTGCAGTATCCTTCCCCTGGAGTGGGGAGGGAATGGGGATTTTGCAATATCCTTCCCCCAGGAATGAGGAGGGAATGGGGATTTTGCAATATCCTTCTCCCAGGAGTGAGGAGGGAATGGAGATCTTGCAATATCCTTCCGCCAGGAGTGGGGAGGGAATGGGGATTTTGCAATATCCTTCCCCTAGGAGTGGGGAGGGAATGGAGATCTTGCAATATCCTTCTCCCAGGAGTGAGGGATGGGGATGGGGATTTTGCAGTATTCTTCCCCTGGAGTAGGCAGGGAATGGGGATTTTGCAATATCCTTCCCCCAGGAGTGAGGAGGGAATGGAGATCTTGCAATATCCTTCTCCCAGGAGTGAGGAGGGAATGGGGATTTTGCAGTATCCTTCCTCTGAGGTGGGGAGGGAATGGGGATTTTGCAGTATCCTTCCCTGCCATGCCCACCAAGCCATGCCCACAGAACTGGTAGTAAAAAAATTGGATTTCACCACTGGTTATAAATCTCTTTTTTCAGGGCCACTGGAACTTTGAAACGTCACTGAACAAATGTTCTTAAGTCGAGGACTGCCTGTATGTCTGAGAAGTGCTGTGGGTATGGGGTGTAAAAGACCGAAGGGCAATTTAAGGAGAAATATCTTGGAGGAACAGAGGATGTCGAGATCTGCGAGATGCTAACAAAACAGACGGAGTTTCAATCAGGACACAATCCTGCATATTTTGACACACACCCCATGGATACCCCTTCTTTTCTCTCTTTCTCTCTTTTTTCTTTCATTCCCTTCCTTCCTTCCTTTCATTCTTTTTCTTTCTTCCTCTCTCTACATTCTTTTCCTTCCTTCCTTCCTTTCTCTCTCTCTCTCTCTTTTCTTTCTTTCCCTTCCTTCCTTTTGTTCTTTTTTCTTTCCCTTCCTTCCTCTTCCTTCTTTCTCTCTTTTTTCTTTTCCTTCTTTCCTTCCTTTCTTTCTCTCTTTTCTTTCCCTTCCTTCCTTTTGTTCTTTCTTTCTTTCTTTCTTTCTTTCTTTCTTTCTTTCTTTCTCTTTTTTCTTTCTTTTTCTTCCTCTTTCCTTCCTTTCTTCCTTCCTTCTTCCCTTCCTTTCTCTCTTTTCTTTCTTTCTTTTTTCTTTCTTTTCCTTCTTTCCTTCCTTTTCCTTCATGCCTTCCTTTCTTTCTCTCTTTCTCTCCTTTCTTTCATTTCTCCTTTCTTTCTTCTTTCTTTTCCTTCCTTCCTTCCATCCTTCCTTCCCTTCCTTTCTTTTTTCTTTCTTTTCCTTTCCTTCCTTTTCCTTCATGCCTTCCTTCCTTTCTCTCTTTCTCTTCTTTCTTTCCTTTCTCTTTCTTTCTTCCATCCTTCCTTCCCTTTCTTTCTTTTTCTTTTCCTTCCTTTCCCTTCCTTTCCCTCCCTCCCTCCCTTCCTCCCACCCCTCCATATCTCTCCCTCTCTCTCCCTCTCTCTCTTTCTTTTTTTCTTTCTTTCCCAGTTGCAATCAGGTAGTTTATCTCTCTTGAATTTTTTGCAGCATTTTGGGGTGTGGGTTTTTTTTGCCTTTATTAAGTGCTGTGCCGTAATACCGCTAGTAAACCACTCTCGGATCTATTAATAAGTGCTGCTCTCTAATTTTAGAGCTCTTTTGTTTTCAGGTAGTAAATAAAAATTGGATTTAAGTGCTTCTATTTTATACATGCCTTTTCCTCCTTTCCTGTAGTCATCAGGGGTTGAGATGATCTTTGAGAGTTGGGAAAAGGATGAAGAAGATTCTGTTTTAAATCCAGAAAATTTTAAGTTCTCAGCATCTGGAGGAAGCCTTGGCAAAAACAAAGCAAAAAAAAAAAAAACCTGCTGAAAATTTAGAAAGTGGCTGTTTTGTTGTGATCATTTTAGCTGGGAAAAGGGCCAGAGAATAATAAATTGGTAGCTGGTGTTTCTTTATTCAGAACAGTAAAATAAAATGCAGTAGTTCTGGTAACTCTTTTCCAACTACTATTATTACAGCTAATAAAGTCTTTGACTTACAACCACAATTCAGCCCAAAATGTCAATTGCCGAGCAAGACCATTGCTAAGTTGCCCCCATTTTATGACTTTTCTTTCCACGGTCGTTAAGTGAATCCCTACAGTTATTAAATTAGGAACATCTGCCTTTTCCCCATGGACTTTGCTTCTCGGAAGCCAGCTGGCAAAGGTTGTTACGTGAGTCACACCGTTGTTAAGTGGATCCGGTTCCCCCCCACTGACTTTGCTTGTCAGAAAGTCTCCAAAGGGAGGCGGGGAATCACATATCCCCGGGGACACTGCAGCCGTCATAAGTACATGCCAGTTGCCAAGCCTCTTAATCATGTGACCACGGGGATGCTGCAATCGTCGTAAGTATGGAAAATGGCCGTACACCACTTTTTTCTAGGGCTGTTGTCACTCCCGACGGTCACTAAACGAATGCTCGTAACTCAAGGAGTATATATGTATAAATCTGGTTGTTTTTTTTCCTTCTCATCGGCTGCTCGGTTCGAAAGCAAGCCAAGCCTTTTGCCGAAATCAGCCAGGCGGCATGGGAAATGGGTTGGGGGTCACCCCGATGGGGTTTTGCAGCCCCCCCCTCTTTAAAAGAAGTCAGCACAAAGGAATATTGTTCAAGCGGTAGCTCCAGGCGCCCTCCCTTCCCGTCCATTCCCACCATCCTTCTTGGCTGAATTTTGATTTGGGACTTCACCGCGCCGGTGGTTCGGCAATGCAGCTCTTCTCGATTCCTGGCCTGTTTAGGATTCAAGCCATGTTTCGTGGTTGAATCGGCAGGTCAGGCAGGTCAAGAAACACATCTGGCTCCGGAGTCCAGCAGATCTGAGGTGGTATTATGCCGTCTCTCGGGGTTTTGCTGAGCTGCACCAAGGAATGCAGTGGAGCCCCGTAAGATGCCAAAATTGAGATGTAGAGGGATAAACAACCCCCCCCCCACACCACAATTCTGTCTTGTGGAAACCACATGTTTTATGATGGGGGCGGGGTTGGGACTCCAGATTTTCTTTCCCCCCCCCCTTATATCGGAGGGAGAAAGGGAGAAATTGTGGCCAGAGAAACGGGAACGGAGTCGACTCGAGGGGCCGAACGTGCTTTGAATGTCAGTGGCAACATGGAGGATGTATTCTTGTGGATAATGGCTCTCATGTCTCCAGCAAGGAGGCTCAGTATGCAGGGTGGGGTCGCCTGGCTATTTTGTCTGCACCACAACCCTGCGAGGTAGGACAGGATGAGGGATAAGTCTGGGTGCTCTGAGATTCCTGCTGTCTGGTCCATTGATTGTAAAGCATGCTGGCTGGGGGATTCTGGGAGTGGAAGTCCACCCATCTTAAAGCAGGCTGGCTGGGGGATTCTGGGAGTGGAAGTCCACCCATCTCAAAGCATGGTGGCTGGGGGATTCTGGGAGTGGAAGTCCACCCATCTTAAAGCAGGCTGGCTGGGGGATTCTGGGAGTGGAAGTCCACCCATCTTAAAGCAGGCTGGCCAGGGGATTCTGGGAGTGGAAGTCCACCCATCTTAAAGCATGCTGGCTGGGGAATTCTGGGAGTGGAAGTCCACTCCTCTTAAAGCATGCTGGCCGGGGGATTCTGGGAGTGGAAGCCCACCCCTCTTAAAGCATGCTGGCTGGGGGATTCTGGGAGTGGAAGCCCACCCCTCTTAAAGCATGCTGGCCGGGGGATTCTGGGAGTGGAAGTCCACCCATCGTAAAGCATGCTGGCTGGGGGATTCTGGGAGTGGAAGCCCACCCCTCTTAAAGCATGCTGGCTGGGGGATTCTGGGAGTGGAAGCCCACCCATCTTAAAACATGTTGGCTGGGGGATTCTGGGAGTGGAAGCCCACCCATCTTAAAACATGCTGTCTGGGGAATTTCTGGGAGTGGAAGTCCACCCATCTTAAAACATGCTGGCTGGAGAATTCTGGGAGTGGAAGTCTACCCTTCTTAAAACATGCTGGCTGGGGGACTCTGGGAGTGGAAGTCCATTCCTCTTAAAGCATGGCTGCCTGGGGAACAGTGAGTTCTGGGTCTTTCACAGCCTCCTCCCTGAAGCTCAGCGCCGGCTCTCCTCAGGGCTGTGTGCTCAGTCCCTACCTGTCCTCGTTGTACACATACGACTGCGTATCTTCTGAGCCATGTAACATGATAATAAAGTTTGCAGATGATACCACCGTACTGGGTCTTATCACAGGAGGAGACGAATTAGCATACAGGGAAGAAGTCCAGAAGTTATCCACATGGTGCTCAATAAACACCAGCATCTAAACACCAGCAAGAACCAAGGAGATGGCGCTAGACTTCTGGAAGCAGAGACAGGAACCTGCCCGACTCTCCATCAAGGAGGGTTAGGGTTAGGAGGGGGTCTCCTGTGTGGGGAGGGTCTCCTCTTTCAAATTCCTGGGAGTCCACCTCAGCCAAGATCTCACCTGGAAAAATAACACATTCCAGATGGTCAGGAAGGCTCAACAAAGACTCAATTTCCTTAGGGTCTTGCCGAAAAATCAGGTGGAACAACGACGGATGACTTCCTTCTACCGGTCTACGATAGAAAGCGTCCCCCTCACTTATTAGAATAGAATAGAATTTTTATTGGCCAAGTGTGATTGGGCACACAAGGGATTTGTCTTTGGTGCATACGCTCTCGGAGTACATAAATAGAGAAGATACGTTCATAGGACCCGGGTACCTCCGAGACCATCTCCTGCCACCAATAGCCTCCCACCGGCCAGTTCGCTCCCACAGAGAGGGTCTCCTCCGGGTGCCATCAGCCAAGTTATGTCGGCTGGCGACACCCAGGGGAGGGCCTTCTCTGTGGGAGCCCCAGCCCTGTGGAATGAACTGCCCCCGGAAATACGTAAGATCCCCGACCTCCGGGTATTTCGCTGTGCACTGAAGACCCTGTTGTTCCGCCAGGCTGGGCTATCGACATGATAATTTTAAATTGGGTATTTTAAATTTCTGGGGTTTTAAATGGAGCCAAATTTATTTAATAATTTTAAATTTTAAATTGATGTTTGTCTTGTGTTTTTAAATAGGCTGTACACCGCCCTGAGTCCTTCGGGAGAAGGGCGGTATAGAAATAAAATAATAATAATAATAATAATAATAATAATAATAATAATAATAATATTATCAAGAACAGGGTGGATTTGATTTAAATCGAGTTGATTTAAATCACAATTTAAATCATGATTTAAATCACTAGTAAAAAGGCTTGATTTAAATCAACTCAATTTAAATCATAATTTTTAACGAGCAACTGTCATCTCTGCTCCTCCTTTGACCCACCGTTGACTCACCGATAGTCCCAGTGTTGCAGAATATACAGCCTCCTGCTACGTAACTAAGCTCCATTTCATGCTGAATAAACTAAATTATTTATGTATCTTAAGTAGAAAACTATCTTACGATAAATTTTTACCCCAAAAGTTT
Source organism: Arizona elegans (assembly GCA_022577455.1). Lineage (NCBI taxonomy): Eukaryota > Metazoa > Chordata > Lepidosauria > Squamata > Colubridae > Arizona > Arizona elegans. The sequence goes on from JAKOOJ010000017.1 coordinate 16,908,311, forward strand.
TTTTTAAAAATAAATTCGATAAAAATAAAAAAAAAAAATCCGATTTAAATTAAAAAAATCTGATTTTTTTAATTTATTTATTTTAAATCATTGATTTTTATCCACCCGGATCAAGAATCATAAGGTACAACCCTTAACGATAGTCATAGGGTACAAATAAGCAATCAGGAAACAATATCAATATAAATCGTAAGGATACCAGCAACAAGGTTACAGTCATGGAGTCCTAAGTGGGAGGAGATGGGTGGTGGGAACGATGAGAAGATTAATAGTAGTGCAGACTTATTAAATAGTTTGACAGTGTTGAGGGAATTGTTTGTTTAGCAGAGTGATGGCGTTCGGGGGAAAAAACTGTCCTTGTGTCTAGTTGTTCTGGTGTGCAGTGCTCTATAGCGTCGTTTTGAGGGAAGGAGTTGAAACAATTTATGTCCAGGATATGAGGGGTCTGTAGATATTTTCACAGCCCTCTGTTTGACTTGTGCAGTATGTAGGTCCTCCATGGAAGGCAGGTTGGTAGCTATTGTTTTTTCTGCAGTTCTAATTCTCCTCTGAAGTCTCTGTCTGCCTTGTTGGGTTGCAGAGCCAAACCAGACAGTTATGGAGGTGCAGATGACAGACTCCATAAATCCTCTGTAGAACTGGATCAGCAGCTCCTTGGGCAGTTTGAGCTTCCTGAGTTGGCGCAGGAATTTGTTACAGTATTGTGTTACGGTATGGTATGCTGGCTTGACAGCCGCAGACAGAAACACATTACAGAGGGTGATGAGCACAGCACAAAAAAAAAAAAATCATGGGGTGGCCCCTGGCCTCTGTAACCTGGAATTCAGGAGAAACTTCCTAACAGTGAGGACAATTAGCCAGTGGAACTGCTTGCCTCCAGAAGTTGTGGATGATCCATCACGGGAAGTTTTTAAGAAGAGACTGGACGGTCAACCATTTGTCTGAAAGGGTATAGAGTAGGGATGGCGAACCTTTTCAGGAACAGAGTGCCCAGACCAGAAGGTGCGCGCATCAGGGGTGGGTTCTAAATTTTTTTACTACCGGTTCTGCGGGCATGGCTTATTTTGTGGGTGTGGCTTGGTGGGCCATGGACATGGCCAACTTTTTTTTTTTTACTTTTAAAAGCATTTTTTTCTACAACCTTAAGAGGTTGCAAAAAAAAAAAAAATGCTTTTAGAAGCCTCTGACGATCAGGCAACTCAGTTGGGATCGCCGGAGGCTTTTAAAGGCATTTCTTTTTTCTACAACCTCTTCGGCTGAAGAGGTTGCAGAAAAAAAATGCTTTTAAAAGCCTCTGACGATCCCAGCTGAGCCGCGCGATCATCAGTCTTTGTTTTTTTTACTTTTAAAAGCATTTTTTTCGGCTGAAGAGGTTGCAGAAAAAAATGCTTTTAAAAGTAAAAAAAAAAAGCCTCTGATGAGGTGGGCCGGGTAAGCGAGTGGCGACCGGGCTGGGGACCGGTTCGGAGGCGTGGCCAGCCAAGGTTATTACCGGTTCTCCAAACTACTACAAATTTTTACTACCGGTTCTTGCGAACCGGTGCGAACCGGGAGCAACCCACCACTGGCCTGCATCCGTGTTCATATGTGCGTGCCAGAGTGATGGAAACCCGAAGACCAGCTAGCTGCCATGCGCGTGCCTATTTTTTGGCCATAATGGGGGCCGGTTTCATGCCAGTTTAGGCCTGAAAAATCTACCTGTTTTTCAGGGCATTTTCTGGTCGTTTTTCCGGCCGTTTTCCAGCGCCCACGAAGACCAGTTGGAAACCAGAAGAGCAGCTGGCGATGGCCCACATGCCTACAGCGAGGGCCCTTTGTGCCACTGTGGCACGCGTGCCATAGGTTTGCCATCACGGGTATAGAGTTTTCTACCTGAGCAAGGGGTTGGACTAGAAGACCTCCAAGGTCCCTTCCGACTCTGTTATTCTGAATCTGAGCGGTCCCTTGACAGCGTCTCTTTTTTTAAAAAAAATTTTGATTTATATGCCGCCCTTCTTCGGAGACTCAGGGCGGCTTACAATGCGCTAAGCAATGGCCTTCATACTTTTGTATATTTATACAAAGTCAGCTTATTGCCCCCACAAACTGGGTCCTCATTTTACCTACCTTAGAAAGGATGGAAGGCTGAGTCAACCTTGAGCCTGGTGAGAATTGAATTTACAGTTATTGCAGATCTCTTGGTAATTGCAGATCTCACGTAATCTCTTGGCCGGTGTGTCCTTTCCCACACATTATTACATAAATAAAGCGAACAGACAAGGTTGCAAAAGCCACAGCTCCAAGGAGATATATTTATATATAATATAAGAATATATTATATTCTTATATTATATTATATATTATATTATATATATATAATTATCTTCATAATTCTTCCGCCGCGCCCTAAAAACGTTTTTATTCCAACAGGCTGGTCTGGCCTTTAATTTGGCTTTAAATTGGGTTTTAAATCTCTTTTAGATAAATTTGGATGTTTTAATCTTGGAACCTAAACCTAAATTATTTAATAGTTTTTAATAGTTTTTAACTTTTGTATGTCTTTGTATTTATTTATGGCTGTTCACCGCCCTGAGTCCCTCGGGAGTAGGGCGGTATACAAATATGGAAAATAAATAAATAAATAAATATATATATATATATATATAATTATAATTATAATAATATAATTATAATAATTATATATATTTATATTATATTATATTATATTATATTATATTATATTATATTATATTATATTATATTATATTATATTATATTATATTATATTATATTATAAGAAATATTATATAAGAAATTCTTATATATATATAAGAAACGTCGCTTCTACCCTTTTAGGGATATATCCACAATTACACGGGAAGAAACCCGAAATATTAACTATACACACACACACACACATATATATTTTTCTCTGAATGTTTGGCTAGACATCTCCCAGCTTCTGTTTCAACGCTCTTCCCAAAATGCTCCGGCTGCCAGAGACTGGAGTAAATGATGGCATTTGCCTTTGTTGGGACCTGGCTGACCCCTGTCCCTTCCTTAACTTGTTCATTTATTTCTCCAGGCACTTCATTCGCGACCCACCCCCTCCCCAACCCACCCACCCACCCACCCCCCTCCCGGCCATTATAAATCGCTTCCTGGAGTCCTTCACCAGGAAAGTCACTGTCAGCCTGCGAGATGGTTTATAGCCAAGACCATAAGCATCAATTTAAGAGAAGGTCACCTTTTATTCTACTTTCTAATCTCCCAGGCATGGAGTTTGTGGGTTGGGAGGGGGTGTAGGGATGAGGGTGGGGGGGGAGAGAAAGGCGTCCCTTCCCTTGGTGGTACTTTATAGGCTCCTGAGGAGCTGTACGGAGTTGTCGAGGAGGTCGTCGTTCCCACGACATCCATCCAACACCACCTTTGGGAGAAAGATTTATGTCCTGTGGGGTCCTTGATGCTCTCTGAGCTTGTTTGCTTTCTTGCAAGAGGTTTCATTACCCAGTTAGGTAACGTCATCAGTGCTGGGGGGAGTGGGGATTGCAGAAAAGAGGAGGAAGAGGACTGTAGGGTCCTTGATGCTCTCTGAACTTGGTTGTTTTCTTGCAAGAGGTTTCGTTACCCAGCTAAGTAACATCATCAGTGCTAGAAGGGAGTGGGGTTGGCAGAGAGGAGGAGGAGGGGACTGTGGGGTCCTTGGAGCTGTTTGAACTTGGTGGTTTTATTGCAGGCATTTCATAACCCAACTAGGTAACATCATCAATGCTAGAAGGGAATGGGGTTTGCAGAGAGGAGGAGGAGGAGGAGGAGGAGGAGGAGGAGGATTGTGGGGTCCTTGATGCTCTCTAGCTGTTTTTTGTAGAGATTTCATGACCCAACTAGATAAGATCATCAGTGCTAGAGGGGAATGGGGTTTGCAGAGAGGAGGAGGAGAAGGAGAAGGAGAAGGAAGAGGAGGAGAAGGAGAAGGAGAAGGAAAAGAAGGAGAAGGAGAAGGAGAAGGAAGAGGAGGAGAAGGAGAAGGAAGAGGAGAAGGAGAAGGAAGAGGAGGAGAAGGAGAAGGAGAAGAAGAAGGAAGAGGAGGAGGAGGAGAAGGAAGAGGAGAAGGAGGAGAAGGAGAAGGAAGAGGAGGAGAAGGAGGAGAAGGAGAAGGAGGATGAGGATGACGACTGTAGCGTCCTTGGTGCTCTCTAGCTGTTTTTTATAGAGGTTTCATGACCCAACTAGATAACATCATCAGCGTTAGAAGAGAGTGGGATTTGCAGAGTGGAGAGGAGGAGGAGTAAGAGAATGTGCTCTATTTACCCTTCTGGATTTTTGCAAGGATCTAACATAGTGGCAACTAGAATCCAATGCTATAGAACACTGATAGCGAATCTTTTCGGCACCGAGTACCAAAAAGGTCACGTGGAAATGTCACGCACATCCTCGTCGGGGCCGCGCTCTGGAAAAGCCGAACTTCTGGGTTCTAGCGGTGCATGCGCGCCCGATTATCAGCTAGCTGGCACACATGCGCCCACTGGTTTTTGTCACTGCCACATGTGCAAAGGACAGCTGATTATCGCACACGCATGTCCCCTGGAAGACAAACAGGCAAGGGCACGTGTGCCGGGCGACATGGCCATCACGGGTATAGAAAATGGCAGAAGGGCATTTTTGATGAGAAGATGAGAAAATGAAAAGGGAGGAAGGAAGGAAGGAAGGAAGGAAGGAAGGAAGGTGTTGGGATATGGTTTGAGCCTAACAAGTTGTCCAGGCAATATATGTGTACTGTAACTTAAATATGTATTATGTGCCTTTAAAGTTTTCCTGCTGATTCATTGTAATGCTGAGTCATGCTGTAATTAGATAATTACTGGTTGTAAAAGTATTTAAGTAAGGTACTGTAAAGTATTCAGTTGATGATATGCTACCATTGTGTGTGGAGTTGCTACCATTGTGCTATCATCGGTTGGATGGATCTGCTACCATCGTGGTTTGTGAACCAGAGTGAGTTTGTTATTCTAACCAGCTACTGTTTGTTTGGTAAGAAGATATCTGTAACTTCGGACTGATTTAACCCGGCAAAGACTTGGAATTTGTTTAAAGACTATGAGATTGTTTTTCCACTATAAAATAAGCTTTTGATAAACCAGTTTGCTTATCTCTTATTCATCACTCTCAGCAACTGTGCACCTACTCTGCTGGTTGGTAACACAACAACAATATCCTTAACAGAAGGAAAGAAAGAAAGCTAGCTAGCTGCACATTTTAAAAGGATCTTTGTTCCTTTAATTCATCCCGGAGTTTTCTAGATGTCAGTAGAATCCCAAAGTCCATCATCTCTGTGATTTAGAAATAATTTATGACTTTTTTCGTTCTTTCCTAAGTAACTCTGTGGAGGAAATATAATACAGGCAGATTCCGCTTCTCCTTCACCAAGCAAGAAAGGTTTGTCATTTGGGGCTGTAAGTTAAAACAGGGATTTTCATGTTAAACTCTGGAACTGCAAAATGACAAAGGAAGATTTATTTCTACCGGGAGTCTCTGGTTTAGAGGCCGAAAGTGCCCATCTGCCTTGCTCAATCTTGGCACATTTAGGGTGGAGTAGATTTCAGCTCCTCCACCTACCTCACAGCATGCTGGCTGGGGAATTCTGGGAGTAGAAATTAAATAGTTTCTGCTATAATATCCATTTGGTGATATTGCTGACCTATCTCACAATAATAACAGAATTCCTACCATATTAGACGCTAATTTTGTATCTTAAAGCAGGCTGGCTGGGGAATTCTGGGAGTTAAATCCACTCCAGAGATATTAAGACAATAAAAATAAAAAGTCAAAATGACAGTCGCAACTGTGCAATCCAGTAGCCCAGAGGTCCATATGTGAGATGCGTGACAAGGAAAAGAGGAAAGGAAGGAAGAGAGATATAAGAAAAAAAGAGGAAGGAAGGCAAAGGAAAGTAAAAAGGAAGGGAGGGAGGAAGGAAGGGAGATATAAGAAATAAAAAGGAAGGAATGCAAAGGAAAGTGAAAAGGGAGGGAGGGAGGGAAAGGAAAAAAGGAAGGAAGGAAAAGGAAGGGATAGGAGAAAGGAGGAAGGAAGGGAAAGGAAAGGGAAGGAAGGAAGGAAAGGAAGGAAGATAGGCGAAAGAAGGAGGAATGAAGGGAAAGGAAAAAGGAAGGAAGGAGGAAAGAAGGAAGGAGGGAGGAAGGAAGGGAAGAAGGAAAGAAAAGAAGGAAGGAAAGAAAGGAAGGGAGGAAGGAAAGAAGGAAGAAAAAAGGAAAGGAAGGAAGATAGGAGAAAGAAGGAGGAAGGAAGGAAAGGAAAAAGGAAGGAAGGAGGAAAGAAGAAAGGAGGGAGGGAAGGAAGGAAGGAAGGAAGGAGGGGCCACTTTTTTGCCTACACAGGAAACATGCAAACCCTTTTCCAAGACAAGTTTATTCTAAGAAGACATAACTCTCCCCCAATAATCCCAGATGCGGTTACAGATCTAATGCTGCTCTACCCCCTAGGCCTTCCTATCACACTCACTACCATCTCTCAACCGCCAAACTTTGCCCGCCTCTCAAGCAGAGGCCCTCTTCGCTTTCTCAGGTGCTGCCTGTTTGCTGCACAGGCGGCCTTTGAAGAAAGAGGGAAAAAAACCCTAGTCTGACTCCGAATCCCACGAAAAGGGTGCCAGAGTTCCTGTGGGGGCCTGGTGGTCTCGGTTGAAGTAACAGGACTTTATTATGCGACTGCAAGGATCAACTATGGCAACTTGGGGGTTGCTCTCTTGTTTCACTGATGATGTTGCCTAGTTGGGTCATGAAACGTCTGCAAGAAAACACCCAAGCTCTGGAGCACCAAGGACCCCTCAGTCCTCCTCCTCCTCCTCCTCCTTCACAATCACCACTCTTTTCTAACCCACTCCCAGCATTGATGATGTTCCCTAGTTGGGTCATGAAACATCCGCAAGAAAACACCCAAGCTCTGGGAGCACCAAGGACTCTACAATTCTTCTTCTTCCTCTTCTTCTTCTTCTTCTTCTTCTTCTTCTTCTTCTTCTTCTTCTTCTTCTTCTTCTTCTTCTTCTTCTTCTTCTTCTTCTTCTTCTTCTTCTTCTTCTTCTCCTCCTCCTCCTCCTCCTCCTCCTCCTCCTCCTCCTCCTCCTCCTCCTCCTTTCTCCTTCTTCTTCTTGGTCTTCGTCTTTTTCTTCTTCTCCTCCTCCTCCTCCTCCTTCTCCTTCTCCTTTCTCCTTCTCCTTCTCCTCCTTCTCCTTCTTCTTCTTCTTGGTCTTCGTCTTTTTTTTCTTCTTCTCCTCCTCCTCCTCCTCTTCTCCTCCTCCTTCTCTTCCAACTCCTCCTCCTTTTTTTTTCTCCTCCTCCTCCTCCTCCTCCCCCTCCCCCTTCTACCACTGATGATGATACCTAGTTGGGTCATGAAATGGCTGCAATAAAAAAAAAAACACACAACTCAGAGAACACCCAGGACCCCACAATTCTCCTCCTCTTCCTCCTCTCCACAAACCCCACTCACTCCCAGCATTGATGAAGTTCCCTAGTTGGGTCATGAAACGTCTGCTAACAAAACCCCCTTCCTTCCCCCCAAGCTCAGAGAGCACCGAGGACCCCACAGTTCAACCCTGAGCTGCAGAAAATTCCTTTTTATTGAAACTCCCCATCCTCCTACAATGCATGGCTCCGCGCTGAGCCAACCAAACGGCAAGCAACAGCATGCCTGGGATTCGGAGAAGGTCCTGACCTTAAAATCTGCAAGAAAGGAGAATGTTCAATCTCGGAGACCCTCTCCCTCTGCCAGAGCCTGGAGCGACGCTATAAAAAAGAGACCCTGACCCCGCAATCCTCTTCTGGCCACGCCAAAGCCCTCCAGCCCAATGTGACCGATGACATTTTCCCACCCTGTGAGACAGGAAAGACATGAGAATCACAACTCAAATTCTGAAAGTACTTTGTCACCGGGGAAAAAAAAATAACCCACCCCAAAATACTCAAAAACTGAGTATTGGTAGTACAGGGCCTTGGTAGTACAGTGGTCTTAGGCAGCCTGTTATTAAGCTGGTTATTAAGACCAGCTGCCTGCAATTACTGCAGGTTCGAATCTCGCCAAGGCTCAAGGTTGACTCAGCCTTCCATCCTTTCTAAGGCGGGTAAATTGAGGACCCAGTTGTGGGGGTAATAAGATGACTTTGTATAAATATACAAAAGGATGAAGGCTATTGCTTAGCGCATTGTAAGACGCCCTGAGTCTCCGGAGAAGGGCGGCATATAAATTGAACCAATAAATAAAGGAAAGAAGGAAGGGAAAGAAAATTATTCTGAGTGTTCCTTCTGTATAAAAGAGGAAGGAAGGAAGGAAGGAATCTGTGGTGGCACAGTTGTTATAAGGCAGTATTGCAGGTAACTCTGCTCAAAGCCAGGAGTTCGATTCTGATCGGCTCAAGGTTGATTCAGCCTTCCATCCTTTTGAGGTAGGTAAAATGAGGACCCGGATTGTGGGGGCAATAAGCTGACTTTGTATAAAAAGAACACTGCTTGGGGGGCCCCGAAAGCCCTACTAAGCAGGTATATACAAAAGAATGAAGGCTGTTGCTTAATGCATTGTAAGACGCCCTGAGTCTCCGGAGAAGGGCGGCATATAAATCGAACTAATAATAATAATAAACTTTCGGTACCCGAGGAAAAATCGGTTCACGATCACTGGTGTACGGTCTCCTGTTTGTGCGGTGGGGCGGGTTGGACTAGATGACCTTACAAGATCCCTTCTAACTCTTGTTAATGTGTTAATCTGTTACAAATGCCTATTTTATGCTTTGACCTGTTCATTCCTTCTCCTCTTTCTTTCTCCTTCTCTTCCTAGTGTTCATCATGGGATTCGGCCTGCTGGTGTATCCGTTCGGATTCGGCTCTTTGGCTGTCAGGACACATTGCGAGGATTCGAGCATTTATTACGCAGGGAGTTGCCAGCTGGGCTGGGGTTACATGCTGGCGATCGTCGGGGTGATGCTGTCTGTCTTTTTGCCCTTTTTTGCAAAATATGCACCGAAAGACCATCCTTATCCCACTCCGATTCCTACCATTTGTAATATTTCGCAATCCGATGTTCCGGTTGGAAATTTCCGGGTGCTTCTCCTTGGAGCTTTGAGGCAAAAAACAACAAGAAAAAGGAGTAATAGTAACAGAGTCAGAAGGGACCTTGGAGGTCATCTAGTCCAACCCCCCGCTCATGCAGGAGATCTATACTAGGGATTCGAACTGCCGACCTTTCTGATCGACAAGCTCAGCGTCTTAGCCACTGAGCCACCTAGCCAGGCTCACAAGTATTTTTAAGTCGCTCCAAGTAAACCCAAAATACATCGGCGATCAGCTCTTTGATTCTGCAATAAAGATTGCCAAGTTTTGGATTCGGTTGCCTCAAAACTTTTTTTTCGCGTTGAATGCCGAATGCTTCCGAAAGAACGAAATCCGGTTTTATCTTCAAATATCTACCTCCCTGTTTCTTTGGCAACTCAAATCATCTTTTTTCCGTTTTTTGGTTTTTTTTTTTTGAAAGGCTTCCGCTCTGTTTTTTTTTTATATATATATATATATATCTTACGGTTGAATATCTGAACATTTTTGGAGATTTGTTTGTTTTTTTTAATTGAACAAGCTTGTTTTAAAACCGAGAGCCACATTTTTTTTTTTAATTTTTGCAAATTACTGTTGCCCGGAGAAAGAACAGCATCCTTGCTCACTCAATTTATTTGCAAGAATTAAGCCAAGGAACTATAATTTTTTGGGAATTGCTATGATGGCCTCGTCCAGACAACAGGATAAGACAAAGTCTGCATCCCTGCAGACTGTAAAACTACACCTGACACTGCACAGTTTTCCCGTTGTCGGTTGTGTGAATCCAGTATCCAATGTGGGATACGTATGGATTTAACGGCCTACTCAGTGGCAAATAAAGGATTGTCTCTCTCTCTTACTTCCTCTTTTTCTTTCTCTCCCTTACTTTTTTCTCCTTTTCTCTTTCTTTCTCTTTCTCTCTTTTTCTCTCTCTTACTTCCTCTTTCTTTCTTTCTCTCTCTTACTTTTTCTTTCTCCTTTTCTCTCTCTTTCTCTTTCTCTCTTTCTTTGTCTTTCTCTCTGTCTCTTACTTCCTCTTTCTTTTTTTCTCTTACTTTCTCTTTCTCCTTTTCTCTTTCTTTCTCTTTCTCTCTTTCTTTCCCCTTTCTCTCTTTCTCTGTCTCTTTCTCTCTGTTTTCCCAAAGGTGCTTTTTTCAAGAGGCAACTGGACTTTCTTGTTTTTCTTTGAAGACGTTTCGCTTCTCATCCAACAAGCTTCTTCAGCTCTGACCTGGATGGTGGGGGATTGGCTGAAGGAAATCCTTCCATTCTCCACCATCATCCAGTCAGAGCTGAAGAAGCTTCTTGGATGAGAAGTGAAAAGTCTTCAAAGAAAAACAAGAAAGTCCAATTTCTTCTTGTAAAAGCACCTTTGGGACAATCATGATCTGGATGACTGAGAAACTCTATAGACTTTTAACCAATGTTTATCTTTCTTTCTTTCTTTTCTTTCTTTCTTTCTTTCTTTCTTTCTTTCTTTCTTTCTTTCTTTCTTTCTCTCTCTCTCTCTCTCTCTCTCTCTCTCTCTCTCCCTCCCTCCCTCTCCCTCTCTCTCTCTCTCCCACATGCACCCCACTTTTTTCTTTCTTAAATCAGTTGTGCCAGCACTGAAAAGGGCATTCTTTTCCAATAGTCCAAAGTAATTTGTTAAATTTTAATGTTAAAGTTTTTATGGATATGTCTATTGAGAAACATGTGGCTCTTATTTAGAGGTTTTAAGAGAAGTGAGCAAGATTCACAGTAGGATTTCATTTAGTGTTTTTCAAACTTGGAAATTGTTAAGCTGGGTGGATTTTTCCCAGAAGTCCACTCATCTTCAAGCAAACTGGCTGGGGATTTCTGGGAGTTGATTGAAGTCCCCTGATTTTCAAATTGCCAAGATTGAGGGGGGAAAAACACCTACTTTAAAAGAATCTTTCCTCAGCCTGAGATACTGAATGTGGGTCTGGATTTCACACTTTTGACGGTATTTATATGCCTCTTCTTTTAAAAAACTCAAAGGAATTTAGAGTAGTGGCAACCACAGAATAAAAATAATACGCCCCAAGGCAAATACGATGCACAGTTCAAGACTAGGGAAGGTTAAAATGAAAAGTGGTTTAAGAGTTGTGCCAGGAATTGGACACAGCAAAAGAGATTATTTCACAAATTGGGGTACTCCGGGTAAGGCCTTGGAGAGCCTAGCTTCCCGGGGGAAGCTGAAGATGGCCATTTTGAAATACTCTGGTCTTGAATTGTTACGAGTTTTAAACGCAAATAGCAAGACTTTGAATTGGATTTAGCATCAGAGGGGCAACCAATGCAGATCTTTTAGCTGGAAATAATAATTAGCTGGAGTAACATTCATGTAGCAGCCTATCTACAGAATAACAGAGTTGGAAGGGACCTCGTAGGTCATCTAGTCCAACCCCCTGCTCAAGCAGGACGCCCTTTACCATTGCTGACACTGTCCAGTCTATCTATGCAACCTTGCTTGAGTTGGAAGGGATCTTGGAGGTCTTCTAGTCCAACCTCAGCTTAAGCAGGAGATCCGATACCATGTCAGACAAATAGCTGTCCAATCTCTTTTTAAAAACCTCGAGTGATGGAGCACCCACAACTTCTGGTGGCAAGCTGTTCCACGGGTTAATTGTTCTCACCATCCTGAAATTCCTCCTTAGTTCCAAGTTGCTTCTCTCCTTGATTAATTTCCATCCTTTGCTTCTTGTCCAGCCTTCAGATGCTTTGGAGAAAAGGTTGACCCCCTCTTCTTTGGGGCAGCCCCTCAAATATGGGGAAATGCTATCATGTCTCCTCTAGTTCTTTTCATTAATCTTGTTGTTAGTTGCAAAGTTGTGTCCATCCCATGGAAACGTTCCTCCAGACCTTCCTGTGGAGTCCTCTGGAGTCCATTTAAGATCACACCAACTGCTTCAGTGATTCCATCCAGCCACCTCATTCTCTGCCGTCCCCTTCTTCTTTTGCCCTCCGTCTTTCCCAGCATCAGGCTCTTCTCCAGTGAGTCCTTCCTTCTCATTTGGTGGCCAAAGCATTTGAGTTTCCTCTTCAGGATCTGGCCTTGGAAAGAGCAGTCAGGGTTGGTCTCCTCTAGGACTGACCGGTAAATCGCCTTGCAGTCCAAGGGACTCGCAGGAGTCTTCTCCAGCACCAGAGTTCAAAGGCCTCCATTCTTTGGCGCTCAGCCTTCCTTATGGTCCAACTTTCACAGCCATCCATTGCAACTGGGAAAACCATGGCCTTGACTATAGGCACTTTTGTTGGCAGGGTGATGTCTCTGCTTTTTAGTATGCTTTCATTAAACTAGAAATATCCAATTCCTGCAACCATTCTTCATATCTTTTAGCCTCATCCCCTAATCATCTTTGTTGCTCTTCTCTGCACTCTTTCTAGAGTCTCAACAAAACCAGAAGTAAACATTAATTTTCTGCAAAAATATCATAAATGAGTGTAGATGATGTACATGGCCATTCCATTTAATTGTTTATAATAGGTTTTCCCCAACCTAAGGCCACCTGGATGAATTGGAACTACAATTCCTAGAATTCTCTAATCGGCATGTTAGTAGGACAGCTAGCTGAGAATTCTGGGAATCGTAGTCCAAACATCTGGAGGGACTCAGACTGAAGAATGCTCCTGGAATAATAAAAAAAAAATTCTGTGTTTGCAGCACCATTGAGTGGCCATAACAACTGTAACACTAGGTCATATTTCAGTGGGGGAAAAATGCCATTTAATCCAAGGCATTTGAAGAGGACATCAAGTTAAAAATATTTCATTTTAAAGAGGAAAATTCATTTATCTGCTAAATAACTGGAATCAGAGCCTGTAAAAGCAAAACAATGCCATCTTTTTCGGCTTTCTTTAAGCAATAATTATTCACTTTTATTTATTTATACGAAAGAAAATCTGGACTCGTTCTTAGCCTTCCGCATATTGGAAAAGTACGCCAGTCTGTTGTTAAGATGATTTATCTTGGGATATGCAATTTTCAGGACTCAAGCCGTTAAAAATACATGCAGAAATTGCCAGAAGCCCTTTGGAGATCACAAGCATGTCAATCTAAAATGCAGAGACCGGGGCAAAGCGCTTTGTTAGAGAATTGTACTGATGCAATCGGTCACAATGCCAGCATAATTATTGGTGTCACAACACAGCATGTCTGTTCAGCCTTTGCTGCATCTTGTAATTCAGGTAAAAATAGGATTGCATTTTGTGTGTTTGTGTGTGTAGGGCGGGGTAGCCAAGATTTGGTCTTTATCACTGCAAAATGCACCAATTTTGCATACTGCAAAATTCACCCTTAAATAGGCTAGCTTCACAGAGTGTGCTAAATTACACAAATATACACAATTTGTAGGGAGGAACAAAGGTGAGCTTGATGGAGTTATTCAGGGACAGTTCCTAGGCAAAAAGGAGCAATTTTTCTTTTTAAGTCCAGAGAAACGAGATAAACATTCAGAAGTGGATTTAAATAGACACCTCCCTGATTCGCTGGAGTACAGGTAGTCCTCGATTTACGACCTCAATTGAGCCCAACATTTTTGTTGCTAAGATGGACAGTTATTACGTGCATTTCGCCCCGTTTTACGACTTTTCTTGCCCCGGTTGTTAAGTGAATCACGGCAGTTGATAAGCGAGTAACACGGCCATTCGGTGAATCTGGTTTAACCATTGACTTGGCTTGTCTGAAGGTCGAGAAAGTGGGATCACGTGCAGCGTGACCCCTCAACCGTCATAAATATGAGTCAGTTGCCATACAGCCAAATTTTGATCACATGACTATGGAGATTCTGCAACGGTCATAAGGGTGACCAACCGTCACTTTTTTCAACCCCATTTTAACTTTGAACGGTCACTAAACAAATCGTTGTTAAGTTGAGGTCTACCTGTATGTAAGCAATTTTGGGTTTTTAAAGCTTGATGCCCGGTGTAGCGTAGCCTCTAAATTTGATATAAATGACAGATTTTGGCCAAAATTATAAATAATGACTGGAGCATTTTTGGAAAGGGCTCTTTTAGAAGGCAAGGAATATTGGAAAAGCAAAATGTGAATGACAAGGAACTGAGGAAGATCGGAGAACGTGAAATAAAGGAATTAATTGCAGAATGCTTTCTTTCTTAACCAACCTGTGCCTTTTTAACGTTAATCACGTATTACATCAGTAGCAAACGTTTAGTCGAAAGCTTCATCAGCCAGTGAAACTGTACAGTGTTGTAAAAATGTCTTTGTATTTCTCTATACGTGTATGTTTCTAAAAACAAACAAAAAAAAAAGAAATAACAGTTTCTGTAATGTTTACAATTGTTCACTTTAGTGTTTCACTAGAAAAGTGATTTGTCGGTATGCATGAGATATGTCCTTTTTCATTTTCTTCCGGGAAATTGGAAAAAAAATCAAGTTTGGTGAGTGGATTTTGGTGCCGTCTAATGGAAGTTTTCTTCGGAACGCTCCGAAAGTTTTAAAGAATTCCCAGAAAGATTCTGTGGCCACGACCCGCTTTTCGTATTTATAACAGTTTCTAGAACTCTTGACGTCGAAAGTGCTTCCCTCTCTCGCACCTCTGGAAATTTATATCGGGAAATGTAGATCGATGCTTCCATTTTGTATGTTTTTTAAAACGTTATTTTAAAAATCCTTTTTTTAAGCAACGAAAAAGAAGCAGGTACATTTTGTTAAAAAAAAAAAAAACCAGTCGAAACATCAGGGACTGTCACTTCGAAGTGGATTCTGCAGGTCTTTCCTACGTGGGTAGATTAAAAAAATGGACAAACATTTCCTTCCTCTTGTAAAAAAAGATGCATGAAATCAGTTGTCTACTTGTGGGTTTTGTTTGTTTTTTTTCCCTCCCCAAAAATGTGTATTTTGGGCGTAAAAATCCTCTTTTCTCAAAGAATGGAGAAAAGTAATCTTTGCATCCAGGCCTTTTTCTCGTGATAGGCACCAAAACAGCCTCGATGTTTAGAAAAATTAAAATAAGGTTGGGTCAGGAAGCCCAGCTGTCCAGCATGCTTCCTGTCTCCAGATGTTCAAAGCCATGCGCAGAGTTGCGCCTGCTCATACCTCAACGGATCCCTTTTCGTAATTCTCAAGTGGCGTGGGGGATGCAACAACAGGTAGTCCTTGATTTATGACCACGGTTGAGCCCAAGAATTAAACAAGACCTTGGTTAAATGAGTTTGGCCCCATTTTATAACCTTTCTTGATATAGTTGTTAAGTGAACCATTGCAGTTGTTAAGTTAGAGATTGGATTGCACCTTCCATGCATGTTCCTCCACTTTTTCCAAGAGGGCCGGCGCGCCTCTTACTGGAGGACAACCAGTTACCGGCCCGTTCCCTGGCGAGGCAGCTGTTCCCAAGCTGAAAACGCAGCTGTATGTGTTTTCCGATGGTCTTAGGTGACCCATGAAAGGGGTCGCGACCCACAGGTTGAGAACCGCTGGTCTACGGTCTGCTGCTTGAGCAGAGGGCTGGACTAGAAGACCTCCAAGGTCCCTTCCAACTCTCATCTCTTCTCTCCTCTCCTCTCTTCTCTTTTCTCTTCTCGTCTCTTCTGCTCTGCTCTACTCTACTCTTACTGTATTCTCCTGTTTGAAATCTATTCCATTTAATTCTTATTCTAATTCTAATTCTAATTCTAATTAATTCTAATTCTAATTCTAATTCTAATTCTAATTCTAATTCTAATTCTAATTCTAATTCTAATTCAGTCCTGTCCTGTCCTGTCCTGTCCTGTCCTGTCCTGTCCTGCCCTGCCCTATCCTATCCCTATCTGAAATCTACAGTATTTCATTTCTTTCCATTCCATTCAATTCAATTCCATCCCATATTTTCTATTCTATTCTATTCTATTCTATTCTATTCTATTCTATTCTATTCTATTCTTCTATTCTATTCTATTCTATTCTATTCTATTCTATTCTATTCTATTCTATTCTATTCTATTCTATTTTCTATTCTATTCTAATTCTAATTCTAATTCTATCCTACTCCTATTTCTATCCTACTCTATTCTATTCATGTTTGTTAAGTGAATCTGGCTTCCCCATTGACTTTGCTTCTCTGAAGGTCGCAAAAGGGGATCCCACAACCATCATAAGTATGAATCCATTGCCAAGCATCCAGATTTTGATTGTGTGGCTATGAGGACAGTTCAAAGTGTGAAAAACGGTCATAAGTCACTTTTTTTTCAGGGCTATTGTAACTTAGGTCCCTTAACGAACTGTTGTAAGTCAAGGACTACCTACCCTGGGGTTGCGACCAACACAAATGCTTCCCGGATAGCTAAGCCCATCCGATCCTGATGGAACTCGGATCTTTGGTTGAAGGAAATGTAAGTCATCCTTACAGATCAAGTTTGTGGTAAAAGTTGCACATAAACTGGATCGTATAATTTGCTCATACTGAGGAATGTTAAGAAATCTGCCATTTCAAATGTGCGTAATATCATTTTTTTTCTTTTTTTTTTAAAAAAGCAAAAATTACTGGTTCAGGTTCAAGTAGTCTTAAAGATATAAATATATATATAAATATAAAAAGATGTAAATAATTTTACGTGTGACAAAAAGCTGTATTTTCCATGACTGTGGTTTCTGTATTTTTTGTCACGGTGCCTCCTGTTTTTAAAATATTAACCACTCCCCTGTGTTTGTTGAACAGCTATTTCCAGTGGCTTAAAAAATCTGAATTTTCTGATATGCCAAGACGGTATGATAATAAAGCAACTAATTGTCATCAAAACTGGCTGTCGTTTTTCTGTTATCCAAGCAAAATCTCCTATTCAATTTCTACAAGATGAAAGAGACTGGCTAATAATATTGAATTATTATTGATTTGAGCAGGGCTTAATTCATTCGAGAGAACAGCGGGAGTCTTTTTGTTACGCTCGCTTTGAAATAAGCCACCACACGCACAGAATCTAAACAAGGCAGCCTCTTTATATTAAATTGAATTCTTTGTAAAAGTGATAGGAAAGAGCAAGCTGGCAATTTTGTTTTACAAAAGACCACACCAAAGAAGGAAAGTCTGAAATGCTGCTGTGATAACCTATATATTATTCCAGGAACTCTCTTAACAACCCTTGGGTTTTCTTGATAATTGCCAGCTGTTTCCAGTAGTAAAATTGCAATATGTGATTTTATAACTTCATTTTGACTGTTAATTGCCGTGACCATATGTCCTTTATTATGAAGGACAGTCCTTTATTTCAGAAAAGCTGTCCTTTAGATTTATTTATTCCCCAAAACCTCACTTTTGTCCTTTATTTTAGTGGTTTAACTTTCACCGTATAATTAGTACAGGTAGTCCTTGACTTACGACTACAATTGAGCCCAGAATCTATGTTGCTAAGTGAGAAATTTGTTAAGCGAATTTCTTGCTCCATTTTACGACCTTACTTGCCAAAGTTGTAAAGTTACTAACACGTTGATCAGTGAATCTGCTTCCCCGTTGACTTTGCTTGCCAGAAGTTCGCAAAAGACGGTCACATGACCCCGGGACACTGCAACCGTCATAAATATGGGGCAGTTGTCAGGCATCCGAATGTAAAACACGTGACCATGGGAATGCTGCAATGGTCATAAGTGTGGAAAATGGTCATATAAGTCATTTTTTTCACCGCCGTTGTAACTTTGAATGGTCACTAAACGAACTGTTGTAAGTCGAGGACTATCTGTGTTATTTAATGGGAAGCCCTTTCACATTTGTGGGAAAAAGCAACTTTTTTTTCTAACTTTAAAAAAAGAAGAACATGAACCTTGCACAAGACATTTACTGCATTCCCTTCAATGGCACAGGTAGTCCTCGCTTAATGACCAGTCGCTTAGTGACCATTTGTACGATGGACATCTCCAGAGTTGCAGGTAGTCCTCAGATTATGACCATAATTTGAGCCCAAAATTTATGTTGCTAAGCGAGACGGTTGTTAAATGAGTTTTGCCCAGTTTTATAAGCTTTCTATCCACTGTTGTTAAGTGAAACCACTGTAGTTGTAAAGTGAGCAACACGATTGTTGAGTGAATATGGCTTAACCATTCACTTTACTTGTCAGAAGGTCACAAAAGTGGATCACATGACTCCAAGACATTGCAAACGTCATAACTATGAGTCAGTTGCCAAGTGGCTTAATTTTGATCACGTGACTATGGGGATGCTGCAATGGTTGTAAGTGTGAGAAACGGTCATAAGTCACTTTTTTCAATGCCATGTAACTGTGAACAGTCACTGAATGGACTGTTGTAAATCGAGGACTACCTGTACTTACAATCCGGTTCTGGAATTCTAATGGCAAAATACAGATACATGCAGTCACTTGTTGCGTTTTGGGTGTTTGGCAACTGGTTCACATATACGACCATTTGCAGCGTCCCGCAGTCGTGACTTCATGTTTTGTTGTGTTTTGCCAACTTCCCCCATTGACTTCCAGTTCCTGGCAAAAACTCCCTTTAAAGGAAATGGATTTGCTTAAGGACCACAGCACAAAAAAGGTCATAAAATCAGGCAAGGGGCAATCTGCTTAACGACTGCCACAATTTATATCTGTGTAATTGTGGTCTCAGTTACAGTCATAAATCGAGGACTAACTGTATGCATTTGTTAGTTATTGACAGAACGGTCAATAATCCATTTATTTATTTAGCATTTATTTACAGTTGTCCCATAGCAAAAAAGAATGAATTCTTTTATGTTATATTCTTAGAAATCATAATTCCATTCATTTCTAGTGTTGAAGGGTGAGTGTGAACCCCAAAATTGAATGAACTTTTCAACATCTGGAGAGGTTGGGTGGGACCCCTAAACAGCCCAGGGATGCCTAAATAGAGTTAGTCCTCGACTTTCAACAGTTCATTTAATGACCGTTCAAAGTTACAACGCCACTGTAAAAGTGCCTTATGGCCATTTTTCACACTTACGACCGTTGCAGTATCCCCGTGGACACGTGATCAAAATTCGGATGCTTGGTAACTGGTTCTTCTTTATGACGGTTGTGATGTCCTGGGGGTCATGTGATCAGCTTTTGTGAACAAGCAAAATCAATGGGGAATCCAGATTCATTTAACAACCGTGTTACTCACTTAACAACTGCAGTGATTCTCTTAACTGTAGTAAGAAAGGTTGTAAAATTGGGCAAAACTCACTTAAGAAATGTCTCACTTGGCAACTTAAATTTAGGACTCAATTCTCGTTGCAGGTCAACCTGTATGAACAGAGCTCACCCAATGATGTTTTTCTGTTGGATTAAAGCAAATAAAAATGGATGGAATATCAAAAGGAAAATAACTAGGTATAAATATAAGCACTCTGTTTACTTGGTTTGGAGACATGAGGTAATAATTGGTCTCTGTCCAGTTTTTGAACATATTTCTGCAGATGGCCTACTCTTCCCTGGGGCCTTGTAAGGAGATTTCTACCAACTGAGTATGGTAATTTAAATTTATTAAATTGGTAGGGGAAAAAAACAAGCCATCTATATTAAAATATTAAAAACGAACTGCGGTTATTTTATTTTATTTTTTTAAAACCATTTGCAATTGACGCTGGCAGTGCTTTTGTGCGAGCAATGACAAATAAATAGGGTTTCTAGCACGACTTCCCTTTTTTGTGTTACAACATCCAGCGGAAGATACACAGGCACAGAAAAAACTGACATGTTTCTTCAAAGATTCCTGAGCTACATCAAAGAGGTTTAAATTTCGTTGCTTGTTTTCACAAATCGGCACATCTCCACATCAGCGGCCTTAACAAAACCCTGGAAAGTTTGCTGTTCAGCAGCTGTTGCTGGCCTCACGGAAACACATTTGAAGACCTTGTGTTTTGCATCGTAATTTCCCATGCATCTGTGGACGCGGCCTCTGATTAATCTCGGTAGCTCGCGATCCTTTTTTCCAAAGAAGAATTAAAAGGTTATTTCCGGTTTTTTTCCACCCCCTTACTCCTTTTATGTAGAAATAGCACCACAATTTATAATGTATTTTGATCACTCTTAATATACCTTATCAAAGATTTATGGATAGATTTTTATCGCAATGATAAAATTGAAGAAATTGCGAAATAAACAAACCTTCTAAAATTAGGGTCTATATAGAAATCATTGATTCTTTCCAAAGGATGACTTGGACAAAAGAACCTGCCAGAACCAGCATGAATTGATTATACAGGTAGTCCTCGACTTATGACTGCAATTGAGTCCAACATTTCTGTTGCTAGGCGAGATGGTTATTAAGTGAGTTTCACTCCATTGTACGACTTTTCGTCGTAATGACATGTACTTAATGACGTTTACGAACTTTCGTTGTGAATCACTGTAGTTGTTAAATTAGTAACACGGTTGTTAAGTGAATCCGGCTTCCCCCTTGACTTGGCTTGTCAGAAGGTTGCAAAAGGCGATCATGTGACTCCAGGACACCGGGAACCATCATAAATATGAGTCGGTTGCCAAGCATCCAATTTTGATCACGCAACCATGGGGGTGGTGCAAAACAGTCATAAGTCGCTTTTTTCAGTGCCGTTGTAACTTTGAACGGTCACTAAAGGAAAGGTTGTAAGTTGAGGACTCCCTGTATTTATGTATTGGCTTATAGTGTAACTTGTCATGGATTCAGCATACTTAGTACATCTTTGATTAAAGATTATACAAATATATGTATGTATATATATATATATATATATATATATATATATATATATATATACTTACAATCTCGTAAAATACGCACGTCACGGTTTCTTTTCCATCTCTCAAAAGGAAAGTTTTTGACCCAAATTGTCCAGGGGTAACAGCAGAGTCCAGAACACCTAAATAATGAAGCGTAATTATTGGTCTGAAAGCTTTTCAGAGCGAAGACAAACACTGTTCTGTGGGTTTTGTAAGAAGAGACGTGGTGATCTAGTAATGTTAGCCAGGATATACAGTAAATCCAGATTTAGCACAGATGAGGCGCTCAACTGTGGTCATAAGCAGTGGTGGGTTTCAAATTTTTTTACTACCGGTTCTGTGGGCGTGGCTTGGTGGGCGTGGCATGGTGGGCATGGCAGGGGAAGGATACTGTAAAATCTCCATTCCCACCCCACTCCAGGGGGAAGGTTACTGCAAAATCCCAATTTCCTCCCAATTAGCTGGCACTCGGAAGGCAGAAAATAGATGGGGGTGGGGCTAGTCAGAGGTGGTATTTACCAGTTCTCCAAACTACTCAAAATTTCCACTACCGGTTCTCCAGAACTGGTCAGAACCTGCTGAAACCCACCTCTGGTCATAAGTTGAGGACTTACAGCCACAGTTGAGATTTAGCACAGGTGAGGACCTGCTCAGAGCAACATGCTGACTGAACCCTGTACAAGGAGCTTCTCAGCTTTAGTACAGCTGACTGCCTCCTATTCTGTGGATCAAAAGAGATACACAAATGTGGGGTGTTTGGACTTAAGGTGACCAGACGTCCCGCTTTTGGCGGGACAGTCCCGCTTTTGAGCAATTTGTCCCGCGTCCCGCAGCGTTTTAAAAAAGTCCCGATTTTTCATTCTGCCTCCTGAATCCCCGCTGATGGCTAGAGGGAAAAAAAACTCTTTAAACTCTTGCCGCGGGGCTTCAAAGGGCCGACCTACAGCTGATCAGAGTTAAAAAAAAAATGAATAGACCCATGCCTGCAAAAATAGAAAAAACAGCCCCTGTTAACAGCTTCCGCTAGGTTAATTAGCTGCAAAAAGCTGCAAAAAGTTCCTGGAGCAGATTTCCCCCCCCCCCCCAGCTATACTGAAAACAAAGGCGAAAGCGAAACTAAACCTGCAACATGACAAAATGAGGCAGAGAGAGATTTCTTTCTTTTTCTTTTTCTTTTTCCTCACCAAAAAAGGTAGGTACAAAACTGCAAACAATGGGAAATTTTGGGCAAAAGAGGAGAGTTCAAGATTTTAAAACACAAAAGAAAAAAAGCTCTATTTAACTAGGGAATTGTAATAATTGAGATACTATTAATAATTGTATATTGTGTTGAAAGCAGAAATGGTTAAGTTGTGGTTTGGAGGAATATATGGGGGAAATTATTTGGTTTATTATTATTGGTAAATATAATTAATTGATTTGTAAGAAATTGGATTGCATGGAAATAATTGGAATATTCATGTTCATATTGATTAATATACAAAAAAGATAGTTATATAACTAATTGATTTATATTAAAATGTTGAATTTGTATTAAACAACTGTATTACATAATTACATAATTAACCAATGTGAGGATGGATATAAAAATAGATGACAATGGGAAGGGGTATAATATAGAACAGAAGGGAAAAATTGAATTTGATTAAGATTAGAGATGAGGATGAAGGGTAATATTGTTTTTTTTAAAAAATAGATGAGGAATAAATATGGCAAAAAGGAAATATAGAAATTGTAAATTTAATTGAAATGACTAAACGCTGTTTAAATTTGTGAACCAGCCAAATATTCTGTTCAAAGAAAATACATTGCATGTTTGTATGTGTGTTTCTAATTATTGCTATTTATTCATATTTGTTCTCTTTTATTCTTTAAAGTTTAACAATTCATTCTTAATCTTAATATCTTTATATTTGCTTGGGGTTGGCTTTCTTCCCTTTCATCTTTTTTATTGTACAGCAATCTTTCTCCTCAAACCTACCACCACTCTCTTTTCTTTCCTTCTTATTTTCTCTTCCCCCCACCCTCTTTTTCTCCTCCCTACTTCCTCTTCCTTTCTCCTTCTCCTCCTCTCTTCCTCCCTCTCTTACCCTCACTCCTACTCTAATTTCCATTCCTTCATCCCTCTCTATTGCTGTATCCTTTAATGCATATGGACTACTCAGAGGGCTGAAAAAGTTATTTTTGACTGGTCCTCACACTT
Organism: Arizona elegans; assembly: GCA_022577455.1. Classification (NCBI taxonomy): domain Eukaryota; kingdom Metazoa; phylum Chordata; class Lepidosauria; order Squamata; family Colubridae; genus Arizona; species Arizona elegans. The sequence goes on from JAKOOJ010000017.1 coordinate 16,931,246, forward strand.
TTGACCAGTCCTCGAACTTACGACTGTCCTCACATTTTACATTTTTGCCCTATCTTGTCATCATGGTGAAGAGAAGCAGTTGTGAAATGAGTGACATGGTTGTTAAGAATGCTGCATGGGCATAAATATGAGGATGGTCATAAGTGTGAGGACCAGTCAAAAGTGCGAGGACCTGTCAGAAATGACTTTTTTCAGCCCTCTGGTTAGTCCTTTTGTGCATATGGACTACTCAGAGGGCTGAAAAAGTTATTTTTGACTGGTCCTCACACTTTTGACCAGTCCTCGAACTTACGACTGTCCTCACATTTTACGTTTTTGCCCTATCTTGTCACCATGGTGAAGAGAAGCAGTTGTGAAATAAGTGACATGGTTGTTAAGAATACTGCACGGGCATAAATGTGAGGATGGTCATAAGTGTGAGGACCAGTCAAAAGTGTGAGGACCTGTCAGAAATGACTTTTCAGCCCTCTGAGTAGTCCCTATACACATAGCCATGGCCACCTGGTCACATGACCAGCTAGCCACGCCCACCCAGTCACATGGCCTCCAAGCCACGCCCACACAATAAGTCACGCCCACAATGGTGTCCTTCTTACCAATGTTAAAATCTGTTCACCTTACCCTATACGCATAGCCATGGCCACCCGGTCACATGACCACCTAGCCACACCCACCCAGTCACATGACCAGCTAGCCACGCCCACCCAGTCACATGACCAGCTAGCCATGCCCACAAAATAAGCCACGCCCACAATGTCCCTCTTTACCAATGTTAAAATCTGGTCACCTTATGTTTGGTGCTCTCTGAGCTTGCTTGCTTTCTTGCAGACGTTTCATGACCAAACTAGGTAACATCATCAGTGTTAGTAAGGAGGGCTATTTGCTGTCAGTTTATATTCCGGTGTCTTGCCTGTCTGTGTGAGTGAGGGGCGGTTTTAGGGATTCTTTGGTTGGGCTGTTTACTGATGGCTTCTTTGGCATTTTCTCTTACATGATTGTTGATCTGAAGTTGACCTTGGAGTTAATCTAGGTCCATGAGGGTGAACCTATGGCAGGCGTGCCACAGGTGGCACGCGGAGCCATATCGGTGGGCATGCAAGCTCAGATCCGGTGCGCATGTGCATGCCGGCCAGCTGATTTTTGGGCCTTCTGAGCCACCCAGAAGTAGGGAAATAGGCTGTTTCCTGCCTCTGGAGGGCCTGGGGTGGTGGTGGGGAAGGCCGTTTTCACCCTCCCCAGGCTCCTAGAGAAGCTCTGGAGTCTGGAGAGAGCAAAAAACTGGCCTTCCGGTCCCACCGGAAGTCAGCAAATAGGCCATTTCTGGCCTCCAGAAGGCCTCCGGGGGGTGGGGAAGGCCGTTTTCGCCCTCCCCAGGCTCCTAGAGAGGCTCTGGAGCCTGGGGAGAGCAAAAAACAGGCCTACCGGGCCCATCATACCATCGCGTGCCAAAAGCGGGGGGGGGCATAGAATTATGGGTGTGGGCAGATGCATGTGCGACCCCCCGCACTCCCCCCGCTTTTGGCACGCGATGGCAAAAAGGTTAGCCATCACTGATTTAAGCTGATCTGGGTGCTGATTGCTGGTGGAGAAGTGCTTTTTTGGGGGATGGATGGGGGGCTGGTTGATTGTCTCTTTTGCATAGTCTACAGATGTTGTTAATGTCCATGTGTCTACTGATGGCTGATTTGTCCGAGTGCCAGGCTTCTAGAATTCCCTTGGTGGCGCAGCAGACTAAAGTGCTATTAAATAGCACCAGCTGCCTGCAATTACTGCGAGTTCAAATCTCACCAGGCTCAAGGTTGACTCAGCCTTCCATCCTTCCGAGGTAGGTAAAATGAGGACCCGGATTGTGGGGGCAATAAGCTGACTTTGTATTAAAAAAAAGAACACCGCTTGGGGGGGGCGAAAGCCTTACTAAGCAGGTATATACAAAAGTATGAAGGCTATTGCTTAAAAAGCATTGTAAGCCGCCCTGAGTCTCCAGAGAAGGGCGGCATATAAATCGAACCAATAAATAAATAAATAAATAAATTTTTGGACTTGGCCTGGTCTAGGATGGTCAGATATTCCCAAGAATTTTTGTCATGTCTTCTGACTGCAAACAAACATTGACAGGCATGGGAATATATAAGACGTGCTGCTATTTCAGTAAGCAAGCAGTTGAGAGTACAGGTGGCCCTCGACTTATGTCCACAATTGAGAGCAGAATTCTCTCAAAAAAGAGTTTGGCTGACATATTTTAAAAATAATTGGCTCCTTTGGGATGATAAGACCAATATTCTTGTGTGGAAAACTGCCCCAACAATCTTACTATACTCACCCAGTACCTCAAATAACAGTGGAGTTTTGTTAGAATATTGACTCCAGTGCTTCATGCTTTCGATGACAGCAGATAAAATTCGGAGAGAATTCTCTTTTTCCTTCGCTTTAGATTGGCCCACTGGCCTTTTCTTTGATACAGGACAGAAAGAAGACAGATAAGCCAAAGATGATTGCATCACGTTTTGAGCTTAAGTGAGAATGTTGCTTTTACAGTTAGTCCTCGACTTACAACCACAATCGAGCTTTGTTGTTAAATGAGACATGTGCTAAGTGAGCATTGCCCCCTTTTATGATTTTTCGGGCCACCGTTACGTGAATTACTGCAGTTATTAAGTTAGCCACACGGTCGTTAAGTGAATCTAGCTGCCCCGTTGACTTTGCTTGTCAGGTCTCAAAAGGGGATTTACATGATCCCGGGACGCTGCAACCGTCATAAGTATGAACCGGTTGCCAAGCGTCTGAATTTTGATCACGTGATTATGGGGAGGATGTAAAAGTCCTAAGTGTGAAAAAAATGGTCCTAAGTCACTTTTTTCAGTGCCGTTGTAACTTTGAAAAGTCACTGAATGAACTGTTGTAAGTCGAGGACTACCTGTATAAGTCACCAAGTGCTTCAAGCCACTCTTTTTCAGTTTGGAAAATAAGTAGGATTCGCAAAACATCCTTATAAAAATATAGGCATGCCTGAATCTTTTTACCTGAATCGTTTTGTTGCTTTGCAAATGGTCAGCTTTTTCCTTGTGGGTGTTTTGTGGGCCAGGGCTGTGTTTAAATGTGTAGGAGGGCTCCTGAGTCGGCAGATTTCTCAGCCTGGCGGTTGGAACGGCAGGCCACTGGGAAACAGCCGGTTCCCAATCTTCTGCCTCTTCTCTTCTGCTTTTCTGCGATGCCTGTGGCAGGCCAGCTGATTTCTGGTACATGGTTCCTGGCTTCATCCAATGACTGGGATGGACATCCAGTTCCGAAAACTTTTTGTTCTCTGTTCTGTGGCCGAAAACTGGGAAGTCATTTCTTTTCCAAACATTAGTACTTTCCTCCTGCCTGGAATGAAATAAGACTACATTATTAAGGTGACCGACTTTTTTACAATGAGAAGGAGGCCACAAATAAATTGAAGAAAAATGTGTGCGTTTGTGCCGTGTCGTGTTTCGGTAAGAAGTAAACAAAGCCACTTGCGCGCGGTGCATTCTCTCAATACAATTCTCCTGTGCGGAGTGCATGCATCTCATAATCGCATCTCGCCGCACTGTACCGAACCTTGACGAATCGTCATGTCAAATACAAATATGCCACATCACACGCAACGGATCGGATCGGCATCGATCAAATATGGAGATTTACAGATTAGTCTTTAAAGGAGGACATGTAGGAGGACACTTTTCGAGAGAGGACAGAACTTACAAAAGAAGGATTGTCCCCCCTAAAGGAGGACAATTGGTCACCTTATTATTATCTATCGTTTTTTCTAGGTAACTACCTATCCATTCATCTGCCCACCCCTCTATGTACAGGTACTTAAAATACACACAGCAGCTGGTATTGTAAGCCTCTTTCTCTGCTTCCCACTCATTCCGTTATATCCCATGCCCATAGGACTCCCATTTTAAAATGTGGAGGACTTCACAAGAAATGCTCAAATACAGTAATAGGATTTCAGTGTTCATGCTTAAGGCAAATTATATATATATATATATATATATATATATATATATATATATATATATATATATATATATATATATATATATATTGTTTTCTCAGGTTTTCGCGGGTGTTTGTATGTAGGTCTTTGGTTATTCGGGTCTTCTCCCACGTAAAATTGGAAGTGTCTTGGCGACGTTTCGACGAAGTCTCATTCGTCATCTTCAGGCTGGTGTTCTCGGCTTCGTGCTTCCAGGAGCAATGTGAGATCGTAGCTGTCTCTTCCTTTTAACTGCTAGTGGGGGTGTGAGCTGATTGGGTGGGAACTTGGCTGTGTTCTGATTGGGTGGAGGTGTGTTCTGATTGGTTAGGGGCTCGGCTGTGCTCTGATTGGATGGGGGGTTGGTTGTGCTCTGATTGGCTGGGGGTGTGTTCTGTTTGGGTGGGGGCTTGGTTGTGCTCAGCTTAGTCTGAGTTGCAGGGGGATTTGAGCTGGTGAGCTGCGTTGTTGTTGTTTGGCTTCGTGTTTGTGGCCGTGCGAGCTCTTCATGGTGGGTGTCAGTCTGCTTCATGTATGGATTGGAGAGGTTTAAAGTGGCTAATGATGCAGCTGCAGTCTGGCTTCTGGTCCTTGGTCGTGGCTCATTATCAGTGTGGGTTTGAGTCTGCTTTCTGCGTGGATGTGTGGTGGTGACATCCTGTGTGGCTCTCATGAGTGTGGGTCTGGTGTCATTCGTCGTGTTAGGGACCCGTTTGTCAATAAGGGCAGGTTTCCAAATGGCTGGTAGGCGGGAGGTATCGTCTCGTTTGTTCATGCTGTGTGGGCGTTTTTCTATCTCGATGGCTTCTCTGATTATTCTGTTGTTAAAGTGTTCAGTTTTGGCGATAGTTCTGGTCTTTTTAAAGTCAATATCATGTCCTGTGGCTTTAAGCAACTCTTAGCAACTCAGACTAAGCTGAGCACAACCAAGCCCCCACCCAAACAGAACACACCCCCAGCCAATCAGAGCACAACCAACCCCCCATCCAATCAGAGCACAGCCGAGCCCCTAACCAATCAGAACACACCTCCACCCAATCAGAACACAGCCAAGTTCCCACCCAATCAGCTCACACCCCCACTAGCAGTTAAAAGGAAGAGACAGCTACGATCTCACATTGCTCCTGGAAGCACGAAGCCGAGAACACCAGCCTGAAGATGACGAATGAGACTTCGTCGAAACGTCGCCAAGACACTTCCAATTTTACGTGGGAGAAGACCCGAATAACCAAAGACCTACATATATATATATATATATATATATATATGTTTTCTCAGGTTTTCGCGGGTGTTTGTATGTAGGTCTTTGGTTATTCGGGTCTTCTCCCACGTAAAATTGGAAGTGTCTTGGCGACGTTTCGACGAAGTTTCATTCGTCATCTTCAGGCTGGTGTTCTCGGCTTCGTGCTTCCAGGAGCAAGACACTTCCAATTTTACGTGGGAGAAGACCCGAATAACCAAAGACCTACATATATATATATATATATATATATATGTGTGTGTGTGTGTGTGTGTGTGTGTGGTGTGTGTGTGTGTGTGGTGTGTGTGTGTGTGTGTGTGTTTTTCTTCTAGCCAGGTTTTCCCTACATAGCCAAGGTTTTTTTGTAGCTCCAGCTCAGTAGAATCTCATCTACTCGGTTCTGGGCTTTTTTCCTTTCTAACACCTAGCAAGCTCTAACTGCTAGGTGGGAGACCTAAATAGATCCATTTCTAGCTCGTTAGCTGTCATCAGTAGGCCACACCCATATCCTCCCTGTAAAGGCACAGTATCAATTTTCTACTTCTCTTAGAAGTAAGAAAATTGATACTGTGCCTAGAAAAACACACATAAACCCTATATATATTAAGCTTTCCTCAACCTGGAATGCTGTTTCTTTTAATCAAGGTGAAACAGAAATCCATTTAAATCAAGCTTCTCTTCATTGCCACTTTTTGGGAAGGGTTTCTGCCCCGAAATTCACAATTATTTTATAATCCTAGGATTTCCTGGTGGCCTTCCATCCAAGAATTAACTAGAAAAAAAAATAGAGTTATCGGAAGTCTTCTAGTCCAACCCCCTGCTCAAGCAGGAAACCCTATACCATTTTAGATAAATGGTTGCCCAATCTCTTCTTAAAAACTTCCAGAGATGGAGCACCCACAACTTCTGGAGGCGTTCCACTGATTAATTGTTGCACTGGACAGGGTGTTATAGGGTCTCCTGCTTGAACAGGCTAGACTAGAAGACCTCCAAGATCCCTTCCAACTCTGTTATTCTGTATTCTGTAAATGCCAGGAAGACATCTCACTATTAAGACAATTGGAGTAATAAAACACAATGTTTTGATGACTATCTGTCCTTCACACACAACAGCTTCCTTAATTATTGCCAAAGCTGCTGAATATAAATACAGGTAGTCCTCAACTTACAACAGTCCGTTTAGTGACTGTTCAAAGTTACAATGGCCCTGAAAAAAGCGACTCATGATCATTTTTCAAACTTACGACCACTTGGCAACTGGCTCATATTTACAATGGTTGCCTTGTCCCAGGGCCCTGCGATCCCCTTTTGCAACCTTCTGACAAGCAAGTCAATGGGGGAAGCCAGATGCACATAACAACCATGTTACTAATTTAAGAACTGCAGTGATTCGCTTAACCAATGTAGCGAGGAAAGTCGTAAAATGGGGCACAGCTCACTTAACAAATTTCTCACTTACCAACAGAAATGTTGGGCTCAATGGTGGCTGTAAATTGAGGACTAAACAGGGGTGAAATGCTACCGGTTTGGGCAGGCTCACCCAAACCGGTAGTAAAAAATGCTACTGGTTCATTGAACCAATAGTAAAAAAAAATGTTAAAAAAAGTTCTGTCAATCAGCTGAGCGACGTGCAATCGGAACTTTTTTTTTTTTTACTTGTTAAGCATTTTTTACTACCACTACTCCGGAACCTGTAGTTAAAAATGCTTTAAAAAGTAAAAAAAAAAAAAAAAAAAGTTCCCACGATCGCGTGTTGCTCAGCTGATCATCAGAACTGTTTTTTTTTTTACTTTTTAAGCATTTTTTTACTACCAGTTTGGGCGAATAGGTAGTAAAAAAATGCTTTTAAAAAGTAAAAAAAAGGCTCGGACGATCACGCGGCACAGCTGTGTTTGGTGCAAGCTGCGAATGCGCGCGCTTGGCGTGCATCCTCAGCCAGCGAACCAGTAGCAAACCTGTTCAGGTTACACCACTGGGACTACATTGTTGGAAGAAACATCCTTCTAGGTTCTGCTCCAAGTGGGGAAAAAGACACTGGAAACATGGAGACTGCTTGGAAAGATGGTTTAATGGTGGACAGGATCACATGGCTTGAATTCCTGAACAGAAAAGGGAGGAATACAGCGAGTCCACGGGTTTTTATGCTCTCTCTGGCTCTGCATTTCTTGGGGCCCCGAAAGAGTATCCTGATTGGTTGTCAGACTCCCAGGGGGTGGGGGCCTTGCTGGCTGATGGTCACATGTGCTTCCCAGGTCACATGTGGTGAGTTTCTGCTGCTATTGTGTAGAGGGCTAATCCTATCTTTGGCAATTCCTACTATGGCTCTGCCTGAAGGAGGCAGATCTTTGTTATGTAGAATAGACTGGCCCAGGCCTTAATGGCCCATTGACAAAGGGTGGGGGGGCAGGAAGGTGGGAGCTGCTTTGTCTGTAAAATATGCTTCTCATATTTCTCATCCAGGGAAATATAATATTCTGCCTTTTTCATATTTCCTAAAATATTTCACTCTTCCAGGAAAGGGGTGGGTGCTAACTTCCTACAACATGTATTATGGTTTGTAAAACGGCTCCTGGGCAGTGATGAAATGTAAAATTTGTTACTACTGGTTCTGTGGGCGTGGCTTGGTGGGGAGGGGTTGTAATATGACTGAGTGGGCGTGACCAACTTTTTTTTTTTTACTTTTAAAACCATTTTTTCTACAACCTCTTCGGCTGAAGAAGTTGTAAAAAAAATGCTTTTAAAAGCCTCTGATGATCCCAGCTGAGTTGCCTGATCGGCAGAGGCTTTCTTTCTTTTTTAAAGCCTCTGATGATCCCAGCTGAGCCGCGTGATCATCAGAGGCTTTTTTTTTTTACTTTTAAAAGCATTTTTTCGGCCAAAGAGGTTGTAGAAAAAATGCTTTTAAAAATAAAAAAAAGCCTCTGATGATTGCACGGCTCAGCTGGGCAATTGGGGGAGGCAGGGATTTTTGCTACCGGTTCTCCGAATCACCCGCCTCCATCGCTACCAGATCGGGCGATCCAGTCCGAACCAGGAGCATTTCACCCCTGCTCCTGGGATTCTTTGGATACTCCTTTTGCTGAATCCCCAAATACACAGCTCTCCCTCTTACCAACTTTGCAAGAATTTTTCTTCCTGTCATTTTTGGCAAAAGGCCTGATATGAGAATTATAAGCAATACGAAGAGCCACAAACTGGTGGATCGGGCATAAAAGGTTGCAGTTCCAAGAGCTCAGAAATGATGACCTCAACTGTGCGTCAACATTCATTTCAGAGAATGTTGTTGTCACCCACCTCCGGTTATTCAAGTTGCTTCCTGCATGAGGCATTATTGGCTTTGATGTGTGTTGTTGCCTTGACAAAGTAGCAAGCTCTGTTGGGCTTCGGAGAAAAGGTTTAATCATTACTGTGAATGATGCAGAATTAAAACATTATATAGAGTATATTAGGTAGTCCTTGACGTAACACCACAATTGAGCCCAAAATTTATGTTGCTATGCAAGACAGCTGTTAAGGGAGTTTTGACCCAATTTTACAATCTTTCTTGCTGTAGTTGTGAAGTGAATTTCTGCACCTTAAATTTGTCGTTATTTGAATCTGGCTTCCCCCTTGAACTATGATAGCCAGAAGTTCACAAAAGGGGATCAGATGATCCCAGGACACTGCAGCCATCATAAATACTGTACATGCCAGTTGCCAAGCATCTGAACAAGGATGCCGTATGAAAAACAGTCATAAGTCACTTTTTTCAGCTCCGTTGTAACTTTAAATGGTCATTAAATGAATGGTTGTAAGTCAAGGACTATCCGTGGTCAATATAGTATTGATTTCCATAACCGTGAAATATATTCGATTCCAGGAATATAAAGATGCAAAATATGTGGGGCTGACTTACTTGGTGCCTACTGTTTTCTGCAGTTGGATCGGTTCTGGCTTCTCAGTTTCCCATCCGAAATCTTGAAAAAAAAAGTCAAAGGACACAGAATGCTCAATTTGAATCAAAGTCCTGATCCAATTTGGGATACTAGGAAAGAAAACGTGAACTGTGTTATATGTGCGTGGTTAACGATATTCCTTGTGACTTGGTGCTCCGCTTCTGAATTTTTGATTACCTGAGTTTTGAGGCAGTGTTTCATGATTTCATTAATTTAAAGATATGTGGACTTCAAACCCCAGAACTCCCTGTATGGCTGGCTGGGGAATTCTGGGAGTTGAAGTCCACACATCTTAAAGCGGCTGTAGTTGCAAAACACTGCTTTAAGAGAATAGATCCATTGGTGGTACCTCTGCTTTATGTTTTATTTTAACCACTGTGCCCTGGTGGCGCAGTGGTTAGAATGCAGTACTGTAGGCTACTTCTGCTGACTGCCTTCAATTTGGCAGTTTGAATCTCACCAGGCTCAAGATTGACTCAACCTTCCATCCTTCCGAGGCAGGTAAAATGAGGACCCAGATTGTTGGGGGCCATAGGCTGATTCTGTAAACCGCTTAGAGAGGGCCGTGAAGCACTGTGAAGCGGTATATAAGTCTAAGTACTATTCCCATTTCTAAAAATGGGAATCTGCCCATTTTTATTTGCCACCCACGTTTTGGCAAATTTATTCATAACTGATTCCTTTAATGCAACTGCCTCCAATCTGAAGAGCTTTAGAGAAGAGGTGACTGTAATTACGAGAATTCTCAACCCAAAGAGATAAACCATCTGGAGGGTATCTTGATGGGAAAGGATGGTCTAACTTTTAAAGGCCTCTTATGATGGATCAAATGTAAAGATCTGGATAATTCCACATTCTCCACTGCTAGCCAATTCTACATTACAACAATAATATGATGTGATCATTGCAGGAATTGGGTATGTCTAATCTAGTGAAAAGAAAAACTAGGGGCGGCATGATAACTATGTTCCAATATTTGAGGGGCTGTAACAAAGAAGAGAGGGTCAACTTATTTTCCAAAGCATCCGAAGGCAGAAAAGATGCAATGGATGGAAACTAATCAAGGAGAGAAGCAACCTGGAACTAAGGAGAAATTTCCTAACAGTGAGGACAATTAACCAGTGGAACAACTTGCCTCCAGATGTTGTGGGTGCTCCAACACTGGAGGTTTTTAAGAAGAGACTGGACAACCATTTGTCTGGAATGATATAGGGTCTCTTATTAAAGCAGGGGATTGGACTAGAAGACCTCCAAGGTCCCTTCCAACTCTCTTATTCTGTATTTCATATTGTTTATCCCCAGTTTCTGAAAATTGGAAAAAAACCCTGCCTGTAAACATGGCTAATAACTCATGATAGACCCAATCCTCTAAATAAAGTATTTTATAAGATGATACTCATATGATCTTTGAGTTCCAGTTTTTATTCAAGGCATAGATGGGATATAAGTGTATGTCCTTTCAAAAAAAGCTAGGTTTGCACTATGCAGTTATATTTATAGTTGTCCTATTATACATCTCCATTGTTCAAATATGCTTTTGTAGAGATATAAGGCAAATGCAAGGTGGAAACGTTTCACTTTTCCCATTCCCTCTCTTTCACTAAGAATAGAATTAATTATTATTCCAATAATTAATTCTGGCAGAAATGTGCAGAGACAGCTTTTCAAGCTGAAGAAAATGATAAATATCACTTTTAGCATTAATACAAAAGCACATTAAGGAATATTCCTTCCTGTGTAACACATAGACCTGGAATTTTAACTGTTAAAAATGAGGGGAAAAAGGCAAAGTTACAAGAGATGTAATTTAAATGCCAGTCTTCTATGGAATTCATAAGGGGTTTATTTTTCTGTGTCCAGAAATTTTAACCAGAGGCTAGAAAAATATTTTTTGTGATAAACATATATTTTAAAAAATGAACAGCACACCACTTACCTGCAAGCAAGGCTGAGAAATTGAAATGATCAGCTGAATTGTTACTGCTTGGCTCATTTTTAAGTGGATTTGATGTGAGTGGTTGTTTGGTCCTTTTTTTCTGATTGAAGAGCGGGACTGGAAGACAGCCTAAGATTTGAAGTGTCGATATAAGGCACAATTATTAAATTGTTAATGCTTTTGATGCAGTAATATACACCAGTAGCCCTCGACTTACAACAGTTCATTTAGTGACCGTTCAAAGTTATAATGGCACTGAAAAAGTAATTTATGACCATTTTTCCACACTTATAAACATTGCAGCATCTTCATATGATCAACATTCAGACGCTTGGCAACTGACTCATATTTATGATGGTTATAGTGTCCCAGGGTCATGTGATCACCTTTTGCGACCTTCTGACAAGCAAAGTCGTGGAGAAGCCAGATTCACTTAACAACGGTGTTACCAACTTAACAACTGCGGTGATTCACTTAACAACTGGGACAAGAAAGGTCAAAAAATGGGACAAAATTAACTTTCCCTCCCCATTTCTGGGGGACTGATATTGCAAAATCTCCATTCCCACCCCACTGTGGGGCCAGCCAGAGGTGGTATTTGCCAGTTCTCCAAACCAGGGTGGATAAAAATCAATGATTTTTTTTAAAAAAATCAAAAAAATCAGATTTTTTTTATTTAAATCGGACTTTTTTGATTTAAATCAGATTTTTTTGATTTAAATCGAATTTATTTTAATAAAAAACTTTTGGGGTAAAAATCTATCGTAAGATAGTTTTCTATTTAAGATACATAAATAATTTAGTTTATTCAGCATGAAATGGAGCTTAGTTATGTAGCATGAGGCTGTATATTCTGCAACACTGGGACTATCGGTGAGTCAACAGTGGGTCAAAGGAGTAGCAGAGATGACAGTTGCTCTTTAAAAATTATGATTTAAATTGAGTTGATTTAAATCAAGCCTTTTTACTAGTGATTTAAATCATGATTTAAATTGTGATTTAAATCAACTCGATTTAAATCAAATCAACCCTGCTCCAAACTACTCAAAAATTTCCGCTACCGGTTCTCCAGAACCTGTCAGAACCTGCTGGATTTCACCCCTGATCTCGTCCATTCAGGAGATACAAAGGATCTATACAGAACTCTTCGTAGCATCTCATTAAAACCTTTGGTATCAGAATTAATTTGCTTATATGTATCTGCCTAATTTATCATTTTTGTCTGACCTTGATCAAAGATGACTAAAGCATCCTCACTCCGTGGAACTCTGGACCTCCCATGCTACCAATTCAATTTTATCAGTATTATTAATGTCTATTGAGAAGGTGTCCATTCTGATTATCATTTTTGGCACCAGGCAAAAATCTCTTTCTTATCTGTCCAGGCATTTTCAACAGCCTCCATAATTATTCTCATCGCTGATTTATACTTTGGTCAGGTTTTATTGGTGGTGGTTGCCCATTCGGGTTTATTGCATTGTTTTATTGCTGATATTGTTGTAGCTGTTATTGTTGTTATTCTCTTCAAGGTATCCTGGGAATTTGTGCTGAATATCCCCTTCTCCCATCAATCAACCAACACAAAGTGAATTTGTTTTTAGGGATTGCACAAAGAATAATCAAGAGAGTGATCCCTGTCTGCAAATTTGTCTGATAGTCTTCATATAAGAGGAAAATTAGGGGAGGGGAGAGATAATGGTTGGTTTGAAGAAATGGGGAAAAAAAATCTCTGTGAATTTTTCATAAAGGTTTATTATAATGGTTAAGGCTCTCCATTTTTTAAGACCCTCTCTCCTGCTTTCTGGCATATTTTAATAGCCGAGGAATTATGGTAGTTCGACGTTAATATTGATCAATGCATGAAATCTACTCAGGGAACACTTCTTATTCCACCAATGAAAAATATGATAAAATAAGAATTGAGTGCATTGCTTTTTTGGATTGCATGTAAGGGGAGTAAATTCTGGTGGGGCATCCCTTAAGTGGTGTGGATGTGTGTGTGGATGTGTTAAAAAAAGGTAAATTGAAGTCCCAGTTCCCTTTTTATGTGTGTTGCAAAGACTAAAAAAAAGAGTCTGTGTTTTAGTGATACAATCACAGCCACCATTTTGACTTTTTGATGCTCCCTGCAACTGGAGAGAGATTTAACATAATTTAAAAACCATGTGCAATATGTTTATCAGGATTTCTACTCCCCGGGAAAATGGTATAGGGTTTCCTGTTTCAGCAGGGGGCTGGACTAGAAGATCTCCAAGGTCCCTTCCAGCTCTATTCTATTCTATTGTAAAAGTATGGGAAGGGAAGAATGGGAGAAATACAGATAGTCCTCAACTTACAACCATTCATTTAGGGACTTTTCATAGTTACATTGCCAGTGAAAAAAATGACTTCTGACCAATCCTCACAATTACAACTATCGCAACATCCTCAGCATCAGGTGGTCAAAATTTGGATGTTTGGCAACCGTAACAGTGTCCCTGGGTCATGTGATCACCATTTTTGACCTTCCCAGCCAGCTTCCGACAAGCAAAGTCAATGGGGAAGCTGAATTCGCTTAACAACCATCTGACTCACTTAACAACTGCAGTGATTCCATTACAACAGTGGTAAAAAAAAAAGGTTGCAAAAAATCAAGCATGACTGGCTTAACAATCACTTTGCTTAGCAATGAAAATTCTGATCCTGGTTGGGGCTATAAGTCAAGGACTACTTGTATTACAGAAATCTCCCCTGGCTTAATAGGATGCTATAGGGGAGGTTTCTAATCCATTTTTCCACGCACTGCAACCTAAAACCCTAAATAATATTGCTCGCTCCACTCATCTTGCTGGTCATCAGTTGGGAATTATAATAACTCTTTCGAATTCCACCCCAGTAAAAAGGTGGATACCTGCTGTACTACGCATCAAGGAACTGTCAGCGAAATTCCTCTTCATGTTTTTATTTCTAGATATCAGCACCTGAAAAAAAAAAATACATAATTGACTTAGTAGCCTGTTCTTCTAGACTCTAGAGGAAATAGGTCAGAAGATAGTTGTGATACATTAGCAAAGCATTTTAAATCCCTACTACAGACCTCTCCGGCACAGTATAGTATAGAATTTATGATTATTTAACCATGCAATCCTATTCTGCTCTTGATAGTATTGGGGGTGGGGGGGAGTGATTTAGATATTTCAGAGGGAAACTAATGCCAGTTGCCACCAAACTAAGTTTTTTTTTAATTTGTTTCTCTAGATTTCTTCCAATCTACATCATCTTGTCTACTTTTGGAGCACCAAAAACATGAAAATATTTAGCAATATGCTGTAGGAAAAGCTCATAACCCTTTTTAAATACCTTGATTTTTAAAAACTTTTTTATTAGTTTAATTAATAATTTAGTTACGCTATATTGTTTTGCTAATACGGTTGTGCAAAACTATTTTTGTCTGTTCAGAAGTTAAACATAATGTTTTTTTTTAAAGCAAAGTGATTAATTTTCATAGCAGGAGTAGGGCTTTTATGTGATCAATAATTTCAATATTAAAGTGTTCTTCTCTTGAAAGAAATGGGTGGGGAGAAGAAATCTGCAGGTCTCTAGGGCCGAAAATACTGTAGGTACTCTTCTGGAAAAAAAGCCAAATAATTTCCATTTAGGGAACTTAAAATTAAAACATCCTTTTAAATGGGTGGTATTACCTCTTTAAACAGTACCAAAGAACATGTGATTAAACTTTTTTTTTAAAAAAAAAACTTATTGCAGAATGAAGTTATTTATTTATTTTGCATATACTATATATATTCAGTATCTTAGCTTAATAATATACATTGTATGCAATACATACATACATACATACATAATAGGGACTTTATATATGCATATAAAATATATATAGTTTGCAGTTCAAGCAAGCTACTCAAAACAAATTAAAGTAACATAGATAAATGTTAGATGATGATAATGATAAACGATAGATAATGATAGATAGTAATGAATAACAGATAATTTAATAGAGAATAAAAAACAATTGATGGATTATATAAAAAAAGATCAAAATGGATGATTGATCATTGTTAATGATCAATGATAGAGTCACTGATAGAGAGTCTAAGAGTAAGATTGGCAGTAACTTAATTGTGACAAATAAATAAAAATATATAATGCTAAACAAATAATAATGATAAAAGTGAGAGATGAATCAGATTTATAAAGATGGATGGATGGAGAGAGAAAGAGAGAGAGAGATAATAGCTAAATGATAGAGTTGTGATAGATTTATTTATTTATCAAGTTTCAAATGATTGAGAAATGAGAAATAATAGATTTAGATAGAGATGATGGATGGATGGATGGACGGATGGATGGATAGATGATAGATAGATAGATAGATAGATAGATAGATAGATAGATAGATAGGGATAGATAGATAGAGAGAGAGATATGGATGGATAGATAGATAGATAGATAGATAGATAGAGATAGATAGGGATAGTAGAGAGAGAGAGAGAGATGGATAGTAGAGAGATAGATAGATAGATAGATAGATAGATAGATAGATAGATAGATAGATAGATATTATTTCTAGATGATAGATTGAATTATGATGGACTTTTTATTTAATTTTATTTATTTATCTAAGTTTGAAACTGCCAATCTCCCTCTCAAAGGGGCTTTTTACGGGTAGTTACTATGGATAGGCAGACACACAGAGTTGTATTTTAATAAAAGCTGTAAACCTAGTCCCCATGATTTACAAGCCACAATTGTTGGCTTTGCAGCCTGAACCCAGTTCTGGTTTCCTTGTCCAACCATGGTTAATCAAAAACCATAGCTCAGAGAGAGAGAGAGAGAGAGAAAGAGAGAGAGAGAAGCCCCTGTATGTAAAAATGGTGGAAAGAGCTACAAATCATCACGGCTCAGAGTTAAATCTGACCCTTTTATCGATTTAAGGGCAATTTGAGCTTTCTCGACGGCCTGTCTCTTTGCTTCAGAGCCTGTCAAGCTCTCCTCACACGGGCTTATTTGAAATAATCCCCAGTAAAGGTTTCTGTCTCCTGTCTCTGAGGGCTGAAAATAAAAATGGTTGAGGCAGGAGACCTGGTTTTGCTTCCCTTTCTGAGGGGAAAGTCTACAACTGAAGTGACCAAGGAGGAAGATGAAGGGCCGTCCAGGAGGGGAAGGAGCCAAGATGGACGTCAGGGGGGAAAAATGGCGGGAAAATGGCGCCGCTGAGGGGGAAAAAGATGTGCAAATATTTTTTTTTTCACTCTTTCTCTTTCTGAGTTGGGTGCACCACCCAACAGGAGTTGGACAGCTAATAAATTTAAATAAATAAACTGATGATGATGATGATGATGATGATGATGATGATGATGATGATATGGGCCTGGCGACCTTAGGGGGCCTGAAGGCAGGAATGGAGAGATGGGTGTGGTAAGGAAGAAGAAAGAAAAAGTGAGGAAGGATTGAACCCCTGTTTCCTCAGGTTCTGGGAGGAAGAAGCTGCTGAGGACTAAGATGGCAGAGGAGGAGGAGGAGAAGGAAGAAGAGAAAGAGGAAAGAGGAAGGAAGGAAGGAAGGAAAAGAAAGAGAGAGGGGGAGAAAGAAGGAAAGAAAGAAGAGAGAAAGATAGATAGATAGAAAGAAAGAAAGAAAGAAAGAAAGAAAGAAAGAAAGAAGAGGGAGGGAAAGAAAGAAAGGGAGGGAGGAAAGGGAGGAAAAAAGAAAGGAAGGGAAGGAAGAAGGAAGGAAGAGGGAAAAGAAAGAGGAAGGAAGGAAGGGAGAGAGAAGGAAAGAAAGAAAGAGAAAGAAAGAAAGAGAGAGAAAAGAAAGAGAAAGGGGAGGGAGGGAAAGAAAAAGAAAGAAAGAGGGAGGGAGAAAAGGAAGGGGGAAAAGAGGAAGAAAGAGAAGGAAAGAAGAAGGAAGGAAGAGGGGAAAGAAAGGAAGGAAGGAAGGGAGAGAGAGAGAAGGAAAGAAAGAAAGAGAAAAGAAAGAAAGAAAGGGGAGGGAGGGAAAGCAAGAAAGAAAGAAAGGGAGGGAGGGAGGAAAGGAAGGAAAGAAAAAGAAAGAAAGGGAATGAAAGAAGAAGGAAGGAAGAGGGGAAAGAAAGAGGAAGGAAGGAAGAGAGAGAGAAGAAAAGAAAGAAAGAGAAAGAAAGAGAGAGGGAGAGAAAGAGGGAGGGAGGGAGGAAGGGAAGGAAGGAAGGAAAAAAGAAAAGGAAGAGGGGAAAGGAAGGAAGGAAGATAGGAGATAGAAAGAGGAAGGAATGGAAAGGAAAACAAAAGGAAGGAAGGAAAGAAAGAAAGAAAGAAAAGAAAAGAAAAGAGCTGCAAAGGGAGAAAAACAATGGCCTCAACGTGGGCTAAAGTTGGCACCGTAATCTCAGTTTGTTTGCTTTGGGCCCCCAGAGAGGATTCACCGAAGAGGACGGTGGCGAAAGGGGCTCCAGAAGGGACTGTCCACCAATGTGGACACCAAGCAGGACACCAACTGAAGGGAACTTTAGCCCAGAAGAACGCTTATTGGAGTTTAAATCCAGGCATCATGGTTTGCAAACCCTGGTTTATGCTTGACAGCCTCTGGCTGACGCCTGGTGATAAGCCGTGATGGGTGCGATGTTATAGCAGACTACAAAAAGGGTAGCATTTATGCTCTTATTTGCATAATTTGCTGGTGCCGGCTTTCCAGAACTGGTCAGAACCTGCTGAAACCCACTTCTGGCCCTTGTACTGTACATATTGCACTTTTCCTCGAGATGGAGCTCCAAATGCAAGCTGGGAGTTGTAGTTCTTCTGGGAAAAATGTATATTTCAGTGTTTCTCAGCCTTAGCAGCATGTTTAAAGTTGGGTGAACCAACTCCCAGAATTCCCCCAGCAGGACATAAAATTTGCCAAGGTGAAGTGATACTGATTTATTTGCAAATCTGATGAAGCCTGCCTGGATTCCTACCTATGCAATTATGATTTCTTCTTCTTCTTTGAGATAGCCCTAAATATACCCACTGTGCATCTATGGGAGGCAGGCTGTAAAAAATACTCTTCCTTCTTGGTTCATTTTACCTCTTTTCTTCATGCATTTTGGACCAGAAGAGACCTACCTACCTACCTACCAGTGGTGAAATCCAATTTTTTTTACTACCGGTTCTGTGGACATGGCTTGGTGGGTGTGGTGTGGTTTGGTGGGCGTCGCTTGGTGGGCGTGGCAGGGGAGGGATACTGCAAAATCCCCATTCCCACCCCACTCCTGGGGGAAAGATACTGCAAAATCTCCACTCCCTCCCCACTCTGGGGCCAGCCAGAGGTGATATTTGCCAGTTCTCCGAACTACTCAAAATTTCAGCTACCTGTTCTCCAGAACCTGTCAGAACCTGCTGGATTTCACCCCTGCTACCTACCGACCCACCTTCCCCCTTTCTCTCTTTTTCTCCCTCTGTCTCTCTCCTGCTGCTTTTCATTCTCACCAACACCCTATTTTATTTTATTTATTTTAATTTGATTTATATGCCGCCCTTCTCCGGAGACTCAGGGCGGCTTACAATGTGTTAAGCAATAGCCTTCATACCTTTATATATTTATACAAAGTCAGCTTATTGCCCCCACAAACTGGATCCTCAATTTACCTACCTTAGAAAGGATGGAAGGCTGAGTCAACCTTGAGCCTGGGGAGATTCGAACTTGCAGTAATTGCAGGCAGCTGAATGTTAATAACAGGCTATTAGTCTGCTGCGCCACCAGGCTCCCCTATATAAAGGTTATTAGGAGAGAACCTGGCATTTTTCACATGGATCTTGTAGATTATTTCTATTACTCTCCTCATCCCCTTGTTATCCCATCTCCTTGCAGTTAAATGCAAAGGACCATTGCAGGAAATTTGAAACAATGTCTGCATTCAAGCAAATTTACGCTTAGCCTGCATACGGAATTAATCCAATTTCTGGATTTGTGCCATCCAGAGAACATGAAACTAACTGGAAAAAAAAAGATAAACATTAACCAACCTTGCAACATCTTATGCCTGCAAAGCTGCTAAGGGGTGTTATGAGAAGAGAGCTATTTAAAAAAAAAAAAAGACTCTCTCTGCAGTTTTTGTTTGCTAGTGAAGTCTTCCAACCAGCTTTCTCCCTGCTGCTTATCACTCCCAGCCAGCAGCAACTCCTCTGGTTAGAAATTATGAGGAATTTACTTCCAAGAATATGTGGGAAGTGAGAAAAAAACCTGCTGTAATACAATTTTTCAGTAAGCCACAACTTATGTGAGAATGGCTGCATTTCAACCCTTGCCTTCTACAGCCAGTCCTCAACTTACAACTATTTAGTTTCGTGACCGTTTAAAGTTACAATAGCACTGGGGAAAAAAATGACTTATCACTGGGTTTTCATACTTTAGGACCATTGCACCGTCCCTATGGTCAGAGAATGAAAATTCACTGAGCAACTGTGGCAAGAAAAGTCGTAAAATGGGGCAAAACTCACTTAACAACTGTTTCACTTAGCAATAGAAACTTTAGGCTCAATTACGGTTGTAAATCAAGGACTATTTGCAATCCACATTTTGGGAATCGGCTCAGATAAATAACCCATGTGTATTAAAAATCTGCATTTTAGGATCTAACATTGAAGGAATGCATCTATTTATATAATTTATATCCCAAACATCACTTTCCAAATTGTGTTTCTTTTTCCCTTTTAAGCTACAAAATTAAAGGGACCTAAATCCATGACAAACAGACCAGAACTGAATTCCTATTTGTTTATCTCTCATACTAGAGATGAAGAAAAAAAATTCTGCACTGAAAAAGAATTGTTGGTAACTTAAAAACTGGGTTATTTTCTTAATTAATGAGGCCTTAATTGTCTACAGTAACTCTTAGCCAACTTCAGGCCTTTAGGAAAACCTTCTGTATTCCCGTGGATTTGGCTCCACGTGTGAGAATTAAATCTCCTTTGGATGCAACCAATCTGCTTAAAGACTGAATAGAAGTTTCCATGGTTTTAACCTGTTCAGAGTTTCTTTTTTCTCCAGACAAAACTGCTGAGCTTTGAAAGAAATAAGAAATGGGGACAATTTGTCCAGCTAAAATAATCTCAGCCTTTTGGAGAGGAAGATTTAGAGGCAAAAGTAGAATAAGGTTCCTATTTTTATAGCACCAATCAATATCTCTTAGTGCTATTCACATACTGAGGAATTTACTTCTGAGAACATCTCAAAAGTGGCCATAACCTCTGTACGAATGGCTGCAACCAATCCTTGCAATCTACAGATAGTTCTCAACTTACAACCGTTCATTTAGTGACTGTACAAAGTTACAAAGCACTGAAAAAAGTGACTTACAACCGTTTTCCACACTTACAACTGTGGCAGCATCCCCATGGTCATGTGAACAAAATTCAGAGTTTGGTAACTGACTCATAGTTATAACAGTTGCAGTGTCCCAGGGTATGTGAACCAGGGTGAAATCTAGCAGGTTCTGACAGGTTCTGGAGAACCGGTAGCGGAAATTTTGAGTTCAGAGAACTGCAAATACCATCTCTGGCTGGCCCCAGAGTGGAGTGGGAATGGAGATTTTGCAATATCCTTCCCCCAGGAGGGAGGGAATGGGGATTTTGCAGTATCCTTCCCCTGCCACGCCCACCAAGCCATGCCCACCAAGCCACGCCCACAGAACTGGTACTAAAAAAATTTGGATTTCACCACTGATGTGAACCCTTTTTGCAACCTTCTGACAAGCAAAATGAATGGGAAGGCCAGGTTCACATTACAACCCTGTTACTAACTTAACAACTGCAGTGGTTCACTTAACAACAGTGTCAAGAAAGGTCTTAAAATGAGGCAAAATTCACTTCACAACTGCCTCGCTTTGCAACAGAAGTTTTGGGCTCAAATTGTTGGTCGTTAAGTCGAGGACTGCCTGTAATTTCTACCAGGGCTGCGTTTTACGCCAGTTGTTCACCATTGCGCTGATTCTGGGAATGTGTTAATTAACAACCTTGAGAAATCAGGCCAAAAGTAAATAGCAACAGTACTTTAGCATCAAATTCAGCTAACCTGTTTAAATAAGGATTGAGCAGGTTTTCCACAAATTAAAAAAAAAAGAGAGGGGTTCTAATTTATTCTATTCTATTCTATTCTATTCTATTCTGTTCTGTTCTGTTCTGTTCTATTTTTTTTTCTTTTCTTTTCTATTCTCTATTCTATTTTCTATTCTATTCTATTCTATTTTCTATTCTATTCCATTCTATTTTCTATTCTATTCTATCTTCTCTTCTCTTCTCTTCTCTTCTCTTCTCTTCTCTTCTCTTCTCTTCTCTTCTCTTCTCTTTTCTGTCTTGTGTAATGAATTGGCAGGTTCAGCGTATTTTTGCTCCCATCGCTCATTGTTTGGTTTACATACAATTAATTTCCGGGTTGTACAAATCTAAAATTTAGCTCTGGTTATGCCTTGAATGGTGTGGGAGAATTGCAAGCTCTAAACTAGAATTTTCAATCCTGTAAGACTTAAAATCTTTTAAAACCTGCAACGTTTTACATTCCCGAAAGAAAGCAATAGCAATCCTCAGGTAATCCTCAAGTTACAACCACAACTGAGCCCAACATTTCTGTTGTTAAGTGAGTTGCGCCGCATTTTACCACCTTTCTTGCCATAGTTGTTAAGTGAATCATTGCTGTGGGTAAGTTATTTTATTTTATTTATTTATTTTATTTGATTTTTATACCGCCCTTCTCCAGCAGGACTCAGGGCGGTGAACAACCAAGGTAAAACATAGCATACCAAATTTAAAACAATTTTAAAAGATATTAAATAATTTCGGCCCACAATTTAAAAACACCCCAATAAAATCAATTACAAATTAAAACCGAAAGATGGGATCAAGTTAAGTTAGTAACATGGTTGTTAAGTGAATCTGGTTTCCCCATTAACTTTGCTCATCAGAAGGT
The DNA here is from genome assembly GCA_022577455.1 of Arizona elegans. Lineage (NCBI taxonomy): Eukaryota > Metazoa > Chordata > Lepidosauria > Squamata > Colubridae > Arizona > Arizona elegans. The sequence continues at coordinate 16,953,277 of JAKOOJ010000017.1, forward strand.
CACAAAAAGGGATCCTATGACCCTGGGACATTGCAATTGTGCTAAATAAAGGTAATTCTCAACTTACGACCTCAATTGAGCACAACATTTCTGTTGCTAAGCGAGACATTTGTGCCCCTTTTTACGACCTTTCTTGCCATTGTTGTTAAGTGAATCACTATTTAAGTTAGTAACATGGTTATTAAGTGAATCTGGCTCCCCCATTTACTTGTCGGGAAGTCGCAAAAGGGGTTCACACGACCCCAGGACGTGACAACCGTCATAAATATGAATCCGTTGCCAAGAGACCGAATTTTGACCACGTGACCATAGGGATGCTGAAACGGTCATAAGTATGAAAAAACAGTCATAATTCACTTTTTTCCAATGCCTTTGTAACTTTGAACGGTCACTAAATGAGCTGTTGTAAGTTGAGGACTACCTGTAGTTATAAAATTTGTCCAAAACCCCTACAATACCATGACCTTGAAGTGGTGAAGCTCAACTGAAGGAATTTTTTTTTTAATTTGATAAAGGAGATTCCTAGGGAACAATCCTTAGCTCAGCCTTTTCATTTTATGCTTTCAATGCCATGCACGGTATGCTAATTTTTAAAAAAGTCATCACTCCGTACTGCAGAAAGGGAGAAAGCAAAATTTTCAAATTTTCACTCTTCTACTGCCGTTGAAAAATATGCACGTTATTTGCGTGATCTCCGGGCAATCGGGCAAAACAAAGGAAGAATTGTTCCCCCTCTCCTTTTTGCTGAGTTGTGTGTTTCTCTTGTCCTCAGTGCTAGAGGGCACAGAAAGCAACAGTCTGACACACACATACACAGACACACACAGAGGAATAAGTGACACATTCTCATTATTGGAGCTGGCAACCTATTTCTCTAGACCTCTGGACCCAATCAGCTGCCTCGTGATTGTGCAAAGTCAAATCGCAAAATGAGAGAAAGCTGTTTCTTGCTCATTTTTATTAGCATAGATGGTAGATAGATGAGAGGGAGGGAGAGGGAGAGGGAGAGAGAGAGAGAGAGAAAAATGATAGAGGGTAGGAAGACATACAGACAAATAGATATGGATAGATATATACTGGTAAGTAATAGATGGATAGATAGATAGATAGATAGATAGATAGATAGATAGATAGATAGATAGACAGACAGACAGACAGACAGACAGACACCATGTTTCCCCGAAAATAAGACCCTGTCTTATATTTTTTGAACCCCGAAATAAGCACTTGGCCTTATTTTCGGGGAGGTCTTATTGTTTTGGGGTACATGAAGCAAGATGGGGCTCCTCTTGCAGTCTTACCAGATTTCCAGCTCTGCATTTAAATATTTTTGGGGAGGGCTTATTTTTGGGGAAACAGGGTAGATAGATAGATAGATAGATAGATAGATAGATAGATAGATGGATGAATAGATAAATAGATGGATGGATAGATAGATATAGATGATAGATAATGATAGATAGATAGATAGATAGATAGATAGATAGATAGATAGATATAGATGATAGATGGATAGATAGATAGATAGATAGATAGATAGATAGATAGATAGATGATGGATAGATAGATAGATAGGTAGATAAATAGAAGATAGATAGATAGATAGATGATAGATAGATAGGTAGATAAATAGATCATAGATAGAGATAGATAGATAGATAGATAGATAGATAGATAGATAGATAGATATAGATGATAGATGGATAGATGGATAGATATAGATGATGGGTGGATAGCTAGATAGATAGATGGATGGATGGATAGATAAATAGATGGATGGATAGATAGATAGATATAGATGATAGTTAATGATAGATAGATAAATAAATAGAGATAGATAAATAGATAGATAGGATAGATGGATGGATGGATGGATGGATGGATGGATAGATAGATAAATAGATGGATGGATAGATAGATATAGATGATAGATAATGATAGAGAGAGATAGATAAATAGATAGATAGGATGGATGGATGGATGGATAGATAAATAGATGGATGGATAGATAGATATAGATGATAGATAATGATAGAGAGAGAAAGAGAGAGAGATAAATAGTTAGATAGGATAGATGGATGGATGGATGGATAGATAGATAAATAGATGGATGGATAGATAGATATAGATGATAGATAATGATAGATAGATAGATAGAGAGATAGATAGATAGGATAGATGGATCGATGGATGGATGGATAGATAGATGATAAATAGATAGGCAGGCAGGCAGGCAGGCAGGCAGGTAGAGATAGATAGAGATAGATAATAATAATAATAATAATAATAATAATAATAATAATAATAATATATAGATAGAGAGACAGACAGACGGACAGATAGACATAGATGATAGGCAATAGATAGTGATATAGATCAGGGGTCCTCAAACTGTTTTAAACAGGGGGCCAATTCATGGTCCATCATACTTGGAACATGGAGGGCCGGACCGGCTGGGTGGGCATGGCTAGGTCATGTGACTAGGTGGGCGTGGCCAATTTAACAGTCCATTAAACAACGCACACAAATTAAACTTTAATTTGCTTTGCTCCTGGGGGTGTTTTATTTGCTTCTTCTTCTTTTTTTTGCACGTTGCTCTTTTGGTTGACTTTTCTTCTTACTAGACCATTTTTTTGGTTGCTTAGGAGTCTAGTGGTCCACTTCAGAAAACTCAGTTTTACATTAATTCTTCTCAGCCCCAAGGAGTTTGAGAAATCTCTCTCTGTCTCTCTCTCTGTCTATCCATCCATTTCTCTTTCTCTATTTATCTTCTGGAGGCGGGGGAGCTGAAAAACAGGCCATCTTTGCCTGCATTTTGGCCTCCTGGGGTGTCTGTGTGTCCCGTTTTTCACCTCCCCTGCCTCCAAAACGTTTCTGCAGGCCAAAATTGTTGGCCTTACCTTTCAGTTCCAGCACGCAGGGCTCACGAAGGTAAGTCCTGTGCTTGGCCGAAGGGTAGGCAAGGCGATGTGGGCGGGGCAGCCTTGTGGTCCTGTGCGGGCCGGATTAATGGCTTTGGCGGGCTGCATGTGGCTTGTGGGCCATAGTTTGAAGACCCATGATAAAGATGATAGATAGATAGGGAGAGAGAGGGGGGAGAGACAGACAGACAGACAGACAGACAGATATAGATAGATAGTAGATAGTAGATAGATAGATAGATAGATAGATAGATAGATAGATAGATAGGGTGGGTGGATGGGTAGGAAGATGGATGGATAGATGGATGGATGGATGGATGGATGGATGGATGGACAGATAGATAGATAGATAAGCGATAGTTAAATAATGAGACAGACAGACAGACAAAGATAGATAGATAGATAGATAGATAGATAGATAGACGATAGGTATGTAGGTAGGTAGATGGTAGGTAGGTAGAGAGATAGAGAGATAGAGAGATGATAGATAGATAGATAGACAGATAGATAATAGGTACATAGGTAGGTAGATGATAGGTAGGTAGGTAGGTAGATAGATAGATAGATAGAGTGGGTGGGTGGGTGGGTAGGTGGATGGATGGATGGATGGATAGACAGATAGGTAGATAGATAAGCAATAGTTAAATAATAAGAGAGACAAACAGACAGACAAAGATAAATAGATAGATAGATAGATAGATAGATAGATAGATAGATAGACAGACAGATAGATGATAGGTAGGTAGGTAGATGATAGGTAGGTGGGTAGGTAGATGGTAGGTAGGTAGGTAGGTAGATGATAGGAGGGTAGGTAGATAGATGGTAGGTTGGTAGGTAGATAGATAGATGATAGGTAGGTAGGTAGATAGATATAGATACATAGATGATAGGTAGGTAGGTAGATAGATGGTAGGTAGGTAGGTAGATAGATGGTAGGTTGGTAGGTAGATAGATAGATGATAGGTAGGTAGGTAAGTAGATAGATGATAGGTAGGTAGGTAGATAGATATAGATACATAGATGATAGGTAGGTAGGTAGATAGATGGTAGGTAGGTAGATAGATAGATAGTAGGTAGGTAGGTAGATAGATAGATAGATGATAGTAGGTAGGTAGATAGATGATAGGTAGGTAGGTAGATAGATATAGATACATAGATGATAGGTAGGTAGGTAGATAGATGGTAGGTAGGTAGATAGATAGATAGTAGGTAGGTAGATAGATAGATAGATAGATAGATAGATAGATAGATAGATAGTAGGTAGGTAGATGATAGATAGATAGATAGATAGATAGATAGATAGATAGATAGATAGATAGATAGATAGATAGGGTGGGTGGGTGGGTAGGTAGATGGATGGATGGATGGATGGATGGATAGACAGACAGATAGGTAGATAGATAAGCAATAGTTAAATAATGAGAGAGACAAACAGACAGACAAAGATAGATAGATAGATAGATAGATAGATAGATAGATAGATAGATGATAGGTAGGTAGGTAGGTAGATGGTAGGTAGGTAGGTAGATAGATGATAGGTAGGTAGATAGATGATAGGAGGGTAGGTAGATAGATAGATAGATGGATGATAGGTAGGTAGGTAGATAGATGGTAGGTTGGTAGGTAGATAGATAGATGATAGGTAGGTAGGTAAGTAGATAGATGATAGGTAGGTAGGTAGATAGATGATAGATAGGTAGGTAGGTAGGTAGGTAGATACATAGATGATAGGTAGGTAGGTAGATAGATTATAGATGATAAATAAATAGATTGAAAAGCCAGATAGAGTTGATAGATAAATACTGTCCCCAAGTTATGACCAGAATTGGGGGCAGGATTTCTGTTGTTAAGCAAGGTCCTTGTTAAATGAGTCAGGCCTCATTTTATGACTTTTTTTGCCACAGTGGTTAAATAAATGACTGCGGTGTTAAACGAACCCCATGGTCATTGAGTGAATCCAGCTCGCCTCTTTTGCTTTTGCTTGTCAGAGGATGGCTGGGAAGGCCACCCGTGGCCATCACGTGGCCCTGGGATGCAGGGCCACGTTATAAATACATCTCTGTCTTACCTAGCACCCACATTTTGATCCCGTGATCTCGAGGCTGCTGCAAAAACTGCGCCGAGTTGCTTAACAACCATGGCAAAAAAAATAAAATAAAATAAAAATAAAAAATTGGATCATTACATTGAATGTGATTCACTTAACAACCTCCTTGTTTAAGCCATGGGAAATTCTGGTTGTAAGTCGAGGACTGCTTCTATTTTTTTTTTTTTAAATCCCCGCAGCCTTATAAATCTCCCTGATATTATTTGCACCGGTGAATTTGAAAATAAAATTATTCACACCGGTGAATTTGAAAATAAAACCGGGTGGATTTTCTTGGAGTCTTAAGGGGGGGGAAAAAAACCCCCACCTCCTGTTGTTTCTCTCCAAGTTTGGTTCAGGACGTAACTCTCCAAATATAGCAAAAGGGAGTGGCGTCAAAACTCTGAACTGAAAAAACTTGTTGGAAAAGAGGTTTTGTTTTTCACTTCCCCCCGTCGTCCCATCCAGGCAGACCAAAGTCCTTCAGCCGTTCAAACTTTTATTTTCTCGGAATAATTTCCTGCCCGGTTTTCTGAGTTTGGTGGCAACCGACCAAGGGAATGAACCCTGGCCAAATTCTGCAAGACGCCCCTGTCCGAAAAATTGCCATCTTTGGCGGCACTCATGGCAATGAGCTGTCGGGGGTGTTTCTGGTTAAATCTTGGCAAGAAGACGGAGCAGAGATCGAAAGACCGGGGTTGAAGGTACAGCCTTTCCTGGCTAACCCACGAGCTGTGGAAAAATGCTGCCGTTATATAGACTGTGACCTGAACCGGATGTTTGATTCCGAAAATCTTGGGTAAGCTTAAACCGGATGGGTTGTGTGCAGCGGTGGATTTCACATATTCTTACCACCAGTTCGCCCCGTGCTTTGCTCATGTGCGCGCTTTCCAAAAACGTGGCAAAATAGGACGGCATTATGCCAGGGTGGGATGCTACCGATTCGCCCGAACTGGTACGAACCGGCTGAATTCCACCTCTGGTTTTGTGAATGCACGCCACAGGTTACACGCACTTACCTTCGTTACCAGATCGCAAATGTGAGCGTGCGCGCCTCCTCCACGCCTGCACAGCAGGGGTGGGTTCTACTTACCTTTACTACCGGTTTGCAGCGGGGCTTCGCTCACGCGCGCGCTCTTCTGCACATGTGCAGAAGTGTTTTGATGACGTTGGGGTCGGTGGGCGGAGCCTCCCGCCGGTTTTACTATCGGTTCTATAGAACTGGTGTGAACCGGGGGCAACCCACCACTGATGCACAGAGCCTTCTGCGCGTGCGCCGAGGGTCAAAAACAGGATGTGATGACGTCCGGGTGGGTGGACAGAGCCTCCCTCTGCAGGCCCTACTGGATCACGCGAACCGGATAGATCCGGCTGAATTTCACCACTGATGTATGCATATATATGCAGAACATTGGACTGAGTTTATATATCCTGCGGTATATTTGTTTGTGGATGATTTACAGAATCATCGATGTACTTAAAAACGTTTATACAGGTTACGACCACGACGGAGGCCAACATTTCCCTCGCTAAGTGAGGCAGTTGGCGAGTGAGTTTTGCGGCCCATTTTGCAACCTTTTCTGCCACCGTTGTTAAGTGAATCGCTATCAAACGCCAGGAAACTCCGGGAGATTCAGGCAGTTCCAATGAGCACAGGTAGTCCTCAAGTTGCGACCACAATTGAGCCCAAGATTTATGTCGCTAAGTGAAACATTTCCTGGCCCCATTTTATAGACATAATTTTGCATTTATTGATTGATTTTGTCATGTTCATTTAAGTGTATATTGGAGGGGGTGACTCTTTGAGGGCTGTATGCAACGAAATTTCATTTTAATGTATGCCAATTATTCTGTTCTATTCTATTCTATTCTATTCTATTCTATTCTATTCTATTCTATTCTTTTCTTTTCTTTTCTTTTCTTTTCTTGCCAGAGTTGTTAAGTGAATCATTGCATTTGTTAAGTGAGTAACACGGTTGTTAAGTGAATCTGGATTCTCTTTGTTTGTCAGAAGGTCGCTAAGGAGATCATGTGACCCCGGGACACTGCGACCGTCATAAATATGAGTCAGTTGCCAAGCGTCTGAATTTTGATCATGTGACCGTGGGGATGCCGCAACGGTCGTAAGTGTGAAAAACGGTCATAAGTCACATTTTTTCAGTGCCGTTGTAACTTTGAACTGTTGTAACTGGAAGACTACTACCTGTTTATGATGAACCCTTCTAGGCAGACAAATTAATCCTTAATTTTATGGCAGCATTTTCACGAAGAGCTCCGTTTGAAGAGAAACCAATCCGGCCCTGCTAATGCTTGGGAAAAACATAATAGAGATAACAGAATAGTATGACAGAGTTGGACCTTGGAGATCTTCTAGTCCCGTGATGGCGAACCTATGGCACGCGTGCGGAGCCATATTAGTGGGCATGCCAGCTCAGCTCTGGGGCGCATGCGCGCACTGGCCAGCTGATTTTCGGGCCTTCTGGGCCCACCAGAAGTAGGGAAACAGGCTGTTTCCTTCCTCTGGAGGGCCTGGGGGCGGGGTGGGGAAGGCCCGTTTTTCTTTCTTACCTGGCTCCAGATCCTCTCTGTGTATCTGGGAAGGGCGAAAACAGCCTTTCCCACTCCCTTGGAGGCCCTACGGAGGCTGAAAGGGCCCATTTCCCGACTCCCGGTGGGACAGGAAGTGACGTTTTTTCCTGTCCCCAGCCTCCCGAGACTCCTAGAGAGGCTCCTAGAGACTCCTAGAGAGGTTCTGGAGGCTGGGGACAGCAAAAAATGTCACTTCCTGTCCCACCGAGAGTTGGGAAATGGGCCTTTTCAGCCTCTGTAGAGTCTCCAAGGGAGTGGGAAAAGCTGTTTTCTCCCTTCCCAGATACACAGAGAGGATCTGGAGCCAGGTAAGAAAGAAAAACGGGCCTACCAGGCCATCATGTGCCAGGAGCGGGGGGGGAAGGGGGGAGGGGGTTGCACACGCATGCACGTGGGCACGTGTGCGTGCGACCCTCCCCCGCCCCCCTCTCCTGGCATGTGATGACAAAAAGGTTAGCCATCACTGTTGTAGTCCAACCCCCTGCTCAAACAGAGAACCCTATACTATCCCAGACAAATGTTATCCAAACTCTTCTTTAAAAAAATCCAGGGTTGGAGCACCCACAACTTCTGGGGACAAGCCGTTCCACAAATTAATTAACAGAATAACAGAGTTGGAAGGGACCTTAGAGGTCTTCTAGCCCAACCCCCTGCTAAAGCAGGAGTTCCTATACCACAGGTGGCACACAGAGCCATATCGGTGGGCACGTGAGCTCAGCCCCGGCGCACATGTGCATGCCGGCCAGCCAATTTTCGGGCCTTCTGGGCCCACCAGAAGTAGGGAAACAAGCCGTTTCCGGTCTCTGGAGGGCCTCCGGGGAGCAGTGAGGAAGGCCGTTTTCACCTTCCCCAGGCTCCTAGAAAGACTCTGGAGCCTGGGGAGGGCAAAAAACAGGCCTACCGGGCCTACTGTGCCATCGTGTGCCAAAAGTGGGAGAAGTGCAGGTAGATCACGCGTGCATGCAATGGGGGGCGGGGCACATAGAATTATGGGTGTGGGCACGTGCGCACGACACCCCCACCCCCCGCGGTTCCCCCACTTTTGGCACGCAATGGCAAAAAGGTTAGCCATCACTGTCTTATACCATTTCAGACAGATGGCTGTCCAGGTTTTTCTTCAAAACTTCCAGGGTTGGAGCACCCTCAACTTCTGGTGGCAAGCTGTTCCACTGGTTAATTGTCCTCACTGTTAGGAAGTTTCTCCTTAGTTCCAGGTTGCTTCTCCTTGATGAGTTTCCATCCGTTGCTTCTTGTCCTGCCTTCTAGTGCTTTGGAAAACTGTTGTGACCCCAACTCCTGAGCCTGTCCTAACAGAGGAAGAGGACTCAGAAGGTGATGGGAAGGAACTGATAAGGCCTCCCTCTCCAGGACCCTCCTCTCTGGCAATGCCTCAGGTTCCATCTGAAGGCCAAGAGGAACAGCCTGGGATATGCCAGGAGGAAAGCATATCAGATAGGGAGCGAGGATGATGAATCCTGGCTGGATCCCAGGCAGCGTCGGAGGGAGAAGCGTGCGCAGCAACGAAAGAGGCGTGGGAGGGCCAGAGATTGAGCTGAGTCACTGAGCCACACCCCACAAGGAATAAAAGTGGGTGTGCTGATTGCTCTTCAGGCTTTGTGACGGTCAAAGTTAACACTCTGAGAGTCACATCGTGTTACCTGAAATCTGGCTTGTGCATATTTGGATTGGACCTTGGCTAACTTTTGCTTCATGGATTACTTTTTGCTACTGAACCAGACTGAGGATAAACTCTCTCTTGCTGACTGTGAGTGAAAACTGACTTGGCAGGCATTTCGCAGTTTAATGCCAAAACTCTTATCTGCAAGGGATTCTAGTCTGATTGCTTAATAAAATCGTGGCAGGCGTGCCTGGTTGTGTGTTTGCCTGTGTGGGGAAGAGGAACAGAACAAAAACAAAATCTGGAATGGTGACAACTTTTCTATCTTCTTCCCATGCTCCAAAATAGAAAGACTTGTTTGAAGAAAGCATTAGAAGGAAAAAAGTCAAGTCAACCAATCAGAATACAGCCGGAAGGAACCTTGGAGGTCATCTAGTCCAACCCCCTGCTCAAGCAGGAGACCCTATACCATTTCAGACAAGCGTCTGTCCAGTCTCTTCTTAAAAACCTCCATTGATGGAGCATCTGTAACTTCTGGAGGCAACACCGATTCGCTGTTTTGTCGAGAAATTTCTCCTTATTTTGGTTGCTTCTCTCCTTGATTAGTTTTGACCCAATGCTTTTTTGTCCTGCCTTCGGGTGCTTTGGAGAATTGTGGACCTCTGATTTTGTTTTCCGCTAAATAAGCAAAGTTCACAGGCTCCGCAATCTTTTACGCCGTTATTTGCACGCACCAAAGGATCAGTAAAATTTGGGAATCAAAGTTGACACTCCTTTAACCCCTGACATGCTTCGTTTCCCTCTTCGGCCTCACCGATGTTGCCAGCACTCCCTCGAAGAGCTGGTGGGGGACAGCAATTTGAAGCTTCGGTGTTGAAATAAGTCATAATCCTCCACGGGGGGGGGGGGGGGGGGGAGAGAAAAAAATCCTGTTTTTACAGCTCTTGAAAATGCTTTCCTTGGCTCGCAGCCTTTTTTGCTAAATACCAAGAACCGGGCAGCCAATTCCACACAGCTAATGATTATTTGGACACAGCAGGCAGGCCAAGAGGTATGTTAGACCACATTTTGAAAAAAAAAGATAAATTTGCAAAAAAAAAAAAAAACCCTGCTTGCTAGATGCATTTGGTTGCCCTGGAACCTCTAAAATAGATCTTGTATCGAAAGCGATTCATTTCACCCGTTCTACCTCCAAGTACATTGAACTGTTGTGGAAATCAGTACGTGCAGAATATATTTGGGTGGTTGAAGCAACCAAATTTTAGTCCCAATGGTGCTTATTCTGGAGGCAACTGGACTTCTTGTTTTCTTTGAAGAGGTTTCGCTTCTCATCCAAGAAGCTTCTTCTGCTCTGACTGGATGGTTGTGGTGACCTAAGCTCACTTAATCATTACAAGACACAATTAGTCCCAAACAAAACTATTTTATTATAACAGGTGAGAATTACTACATTCCCAGGTTAGTCCAAATTAATTGCAAAACAAGTCCTTCAGAAAAAGTCCTTCGGGCTTATCACAAACCTTTATCTTCTTTAGCACCCTGCCAAAGGCCTTTCTTGGCAAAGCCCCACGAAGTTCCGAAACAAGAGATGCCGACTGGAAATAGATTTAGCAATGTTGCTTTCCTACAAAGAGCCCAAGAGCCTTTGCTGCTCTTTTAAGCCTCATGGGAGGGGCCAATCATCTCCTGTCCTTACTCCTGAGTCGTCCCTTTTGCTTTAGCTGCTCTTGCCTTCTGGCAGCTCATATGTGCACTAGGAACAGGCTCCTCCTGTTCCTCTGCCTCTCTCTGCTGTCCGACTCTGGAGGCTCCGGAGTCCGTGCATCACTCCCAGATGGCCCTGGCTCCATCTCTGCCTACGATGCAGAGCCCTCATCCGGGCCTTCCTCAGACTCCAGGACTGGCCCATGGTCCCCTCCGACCTCCTCCCTGTTCAATTCCACTGCCAGCTCCGCAGGCTGCTGGTGGACCACAACAATGGTGGAGAATGGAAGGATTTATATCCCTTGCAGACACCTGGTCATTTGCATCCTTTTAGAGGGTCACTGACTCACAGTGCTGAAGAAGCTTCTTGGACGAGAAGGGAAATGTCTTCAAAGGAAAAACCAGAAAGTCCAGTTGCCTCCTGAAAAAGCACTTTTGGGACCTGGACGACTGACTTTTAACCAAATTTTAGGTTTGAGGGTCACTTTGGCCAAGTGATTAGGGCAGGAGCCAGGAGCCAGTAAGTTCTAGTCCTGTACCAACAAAGGAGAATATTTGTAGCTCAGGGTTGTAATGAGGGGTCCTTGTACTCTCTGAGCTTTATTTATTTATTGTTTATTGATTCGATTTATATATGCCGGCCTTCTCCGGAGACTCAGGGCGGCTTACAATGCGTTAAGCAATAGCCTTCATACTTTTATATATACCTGCTTAGTAGGGCGTTTGGGCCCCCCTAAGCGGTGTTCTTTTTTATACAAAGTCAGCTTATTGCCCCCACAATCCAGGTCCTCATTTTACCTACCTCGGAAGGATGGAAGGCTGAGTCAACCTTGAGCCTGGTGAGATTTGAATTTGCAGTAATTGCAGGCAGCTGGCAGCTAAGTGCTATTTAACAGCACTTTAGTCCGCTGCACCACCAAGGCTCTTATCGAAGCTTCCTTCTTTTCTTGTGGAAAAATTGTAAAAATGGGGCAAAACTCACTTAACAAATTTCTCACGTAGCAAGAGGGCACAATTGGGGTCGTAAGTCTAGTCAGGTCATCACCATTTGCAATCTGCCCACCTGACGTCAAACGAGCAAAGTCAATGGGGTATCCAGATTCACTTAAGAACGGTGTAGGGGTGAGATTCAAATTATTTAACAGCTGGTTCTCTGCCCTAATGACCAGTAGGTGGGTGTGGCCATGGTGGGCGTGTCCAGGGGTGTGTGACAGGCAGCACTCGGCCTCCTGCACCCCCCTGGCAGCAAAAAACGGGCCTCGGGGGGAGGAATACATACCAGAGGTGGGTTTTTCAGCAGTTCTGACCAGTTCTGGAGAACCGGTAGTGGAAATTTTGAGTAGTTCGGAGAACCGGTAGTAAAAATTCTGACTGGCCCCACCCCCATCTATTCTCTGCCTCCCAGGTCATAGCTGATCAGGAGGAAATGGGGATTTTGCAGTATCCTTCCCCTGCCATGCCCACCAAGCCACGCCCACCAAGCCACGCCCACAGAACCGGTAGTAAAAAAAATTGAAACCCACCACTGGGTCACACGCTCCGCCGTGCCCCATTTTGGGCCTAGTAGGCTTCCCGGCAGCCTCCTGGGAGCAAAAACGGGCCGTGGGGGGGGTGCTGCACCACCCCGCCCCCCATTTTGGGCTTAGGAGGTCTTTCTGCACTTACCTGGCAGCCAAAATGGGACGCATCATGTGGGGACTCCTGGAAGGGGCGGGGAAGGGTCACTCAGCAAATTAAGTACCGGTTCGCGTGAACCGGCTAAATCCCACTGCTGGAACCGTGGCAAAAATATCAGACATGATTAATATCAGACATGATTCACTTAACAACTGTTTTGTTTGGAAACGTAAATTCTGGACTAGTGGATCTCCAACAGAACTCTGCTGTTCTGTTAAATGCACTGAGGGATGAGTAAGGCGCTGGCAGAAGCTACTCTACCAATAAAAAATAGTTCTGGCATAGTTTGGAAGAGAAGTTGGTGGCATTTCTTTCTTTCTACCCCCCCCCCCCCCATCAACAGGTGCCCAGTGGAATTTCTTGCTGGTCACACATAATGATGGTTTTTCTTAAGCTCTTCCACAACCAGAAGGGCTGTAACCCAAGAAACTTTGAAATCAATTCGTTTTGCCAAATACCTTCCATTGCTCCGTCCTTCCTGATCCTATTTCAGCTTCCAGCAGCTGCTTTTCATTTCAAAATGCACATCAAAAGGAGAGAGAGACAGAGAGAGAGAAGAGAGGGAGGGAGGGTGGGAGGGAGGGGGAGAGAGAGATTTTTTCCATATCTCTGCAAATTATAACTGGAGAAAACAATTTATGGTGTAACAAAAGAAAGGGGAAGGGAAGGGAAGGGAAGGGAAGGGAAGGAAAGGAAAGGAAAGGAAAGGAAAGAGGCAGAAGGGAAGGGAAGGGAAGTGAAAGGAAAGTGAAAGGAAAGGAAAGAGGAAGAAGTGAAGGAAAGGAAAGGAAAGGAAAGGAAAGGAAAGGAAAGGAAAGGAAAGGAAAGAGGTAGAAGTGAAGGGAAGGAAAGGGAAAGGAAAGAGGCAGAAGGGAAGGAAAGGGAAAGGAAAGAGAAGGGAAGGAAAGGAAAGGAAAGAGGCAGAAGGGAAGGGAAGGGAAAGGGAAAGGAAAGAGGCAGAAGGGAAGGGAAGGAAAGTGAAAGGAAAGGAAAGTGAAAGGAAAGGAAAGAGGAAGAAGTGAAGGAAAGGAAAGGAAAGAGGTAGAAGTGAAGGGAAGGGAAAGGGAAAGGGAAAGGAAAGAGGCAGAAGGGAAGGAAAGAGAAAGGGAAGGGAAGGGAAGGAAAGGAAAGAGGCAGAAGGGAAGGGAAGGAGGAAAGGAAAGGAAAGGAAAGGAGGAAAGGAAAAGAAGCAGAAGGAAAGGAAAGGAGGCAGAAGGAAAGGAAAGGAAAGGAGGGAAGAGAAAGGGAAAGGGAAAGGGAAGGAAAGGAAAGGAAAGAGGCAGAAGGGAAGGAAAGGGAACGGGAAGGGAAGGGAAGGAGGCAGAAGGGAAAGGAAGGGAAGGGAAGGGAAGGGAAGGAAAGGAAAGGAAAGAAGCAGAAGGGAAGGAAAGGGAAAGGGAAGGAAAGGAAAGGAAAGAGGCAGAAGGGAAGGAAAGGAAAGAGGCAGAAGGGAAGGGAAGGGAAGGAAAGGAAAGAGGCAGAAGGGAAGGGAAGGGAAAGGGAAGGGAAGGAAAGGAAAGGAAAGGAAAGGAAAGGAAAGGAAAGGAAAGAGGCAGAAGGGAAGGGAAGGGAAAGAAAAGGGAAGGGAAAGAAAGAGGCAGAAGGAAAGGGAAGGGAAGGGAAGGGAAGAGGCAGAAGGGAAGAAAAGGAAAGAGGCAGAAGGGAAGGGAAGGGAAGGAAAGGAAAGAGGCAGAAGGGAAGGGAAGGGAAGGGAAGGAAAATCCCACACCTGCTCCTTATCAGCAGTTGAGCAAAAATGCCATCTTATATTAATGAATGTTAAGGACCCTACACCCTTTCTGACAGATGGCAGTCCAGTCTCTTCTCGAAAGCCTCCAGTGATGAAGCTCCCACAACTTCTGAAGGCAACTTCTGGTCCATGGGTTGATTGTTTCTCACTGTCAGAAAATGTCTCCTTATTTCTAGGTTATTTCTAGATGAGAAACACCACTTTAGAAATTGGTGATGTACTCCTCTCTCATTCTCTCTCGCTCTCTCTCTCTTTCTCTCTCTCTAACTCTCATCTATCATTTCTTTCTCTCTCTCTCTCATCTATCTCTCTATCATCTCTATCATTTCTCTCTCATCTATTTATCTATCTATCTATCTATCTATCTATCTATCTATCTATCTATCTATCATCTATCCCTGACTGTCTGTCTGTCTGTCTGTCTGTCTGTCTTCTATCTATATCTATCCCTTCTCTGGGTCTATCTGTCATCTCTCTGTCTCTCTGTCTCTCTCTTTCTAATTTCTGCCTCTTTCTTTCTCTTTACAGCTCTTCGCAGCGTCCTGCAATCAGGTGACTGCAATTTACGGTATTTTTCTTTTGCCGAAAAATACGGCATTTCCCTCTCGTGAAACACACCCATTGGGATGAAAAAAGGTTATAAAATTGGGTCCATAACGTGGGTGTCTCAAGTTATAGCCGTCACGAACAGATATTTCAGTTTCCATTATGGTCATAAGTCGAGGGCTACCTCGAGAGTTTGCACCAAAGACAAGTTGGGCTCCTTTTTCTTTTCTTTTCTTTTTTTTAATGACCCAGCTAAGTAACATTTCTTTGAGTTTTTCTGACCCACAGCAAGGACCTCGCGGACAACGTCCCCTATGAAGTCAGAAGGGCCCAAGAAATCAACAGCTTCTTCGGTCCGAAGGGCCAGCCTGGCGCTTACGACCTGATCTTCGACCTTCACAACACGACCGCGAACATGGGCGGGACCCTCATCCTGGAAAGCTCCAGCGATTGCTTTGCCATTCAGATGTGCCATTATATACAGGTATTTTTTTTTTAAAAAAATGGAGAAATGTACAGGAAGTCCTCAACATACGACCCCGATGGAGCCCAAAATTTATGTTGTTCAGTGAGAAATTTGTGAAGTTTTACAACTTTTCTCTCCATATTTGTTAAGTGAATCGCTCATCATCATCGTTGAACGACCCCCCCCTAATCCCTTGCAGGGTGTTGTGGCTCCGTTACCTGAGCCTGTGTCATCGGCAGGAGAGGACTCCGAGAGTGAAGGAGAGGAGTTGGCAAGGCCTCCCTCTCCAGGACCCTCCTCTCTGGCAATGCCTTCGGTATCCGCCGAAGGGCAAGAGATAGGGCCGGGGCCAAGCACGTCCACGCAGCCACAGGTGGACAATGATGAAGGTAATGAGTCTTGGCTGGATCCACGCCAGCGTCGCAGAGATAAGTGCACGCAACAGAAGAAAAGGCGTGCCTGAGATTAGGCTGAGTCACTGGACCACACCCCACAGGGTATAAAAGGGAGTGAGGTAGCCATTCAGACTCTGTGACGGACAAAACTAACTCCTATCGAGTCCCATTGCATCTTTGGAAACAACATTATCAGCCTTGGATTTATTTTACGAACTGGACAATTCTTGAACTGTGTGTATTTTGTTTATGAGTAAAGTTCTTGGCAAGCAGCTACTGGGTTGCTGGCAAGCGTCTTATCGGAAGAATTGATTGTCTGCCAGTTTATTTAACCCCCGGCTGTCTGTTTGTGTGCGTGTGTGAGACGGGGACAGAACACAGGGTAGAGTCTGGGCAATGAATGGAACTAGCAGAGCGTTTTCATGGCCAGATGCCCTTCCTGTCACTAGTGAGGAGTTTTGTTCAGCAGATATATTCTCAGTGTGCCCAGAGAGCGAGAAATAACTGCTTCTACCTAGGATTGAACTCACAACCTTCCAATGGTATGGCAAAAGCTCAACCTCTAGGCCACCACACCGCTCCGTGTTAGGTGAATCACTGCAGTTCTTAAATTAGTAACACGGTTGTTAAGTGAATCTGGCTTCCCCGTTGACTTTGCTTGTCGGAAGGCCGTCATAACTGTGAGTCAGTTGTCAAGCATTTGAACGTAAATCACGTGACTGCAAGATGCTGCAAGTGAACTGTTGTAAATTGAGGACTAAATGTATTTGCACTGTGAATGAGATGGGTGATCTCAATATTTGATATATGAATGTATGAATAAACAATTACAGGTAGTCCTGGACTTACAACCACAACTGAACCCCAGGTTTCGATTGCAAAGCGAGACAGTTGTTAAGTGAGCTTTGCCCCATTTTACAACCTTTCTTGCCCCCGTTGTTAAGTGAATCATTGCAGTTGTTCAGTTAGTGACCTGGTTGTTAAGTGAATCTGGCTTCCCTTTTGGCTTTGCAAGTCAGAAGGTCGCAAAAGTGGATCACATAACCCCGGGACACCGCAACTGTCATAAATACAGGTAGTCCTCGACTTACAACAGTTCATTTAGTGACCGTTCAAAGTTACAACGGCACTGAAAAAGCGACATTACTTTTTTTCACACTTATGACTGTTGCAGCATCCCCATGGTCATGTGATTTACATTCAGACACTTGGTGACTGACTCATACTTATGACAGTTGCAGTGTCCTGGGATTACGGGATCCCCTTTTGCGACCTTCTGACAAGCCACATCCGTGGGGAAGCCAGATTCACTTAACGACCATGTCACTAACTTAACAACCGCGGTGATTCACTTAACAACTCTGGCAAGAAAAGTCGTAAAACTCAAATTTCTCACCTAACAATATAAATGTTGGGCTCAATTGCAGTCGTAACTAGAGGACTACCTGTCTGAGCCAATTGCCAAGCTTCTGAATCTTGATTGTGTGACCACAACTTTGCTACAACTGCCATAACTGTGGGAAAACGGTCAACCATTATTTTTTTCAGTGCTATGGTAACTTGGAATGGTCATTAACTGAACTGTCGTAAGTCGAGGACTACCTGTACCAACACTGATATTGGGGTACGAAGACCGCATCTCAAAGAGAGAAGCAACCTGGAATTAAGAAGAAACTTCCTAACAGTGAGGACAATTAACCAGTAGAACAACTTGCCACGAGATGTTGTCACTTATCTGAAATAGTATAGGGCCGTGATGGCGAACCTATGGCATGTGTGCTACAGGTGGCACACGGAGCCATATCTGTGGGCATGTGAGCATTGCCCTAGCTCAGCTCCAGCGCACATGCGCACGCCGGCCAGCTGATTTTTGGGCCTTCTGGGCCCACAGGAAATCAGGAAACGGACTATTTCCAGCCTCCGGGGTGTGTGTTTCGGGAAGGCTGTTTTCATCCTCCCCAGGCTCCTAGAAAGCCTCTGGAGCCTGGGGAGGGCGAAAAATGGGCCTACCGGGCCCACTGTGCCATTGTGTGCCAAAAGCAGAGGGCCCGCGGGGGGGATGTTGCTTGTGCATGTGCGGTGGGGGCAGAGCGCATTGAATTATGGGTGTGGGCAAGCGTGTGTGTGACACACACACCCCGCGCTCCTCCCACTTTTGGCACATGACGGCAAAAAGGTTAGCCACAGTGGTAGGCTTCAGCCAGTTCGCATCTATTCAGGATAACCGGTTGTTAACTTCTAAGCAGTTCGGAGAACTGGTTGTTGGAAGAAATCTTATTTTGTTTTTTCCCCACTTTACAGGGCTAATCCTGTAAGGAAGGCAGGAAGGAAACATTCTGGTGGTGTTTCTAGCCTAATCTTTATTGCCCTGCTTACAGAAACTGCCTCTCTGGTTAACCCTTATTACATTGTAACAGTGAGTGACGTTGAGTTGGCTATGCCCACATGGACATTAGGGCAGGGAACCAGTTGTTAAATTATTTGAATCCCACCACTGGTTAGCCATCACTGGTATAGGTTCTCCTGCTTGAGCAGGAGGGGCTGGACTAGAAGACTTCCAAGGCCCCTTGCAGATTCGATTTGATTCTATTCTAGCTTGTACGAGGACTGCTTTGTATTCAGACCAATAAGACATTGTTGGAAAACGGCCAAGGCTGGTGTGTCCTGTGTGTTAAATCACAAGAGCGAAGCCCCCTCCCCCGGCAATTAACTTCGCTGCATGCCGGAAATTAATGAAGGCCGTTGTAGCGCTAATTCATCAACCGGAGAGAAAATTAGAGCTTGTCGTGTTGTCTATTTTAAACGACCGGTTGAATGTTGCAAACGAGTTGAGCAAAAGTCAGGCAGCTCCATTATTTTCAGGGGCATCTGCCCGGTGTGTATATGTATGTCTCTCTCTTTGTGTGTGTGTGTGTGTGTGTGTGTGTGTGTGTGTGTGTGTGTGTGTCAAAATAGTGGGTGCGTCATTGCAACCCACTTCTCCAGCCCGTGCGTTTTGCACGCCTTTTATTCCTTAAATTTATTTATTCGTTAAATTTATGTGCCGCCCGTCGCCAGCAGTGAAGAGATGACAGGTGGCTTACAAAAGGATTTGCAGGGGTTATATCGCACACACGGAGTTAGTCCTCGGTTTACGGCAGTTCATTTAACGACCGATCCAAGCGACGGTAGCACTGAAAAAAAGTGAATTGGGCCCGTTTCGCGCAATTACAATCGTTGCAGAATCCCCGTCGTTGCATGATCAACATTAAAGATGATTGGCAACTGGCTCATATATATTTATGACAGGTTGCAGGACACGTGATCCCCTTTTGTGGCCTTTTGACAAGCAAAGTCAGGATCACAATCAGAATAGAGCTGGAAGGGACCTTGGAGGTCATCTAGTCCAGCCCCCTGCTCAAGCAGGTGATCCTATACCCATTTCAGACAAGTGACTGTCTAATAATCTCTTCTTAAAAAACCTCCATTGATATGAAGCACCCTGTTCTGTCCCCGTCCCCACACACACGCAAACAGCCAGCCGGGGTTAAAGAAGTACTCGGCACACACAAAGTTCATTATCAGGAACTTGGCAGCAATATGATAACCGTCTGCCAAGTGCTTTACTACAAGAAGAGGGAGTGTTCCTCCACCAGATAACACCAACGAATACACACAGTTTTCAAAACACTCCAGCTCAAACATGAAACCTTCAGCAGATTAGGCGTTGTACAAAGTGACTAGCCAGAAGTTAGCTTTGTCCGTCACAGAGTCTAAATGGCCACCACACTCTCTTATATAGCCTGTGGGGTGTGGTCCAGTGACTCAGCTTAATCCCTGGCACGCCTCCTCATCTGCTGCAAACGTTTATCTCGCCTTTGTTGGCGTGGATCCAGGAACGACTTATCACCCTCATCGCTGTCATCGGAGACACCTGGCTCCTGGTCAATCTCCTTTCTCTCGGCAGACACCTGAGGCATTGCCAGAGAGGAGGGGCCTGGAGAGGGAGGCCTGGCCGGCTCCTCTCCTTCATGTTCGGAGCCTTCTTCCTCCGATAAGATGGGCTCGGGGGTCGGAGCCACAACACACCCACAACTTCTGGTGGCAGGCTGTTCCACTGGATAATTGTCCTCACTGTCAGATGGATTAAGTTTCTCCTTAATTCCATGTTCCTTCTCTCCTTGGTTAGTTTCCATCCATGGGGAAGTCAGATTCACTTAACCACCTGTGTTACTCGCTGAACAACTGCAGCGATTCACTGAACAACTGTGTCACTCACAGTCATAACTCAACTGTCTCAGTTAGCAACAGGAAATGTTGGTTGTACAATTTTGGTCCTAAGTCGAGGATTACCCAGATAATGAGAACCATTAAACCAATGTTTTCTACAATAGGATGCTGTGTCCCCAGACAGATGTCTGGTCTTACTTCTCGAACATCCCAACTTGAAATACGCAACAACTCGATCAGTAGCAAAACATCCAATTGGTAATTATGATTATTTTTTTTTATTTTTTTTTTATTTGATTTATATGCCGCCCTTCTCCGGAGACTCAGGGCGGCTTACAATGCATTAAGCAATAGCCTTCATACTTTTGTATATTTATACAAAGTCAGCTTATTGCCCCCACAAACTGGGTCCTCAATTTACCTACCTTAGAAAGGATGGAAGGCTGAGTCAACCTTGAGCCTGGCGAGATTCGAACCTGCAGTAATTGCAGGCAGCTGGTCTTAATAACAGGGTGCTTTAGACCACTGTACTACCAAGGCTCTATTAACTTCATTCCATTTTTAGCAAATGTCCTTGGGTTTCTAGACACGGTTCCATAATTTAGTTATCGTATTCGGGTGGTCCTCGACTTATAACCATTCGTTTAACGACTGTTCAAAGTTACAGAGGCACAGTCCGCGCGCTTATGACCATCTCAGCATCATTGCCTGATCAAAATTTGGGTGTTTAGATTAATGACAGCCATAGCATCCCATTTCCGTGGGATCGCCGTTCCTGACCTTCCCAGACAGCTTCCGACAAGCCAAGTCATCAAAGCAAGCCAGATTCGCTTAACGACCGCCCGATTCACTTAGCAACTGCAGTGATTCGCTTAACAACTGTGGCTGAAAAGATCGTAAGGAGTGGGGGGGGGGAAACTCAATTAATACCCGTCCTCACTTAGGAAGAGGAATGTTGGGCTCCATTGGGATAATAAGTCGAGGACTACCTGAAAATTAGTCCTAAAACACCAATAAATATTAATATTTATAATGTAAATATATATTTAGATTTATATATTTCATATATTAATTAATTTTAAATTATATATTAAATATATATTATTTTATTTATTATATGTCAATATATTAATAATTATTATTTTTTATTTGATTTATATGCGGCCCTTCTCCGGAGACTCAGGGCAGCTTACAATGCGTTAAGCAATAGCCTTCATCCTTTTGTATATTTATACAAAGTCAGCTTATTGCCCCCACAAACTGGGTCCTCAATTTACCTACCTTAGAAAGGATGGAAGGATGAGTCAACCTTGAGCCTGGCGAGATTCGATCTTACTTTAATTGCAGACAGCTGGTGTTAAATTACAGTGCTCTGTCTGTTGAGCTATCCAGGCTCCTTTAATTAATATATTATATGTTATATAATAAATATTATTATATAACATATAATAAATGTTATTAAATTAATATATTATATGTTATATATTATATTATTGTATATATTATACAATTATACATATATTATTATTATGTATATATTATATACATTATTATATTATATCATATCATATCATATCATATTATATCATATCATATTACTGTGTTTCCCTGAAAATAAGACCCTGTCTTATATTTTTTTCAACCCTGAAATAAGCACTTGGCCTTATTGTCATGCACACAAAAGCCCGATTGGACTTATTATCAGGGGATGTCTTATTTGGGGGGGGAAACAGGGTATACTATATTATTATATTATATTATATTATATTATATTATATTATATTATATTATATTATGTCATGTCGTATCATATTATATTATATTATATTGAATTATAATATATTGAATTATAATATTATTGTATATATTAAACTATATTACATTACATTATATTGAATTATACATCTAATATTATATAACATTAAGACAATATTAATAAATAATTAATATATTGCAGGCTGAAGGCCTCTTCGCCATGTACAGGTTTGAAACATGCAGAGGAGACCTTCATCCTGCAGTGGCTAAAACGACAATGATGATGATATTAATATATAATATTTTTTTTTTTTTAAAAAAAATCATAAATAAATGATAGAAGAGGACCGTGTCTTCTCCGGTGTCCCCAAGGGAGAAGTGTTGACGGTTCTTTGCTTTCTTCTCCAGGTGTTGAAGTGGGCCCTCAGCCTCAAGGTGTTCTGAGGGCTGACATTTTGGATAAAATGAGGACGATCGTCCGACACGGGCTGGATTTCGTGGCAAAATTCAATGCAGGTACAGCGTTATAAGGTAGTCCTTGTCATTTATGGTCACACACAGTTTGCGAGTGGAGATGTCATTTTTTTTAAACCCCGCCAACCCTTTTTCTAGAACCTTCTCAGCCTCTTCACTGTTTTAAGGGGTTTTTTTACATTGTTGGTTTTTAGGAAAAAATAATATTCAGTATATTCCAGAAAAGTTAGAATGATTTAGACTTAGAATAACTGTAACTTGTAATAACTGTACAGCACGGAAACAGCATTGGTCGCATTGGTTGATGATCTCTGGAGGGCTCGGGACAGGGGTTGTTCCTCTGTTCTGGTCCTATTAGATCTCTCAGCGGCTTTTGATACCATCGACCATGGTATCATGCTGCACCGGCTGGAGGGATTGGGAATAGGAGGCACCGTGTTGCGGTGGTTCTCCTCCTATCTCTCTGACCGGTCGCAGTCTGTGTTGGCAGGGGGGCAGATGTTGACCTCGAGGCGCCTTGTTTGTGGGGTGCCACAAGGGTCGGTCCTCTCGCCACTCCTGTTCAACATTTATGTGAAGCCGCTGGGTGAGATCTGTCAGGTATAAATGCCCTACCCGTGCCAGGGACCAGCTATAGCTCAGCAGTGCAAGGGTTAACCCAGACACCCACCTGGCCAGCTCCTCCCATAGGCCCCTCCTTACCTGAATCCCCGCCCACAGGTACAAAAGGTGGGCGCACTCCTCCATGTTGCTCAGATCCTAATGTAACCAAATGATGATATGATGAACATGCAAATAAAAGGAGAGATATTTTACTTGAAGTCTCAAGTCTCTTCATTGGGCCTGATCCATCAATCCTTGTAACAAAATGGTAGCAGAGGATGGTTGGTAAGGCCCAGAGATCCCAAGCCACAAGACAAGGACCCGTACCTACCTGCAGAATGGCGACACCCCCGAAGCAACGGGAAAGCAACCCATCGGACTCGCCACGGAAGGCAGGAACCTCAACCACCCCCAAAGCCACCGCGACGGAAGAAAGGGGGGAGATCGAGAAAGGGAAAAGGGCCCACCACGACCAAGAAGAAGAGAAGCTACGACTCGACGTCCTGCAGCTGTTGAAAGAGCGAGCCGGCGACAAGAACCTCCTTGCCGACCTGCGGAGCTTCATAATCGACCGAGAGGTGGCAAGGAGCGAAGAAGGCTCGGACTCCGAACTCGAGGAGCTGGACTCGGTGAGTGGATCGCCCAAAAGGGCACTTCCAACGGCCACCGAGCCCCAAAGCCCCGCTCTAAATTTGAAACGGCGGCCATCTTTGTCCATGTGGTCGGACAAGATGGCCGACCCCCAACCAATCAACAAACAGAATTCAAAATGGCCGGCGCGCGAAAAATGCCGGACCATAAACCATGGTGAAAGTGACCGGGGAGAGGGGACCGAATCCGACTCCGACCCCTGGTACACCCCCAGCGAGCGGCAAGTGGATAGGGCCATGAAGACCCTTGCCGCCGCCTTCGGCCCAGGCCTCAAAATCACTAAAGAGAAGCCGGAAAGGCCAAAACAAAAGGGAAGACGAGGAGAGGGGCAACGAAGCACCCACCCGAGAGCCACCGACGCCCGCGACAACTCGCCAGCCCACCTTCGCACCCCAGGGACACCGCGCCTCCGATCGCCCAGGCCGCACACCCCGGACCGCATGGATTGGGGCAGCTACTTACAGCCATCGCCGGAGCCCCAGCACCGCCAGGATCTTCATTCCGGAGAAGCAGCTGCTGGACGACGCCTTCCGGAGCACACCTGGACCCCCAAGGCCGAAGCCGAGGCCTACCCGACCGACAGAGGCCTCTACAGCGGAGCCGCGATGAACAGGTCCTTCCACAGCGACGGTGGAGCTGAAATGGACTTCGCGCATGCGCTCTTCCGCCTAGAGGAAGAAAAAAGAAAAAAATTACAAAGCGGGACTTTTAAACTACCGGCAAGCGTTCCCATGCCTTTCTGCTGCTATAGGCACATAAGGAACCATGGACAACAGCCAGCAGTAAGTAACTTTACTAATAGTGTTGGGAACTTACCTGTTGACTTTCCCAAGTTGAGAATGGATGGGGGCAATATCCTAGAGTGGTCACAGCAACTCCAAGTGGTATTCCTAAAAGAGAATATGTCTCATTTTATTAATGATCCCCCAGAGAGACCATGGTCTTTAGAGCTGGATTGCATGCACCATAGGGCATTCTATCTTTTAATTGCAAGCATATCACCCACTATTTACCACTGTATTGGACATAACCTCACAGTATCAGAAATTATAGGAAAAATGTTTGGGTTATTTTACAGTGAGAGTGTGTCCACCACCACCCAAATCTCCAAAGACTTCTTTTCTGCCAGACTTAAGCCAGGAACACCCATGAGTGAGCACCTAGTGTCCTTAAGCGGTACCAGGGCAGAGCTACACCTCAGGGGAGAAGTTATTTCCGACCAGATTATGAAGAGCGTAATAATTAACTCTTTAGATCACTCATGGAATAACTTCTTGACACACTTAGATACCATTAGTCTGGGAATGCTATCCGTGGAGAAGCTATCCAATAAGCTGATCGCAGAAGATAATCTGAGAAGGAGCCGCCCCGGCCCTCCCAGAGAACATAAGAGTGAGAAGAGAGTAGTCTTCCAAGAGAGACAACACAACATGCCAGAATGTTATATCTGCGGGTCAAGGGGACACATCAAAAGGGACTGCCCCAAGAACTATAGGGAGAGAGGCAGACCAGAGCACAGGCACAGACAAACGGAAAGGCACACATCGGAAGAAAGGTATAGGCGCAGGGACTCACCCAATCCCAGGGACAGGAGGGGGAACAGAGACAGCTCGCGCGACAGCAGGACAGGGTCATTATACGGGATAGGCGAGCGCACACACATCACATACCAAGACAAAGGCACCAGCTCATGGCTCCTGGACTCGGGAGCCTCCAATCACACCACCTACAATCAGAAGCTACTCTCATCATTCAAGAGGGAAGACTTTTCGATCAAAGTCGCAGACCAAAATCAGGTTAGGGTGACAGGCAAAGGGACAGTTACATTGCCAGGCTTGGGGAAAATAGAGGGGGTACTGCTAGTCCCGGGGATACCCCACAACATTCTAGCCGCAGTAAAGCTTAGCAAGGAATCAGGGGCTGAGGTGACCTTCACAAATGGTTATGTCAAAGTCAGCAAGGATGGGGAAGATATAGGGAGAGTAACCGTCAACCAAGGGTTACCGTACATAACTTTCCATGAGGATGACGCCCACAGCGTGTGCACCAGCTCAGAGGACACAGAGGGCACCGATCAGGGCAGGACTGAGGGAGAACAAGTAGATGGGAGAGAGGTAGATAGTGATGGCGACACGACACAAGAGACACGACACAAGAGACACACCCAAAAGGGGCCCTCAATAGGCAAACCCATGCATGACGACTGTGCTCATCTGCTACACCGGAAGCTAGGGCACGCCAGCTTCCCCGTGGTCCAGAAAATGGCCAATTGTACCGAGGGTGTCAAAATAAAGAACTGTGAAAACTACCTCGAGTGCTCAGTGTGCAAATGTTCAAAATTAAAGGTAAAACCCAGGCCCAAGAAGTCGTTACGCGCCGCCAAACAAATATTCGACCTAGTTCACATGGACCTGGTAGGGCCCCTAAGGCCATCCATAAATTACAAGAAAAGATACTTTCTCACCATAGTAGATGACTTTAGTCGATATGGCTTCGTCTATACTTTAAGGAAAAAGGATGAGGCCTTCCAGAAATTCAAAGAGTTTTACAAAAGAGTAGAAACCCAAAACAACACACAGATCAAGCAAATCATGACTGACAGAGGATCTGAGTTTCTATCTAAGGACTTCTCCCATTGGCTCAGGTCCAAAGGCGTGATTCACTTTACGTCATCCCCGTTTTCCGCTTTTCAGAACGGGGTCGCAGAACGGCGCAACTCCACGCTCCAGACGATGGTCAGGTGCGCCTTAGAGGACGCGGGCATTGGCCAGCACTTCTGGTCTGAAGCCCTGGTCTATTCCAACTACACTCTCAACAGAACATGGTCCAGTGTGATAGACAAAACACCATACGAGCTCATGTACAACAAAAAGCCACAGATAGCACACTTACATGTATTCGGCGTGACCGCTGATGTCCACATACCCAAACAGTTACGCAAAAAAGGGGACAAGGTATCCAGAAGACTGAGGTTTATGGGATACGAGCCAGGAACCAAGGGCTTCAGGTTTGTGGATAGCAATAATAGATTCGTGGTATCTAGGACAGCGACTTTCCATGAGCAAGCCAACTGGTCCAGAATACACTTAAACGAGGTATCCACCAAGCGAGAAGATAGTCCAGTTGAGCAAGCTCAAGACGAAAGCGAGACAGTGGATAGACGGGAAGGGGGTAGGCCCAGGCCCAACCTCCAAGGTATCAAGGTTGAGGGATGGAAGGAGAATCACCCCAAGATAAGTGTAGACTCACTGACCCAAAGAGAGGCCAGACATCTGCATGACACTGAGCAGACAGTAGACAGACCGGTCAGGTCTACCAGAAACCAATTGCCAAGAAGGCTAAATGATTACGTGATGCACGTACACACGAATCATGTCACACCCAACTCCTACGAAGAGGTATTGAGACTACCCTAGGAAGAGAGGGCAAAGTGGGAGTTAGCCATGGCCAAAGAGCTGGACAGCCTGAGAAAGCTAGAGGTCTACACCCCAACCAAAGTCCCAGAGGGCAAGAACACAATAGGCACCCGATGGATCTTCAAGATCAAAAACTTAGAGGGTGGGCAAAGCCTATACAAAGCAAGATTAGTTGCCCAGGGGTTTGCTCAAAGGTTCCCGGAGGACTACACTGACACCTACTCGCCCACCGTAAGGACAGAGAGTGTAAAAAGCGCCTTGGTCATCGCATCTCTGCTAGGACTGGAGGTGCACCAGTTTGATGTACAGACTGCCTACTTGCACGCCAATCTAGATAAAGAGATATACATCAGAGCACCTCACAGCAAAGAAACCAACAGGGGGGACACCTGGTTACTCCACAAGAGCCTATACGGACTGAAGCAATCAGGCAAACGCTGGTACGAATGCTTGGTAGAGGCACTGAAGTCTATGGGGTTCACGGCGACCATAGCTGACAACTGCTTCTTCACCAGGAAGGAGGGGGACTCGCCAGAATACATCCTGGTTTACGTGGATGACATACTATATATCAGCAAGCACGAAGAGAACCGCGACACCTTCGCCAGCAGACTGAGCGAGCACTTCACCCTAAAATACCTCGGAAAGATAAACCGGTACCTGGGGGTGCAAGTCAACCAAACACCAAAAGGTTTCCAGCTGTCACAGAAAGAGAAAATAGAAGACTTACTCCACAAGTGCAACATGGCAGACGCCAAGGGGTGTGATTCGCCCATGCAGACGGACTTCTTGAGAAACATGCATGATGAATCACCCGGATTTGAAGACAACACGCTGTACAGGTCAGTCATAGGCTCTCTCCTGTATATCGCTAACTGGACAAGACCAGACATTGCCCTATCAGTTAATTTATTGTCCAGACACGTGAGCAAACCCACCACATACCACTGGGACGCAGTGAAAAGGGTGCTAAGATACCTGAAACAAAGTGCCAATGCATG
Organism: Arizona elegans; assembly: GCA_022577455.1. NCBI lineage: Eukaryota > Metazoa > Chordata > Lepidosauria > Squamata > Colubridae > Arizona > Arizona elegans. The sequence continues at coordinate 16,981,138 of JAKOOJ010000017.1, forward strand.
CCTAACCCTAGAGCCTGAAAAATCCAACGAACCCATCCTTTCCTGCTACGCCGATGCTGACTGGGCCGGAGACGCCAAAGGCTGGAAGAGCACGTCTGGATACATATTCTACTTAAATAACAGTCCGGTACATTGGTATACAGGCAAGCAAATCTTGGTGGCAACCTCGACTACTGAAGCTGAATACATATGCCTCTCCAAAGCCGCCAACAACCTCATCTGGTTCGACGACCTACTGGCCAGCGTGTGGAAAGAACCAGCTTACCCAATAAATATTTACGAGGATAACAAAGCCGCTATAGAAATATCCATGTCCGACGCTATAGGGCAAAGATCAAGGCACATAGATATAAAATACAAGCACGTGAGACAGCTCTCCAGAATCGGTTTCATAAAGGCCATACACTGCGATACAGAAGAACAGACCGCAGACATACTCACAAAACCTCTGCAGGGCAAACAACACTCACACTTAGTTTCCAAGCTCAACATTCACCACAGGATACCAACCGGTCAGTCAGGCCTACAGACACAGGTCAGGCATTTAGAGGGGGATTTGTCAGGTATAAATGCCCTACCCGTGCCAGGGACCAGCTATAGCTCAGCAGTGCAAGGGTTAACCCAGACACCCACCTGGCCAGCTCCTCCCATAGGCCCCTCCTTACCTGAATCCCCGCCCACAGGTACAAAAGGTGGGCGCACTCCTCCATGTTGCTCAGATCCTAATGTAACCAAGTGATGATATGATGAACATGCAAATAAAAGGAGAGATATTTTACTTGAAGTCTCAAGTCTCTTCATTGGGCCTGATCCATCAATCCTTGTAACAAGATCATCCGTGGTTTTGGGGTGCGATGCCATCTGTACGCTGATGACACTCAGCTGTAAATCTCCACCCCAGACCATCCCAATGATGCCCTCGAAGTGATGTCCCAGTGTCTGGAGGCCGTGCGGGTCTGGATGGGGAGGAACAGGCTTCGACTCAACCCATCCAAGACCGAGTGGCTGTGGATGCCGGCATCCCAATATAGCCAGCTGGCGCCATTGCTGGCTATTGGGGGCGAGTCATTGGCCCCCACAGAGGGGGCTCGCAACTTGGGCGTCCTCCTGGACACACGGCTGTCTTTAGAAGAGCATATAACGGCCATGGCCAGGGGGGCTTTTTATCAGGTTCGCATGATACGCCAGTTGCGCCCCTTTCTGAGTCGGGATTCCTTATGCACAGTCACTCATGCTCTCGTCACTTCTCGCCTGGACTACGCTAACGCTCTCTACATGGGGCTCCTCTTGAGGAGCACTCGGAGGCTCCAACTGGTCCAGAATGCAGCTGCGCGGGTGATCACGGGAGTGACATGGCGCTCCCATATAACACCTCTCCTGCGCGAGCTGCACTGGCTCCCAGTGGTCTTCCGGGTGCGCTTCAAGGTGTTGGTTCTCACCTTTAAAGCGCTCCATGGCTTAGGGCCGGGGTATTTACGAAACCACCTTCTGCCACCGATAACCTCCCACTGGCCAATATACTGTCACAGAGAGGGTCTCCTCAGGGTGCCGTCGTTCTCTGTGGGAGCACCCGCCCTCTGGAACGAGCTACCTCCCGGAATACGGCCGATCCCGGATCTCCGCACTTTCCGTAAGGCCCTGAAGACGTTTTTATTTCAGCAAGCCGGCCTGGCCTGAATAGGTTTTAAGGGTTTTTTAATTGTATTGCTAGGGGTTTTAAATTGGGGCGGCCGTTTAATTTAATTTATTTTTAATTATTTTAACTTTTATATTGCATGTTATTTTAATTCTCGGCTGAGTCCCTTCGGGGAGAAGGGCAGGATATAAATTTAATAAATAAATAAATAAATAATTGTCCCTTTGAATGTCCACTAATTGGCATACATTAAAATGAAATGTAGTTGCGTACAATATACACTGCAGAAACATTCCTCCAGGCTTTCCCGTCCTCTACCATCCCCCGGAGCCTTATCTGTGGGCACGTGAACATTGCCCTAGGTCAGCTCCAGCGTGCATACGTGCACCGGCCAGCTGAGTTTTGGGCCTTCCGAGCCCACCGGGAGTCGGGAAATTGGCTGTTTCCGGCCTCCAGAGGGCCTCCAGAGGGCCGGGGAAGCCTGTTTTTGCCCTCCCCAGGCTCCAAAAAAGCCTCTGGAGCCTGGGGAGGGCGAAAAAAAGGGGCCTACCAGGCCCACAGGTAACCTTTTTGCTGTTGTGTGCCAAAAGCAGGGGAAGCCCGAAGGGGGGGGGGGTTGCGCGCACATGCACGGGGGGGGCATGGGGGCATTGAATTGTGGATATGGACACACACACGCGCGACCCCCACTTTTGGCACATGACAACAAAAAGGTTAACCATCACTGACCTATAAGGTCCCTTCCAACTCTGTTAATCTGTGTCACGCAATGTAAAATGTTACTTTCTGGGAAAAGTGTTTATAACTATTATAATAATTTAACAAAGTTGGAAGGGACCTTGGAGGTCTTCTAGTCCAACCCCCTGCTTAGGCAGGAAACCGTATTCCATTTCAGACAAATGGTTGTCCAACCTCTTTTTAAAAACTTCCAGTGTTGGAGCATTCACAACTTCTGGTGGCCAGCTGTTCCACTGGTTGGTTGGTTGGTTGGTTGGTTGGTTGGTTGGTTGGTTGGTTTATTTATTTATTTATTTGTTTGTTTGTTTATTTATTTATTTGTTTATTTATTTATTTATTTATTCATTCATTCGTTCAATTAATTAATTAATTTGTATACCGCCCTTCTCCTGCTGGACTCAGGACGGTGCACAGCCAAAATAAAAAACATCCCAATACAAAATTTAAAATTTGTTAAAAGAATTATACAACTTTGGCCCAAAATTTAAAACATCCCAACTAAAACCCATAGACAATTAAAAATCTAACATCTTAAAAAGGGGAGGGGGATTTACGCCAGCCCTGCTTGGTGGAAAAGAAAAGTTTTTAGGGCATAGTGAAAAGCCTGGAGATCCGGTATCCTTCGTATCTCCGGGGGCAAATCGTTCCAGAGGGCAGGAGCTGCCACAGAGAAGGCCCTCCCCCTGGGGGTCGCCAGCTGACACTGCCTGTCTGACGGCACCCTGAGGAGGCCCTCTCTGTGGGAGTGTACTGGCCGGTGGGAGGCTATTGGCGGCAGAAGGCGGTCCTGCAAATACCCGGGCCCTATGCCATGGAGTGCTTTAAAGGTGGTCACCAACACCTTGAAGCGCACCCGGAAGACCACCGGAAGCCAATGCAGCTCACGCAGGAGAGGTGTCACATGGGAGCGCCCCCTCGCTCCCATAATCCCCCACGCGGCCGCATTCTGCACCAGTTGGACCCTCCGAGTGCTCCTCAAGGGGAGCCCCATGTAGAGAGCATTGCAGTAGTCCAGGCGGGAAGTGACGAGGGCATGAGTGACCGTGCGTAAGGAGTCCCGATCCAGAAAGGGACGCAACTGGCGAATCAGGCGAACCTGATAAAAAGCCCCCCTGGCCACGGCCGTCATAGGCTTTTCTAAAGACAGCCGTGCATCCAGGAGGACGCCCAAGTTGCGAGCCCTCTCCGTGGGGGCCAATGAATCGCCCCCAATAGCCAGCGATGGCGCCAGCTGGCTATATTGGGACGCCGGAAGCCACAGCCACTCGGTCTTGGAAGGGTTGAGTCCTCACTGTCAGGAAATTTCTCCTTAGTTCTAAGTTGCTTGATTATTTTCCACCCATTGCTTCTTCTTGTCCTGCCCTCAGGCGCTTTGGAGAAATTGCTAAACATAAATATTTCTTATTGGTTTTTACCTTCTTGACCATTAATTATAACCTTTTATGATGAGATGAGAACATAAAATCTCATCCCTAAAGTTCACAAAATGCAAATAAAAGAGATTTTCTTTACAAAAATAAATTCTATTGTATGCACAAGGTAGAACTTTTTAAGGGGTGACATGAAAATTTCACCCTTCAGCATCCCCACTGTAAGAAAAAGGGGGTTGATTGAGAAGTTTCCAATCATCAGATCTAATTGCAGTTTAAGGATTTAGTTTGCTTTAACAAATAATCCATCGTAGTGGCTGAAAACGTTATCAGCAACGGCATCTCTAAAACAAGGTCAGCTGTTTGGCACCAACCCCTGAAGATATGCAACGTTTTCTTTGTAGGAGAAGAATTCCCTCCATGCACCGTTGAGGTTTATAAATTATTGGAGAAAGTTGATTATCCCAGGAACCAAAAAAATGAGATTATGGCTGTCATTCACCCTCATTTACAGGTAAACACGTGTGATTATTCTTCTCTTTTTAACAGCTGCAGTGGGAAATCTAACGTGGGTTGTACAGGTAGTCCTCGACTTACGACCACAACTGGGCCCCAAATTTCTGTGGCCGAGCAAAACTGAGTTTTGCGGATCAATTTTACCACATTTCTTGCCACATCCGTTAAGTGAATCACTGCAGTTGTTAAGTGAGCAACGTAGTTGTTAAGTGAACCCTACAGTCCTCCTCCTCCTCCTTCTCTCCCTTCTAGCACTGATGATGTTACCTCGTTGGGTCATGAAATGTCTCCAAGAAAACCAAGGTCAGAGAACACCAAGGACCCCACAGTCCTCCTCCTCTTCCTCCTCTCCCTTTGCTGCAGTTGTTAAGTGAGCAACATAGTTGTTAAGTGAATCTGGCTTCCTCCTTGACCTTGCTGGTCAAAACAGGATCATCACATCATCACCCTGCAACACCGCAACAGTCACAAGTACATGCCAGTTGCCAAGCATCTGGAATTTTGATCACATGACCATGGGGATACTGCGACGGTCATGTGAAAAGGGGTCATAATGCCTCACTTTTTTCAGTGCCTTTGTAACTTTGAACGGTCACTAAACGAATGAATGGTAAGTCGAGGACTACCTGCATAGAAAATGTAGGGTTTGCTTGGTTTACTGGGTGTGGTTTTGGCTGTTTCTTTATTAGGCTGTTGTTTACGGTTTGATTGTTTGTCTGACTTGGTAGTTCCTTGATTGGGGAATTGTGCTGACAAGGCCAGACATCTATATATAAGTAGAGAGCAAACTCCACTCCCTCCTAGCACTGATGATGTTGCCTAATCAGGTAATGAAATGACTGCAAGAAAACCACCAAGGTCAGAGAGCACCAAGGACTCCACCCCCTCCTTCTCCCTCACCTTCTAGCACTGATAATGTTCCCTAGTTCGGTAGTGAAACATCTGGAAGAAAACAAACCAAGCTCAGATAGCACCAAGAACCCTACAGTCCTCCTCCTCCTCCTTCGCTCCCTTCTAGCCCTGATGGTGTTACCTAGTTGGGTCATGAAATGTCTGCAAGAAAACCAAGGTCAGAGAACACCAAGACCCCACAGTCCTGGTCCTGGTCCTGGTCCTGGTCCTGGTCCTTCTCCTTCTCCTTCTCCTTCTCCTTCTCCTTCTCCTTCTCCTTCTCCTTCTCCTCCTCCTTCTCCTCCTCCTCCTCCTCCTCCTCCTCCTCCTCCTTCTTCTCCTTCTCCTTCTTCTTTTTCTTCTCCTTCTTGGTCTTCTTCTCCTTCTCCTTTCTCCTTTCTCTTTCTCTTTCTCCTCCTCCTCCTCCTCCTCCTCCTCCTCCTCCTCCTCCTTCTTCTCCTTCTCCTTCTTCTTTTTCTTCTCCTTCTTGGTCTTCTTCTCCTTCTCCTTTCTCCTTTCTCTTTCTCTTTCTCCTCCTCCTTCTCCTTCTCCTTCTCCTCCTCCTCCTCCTCCTCCTCCTCCTCCTCCTCCTTCTTCTCCTTCTCCTTCTTCTTTTTCTTCTCCTTCTTCTTGGTCTTCTTCTCCTTCTCCTTCTTCTTTTTCTTTTTCTTCTTCTTCTTGGTCTTCTTCTCCTTCTCCTTCTCTTTCTCCTTCTCCTTCTCCTTCTCCTCCTCCTCCTCCTCCTCCTCCTCTCCCTTCTAGCACTGATGATGCTTTCCAGTTGAGTCATGAAATGTCTGCAAGAAAGCCAAGGTCAGAGAACACCAAGGACCCCACAGTCCTTCTCCTCCTCCTCCTCCTCCTCCTAGCACTGATGATGCTATCTAGTAGGGTTATGAAACATCTGCAAGAAAACCACCATGTTCAGAGAGCATCAATGACCCCACCATCCTCCTCCTCCCCACAAACCCCTCTCCCTTTTATCACTGATGATGTCACCTACTCGGGTCATGAAATGTCTGCAAGAAAACAGCCAAGCTCAGAGAGCACCAAGGATCCTGCAGTTCTCCTCCTCCTCCTCCTCCTCCTCCTCCTCCTCCTCCTCCTCTTCCTCCTCCTCTCCACACACTCCACTCTCTTCTAGCACTGGGGATATTACCTAGTTGGGTAATGAAACCTCTTGTTCTGCCCCAACTATGGACCCCAAAGAATGCAACACACACAAACTCTATACAAAGCTTATTTTACTCAAATAACTTAAGTCTTTATCAACCAAAGGCTGTTAATAAACTGTCTTAATAGCTCACCAGAATTCTAAGATAAGGTAATCACAGTCTTACTAGAGTTGGCAGAAAGCCCAGAAGCAATTTTGCAGAGAATCCAGACGCGAAGGAGAGTGAACTGAAGTTGTTCCCTACAAATTGCTTCAGTCGGTGTTCCTTCTTAAATAGGCTAGGGGAGTGGCCAATTAAACCCAAGCCTTACTCTCGAGGAGATCGCCTCCTGAGGAGCCACTCCTGCCTTTTGGCAGCTCTGCGCGCCCCGGGCATCAAGAAGAGGCTCCTCCTCTTCGTCCTCTTCACTTAAGAGAGCTTCTGGAGGTTCTGAAGGCTCTGGCGGAATCCCCGCCTCTGGTACCACATCTTCTCCAGCCTCCTCACTGTCCGACTCGAGCGCCAGCTGCACAGGCTACTGGCACAGCACCACACCAGCCTCCTCGCTGTCTGAATCAGCTGCTAGCTGCACCAGGCTGCTGACGGGCCACAACACCTCTCCAATAAAACAGTCAAGCTCAAAGAGCACCAAGGACCCCACAGCCCTCCTCCTCCTCCTTTCCACAACCTCTCCTCCCTTCTAGCCCTGATGATGTTACCTAGTTTGGTTGTAAAATGTCTACAAGAAAACCACCAAGAGAGCACCAAGGACTCCACAGTCTTCCTCCTCCTCCTCTTCTTCCTCCTCCTCCCCTCCACAAACACCCCTCCCTTCTAGCCCTGATCATGTTACCTAGTTGGGTAATGAAAGGTCTGAGAAAAAAAACAAACCCAAAAACCAAATACAGCTCAGAGAGCACCAAGGACCCCATAAATTAAATCATGCCCACGTCTCCACCCGATAAAATGAAGATGGCTAGCTCAGGACTAAGGACTTTTTCTTAACTAACATCCAAGACATTAAATGCAGTGGAACCTGCCAAAACTTGAATTCCTATCCTTGAATTGAAGGGAGAAAGGTTGCAGTTTAGTTTTGATTTGCTTAGTTAGAAACATAGAAATGTAGAAAATTTGACAGCAGAAAAAGAGAGTTAGTGGCTGATCAAATCTGCACTTTGAGATTCATTCATTCATTCAGTTTTATTCATTTTTATTTTTAATTTTTGTCAGATGACGGACACGCGTTTATCTCAAGCGTCTTTAAAACTCAGTGTCTGACGAAGCTTGGCTTGTTCGTAGGAGCTGTTTATTGTGGTTCAATAAATTGAAATGTACTTTTTAAACAGCCTCATCCAAACAGTTGGCTGCATTCATTTTTGCAAGATTATCTTGTTCCTCTCCCGTAGGATCGAGACTGGCAGCCGCTAAATCCGGGAGATCCCATGTTTTTGACTCTGGAAGGAAAGACCATCGCGTACGACGGAGAAGTGACGGTATTCCCCACCTTTGTGAACGAGGCTGCCTACTACGAGAAGCAACAAGCCTTCGTAACGACGGCGAAAGAAAAATTGAGCGCAAAAGGGCTCCGAGTTTCTTAAACCCGGATTGTTTTTTTTAAACTTCCTCTAAAGTGCCTGCAAATATTTCTCACTCAAGGTGGCCTAAAGTCATCGTAAATCCTAGACGGAAAATTCAATTTATCATTGTAAGAAATAGAAAGCACTTACTCAGAAAACGACGACGATTATAAACCATTTTTTATGCACTTTACAGTTCCTGTTTTTAATGATACTTTTTCAGGTCTGGTTTTGAGGCTGCTGATAATCCTCGACTTACGACCACAATTGAGCCCAAAACGTCCGTTGCTGAGCCACACCGCTAAGCGAGTTTTGCCCCATTTTACGACCTTTTTTTTGCCGGCGTGGTTAAGTGAATCACTGCAGTTGTTAAATTAGCAACAGGGTTGTTAAGTGAATCTGGCTTCCCCATTGACGTGGCTTGTCAGAAGGTCGCAAAAGGAGACGCCGCATTTCATTTTGTGACTGTTTGAAGTTACAACGGCACTAAAAAAAAATGACCGTTTTCACACTTATGACCATTGCAGCATCCTTGTGGTGACGTGATCAAACTTCACATGCTTGGCAACTGGCTCGTATTTATGACGGTCGTACTGTCCTGTGGTTATGTGATCCCCTTTTGCGACCTGACAAACAAAGTCAATGGGGAAGCGGGATTCACTTAACCACCGTCTTACTGATGGAACAACTGCCAGGATTCACTTAACAACTGTGGCAAGACATGTCGTAAAATGGGGCAAAACTCACTTAACAACTGTCTCGTAATTTGGGGCTGAATTGTAGCCGTAAGTCGAGGAATACTTGTAATTCAGAATTTATGTGTGCGAAGAAAAATTGCTTGAAGTAAACAAGGAAGAACTGGGTTAAAGAAATGTTATAAATGTGATGAACCTGGATATATAAATGTGAATAGAATAGAAAACAGGATAGGATAGGATAGGATAGGATAGGATAAGAAAGAATAGAATAGAATAGAATAGAATAGAATAGAATAGAATAGAATAGAATAGAATAGAATAGAATAGAATAGAATAGAATAGAATAGAATAGAAAATATGGAAGGGAAGGAATGGAATGGAGTGGAGTGGAGTGGAGTAGAGTAGAGTAGAGTAGAGTAGAATAGAATAGAATAGAAAATATGGAATGGAATGGAATAGAATAGAATAGAATAGAATAGAAAATATGGAATGGAATGGAATGGAATGGAATAGAATAGAATAGAAAATATGGAATGGAATGGAATGGAATAGAATAGAATAGAATAGAATAGAATAGAATAGAATAGAATAGAATAGAATAGAAAATATGGAATGGAATGGAATGGAATGGAATAGAATAGAATAGAATAGAATAGAATAGAATAGAATAGAATAGAATAGAATAGAATAGAATAGAAAATATGGAATGGAATGGAATGGAATGGAATAGAATAGAATAGAAAATATGGAATGGAATAGAATAGAATAGAATAGAATAGAATAGAATAGAATAGAAAATATGGAATGGAATGGAATGGAATAGAATAGAATAGAATAGAATAGAATAGAATAGAATAGAATAGAATAGAATAGAATAACAGAGTTGGAAGGGACCTTCGAGATCTTCTAGTCCAACCCCCTGCTTAGGCAGGAAACCCTACACCACATTATTTATCAGATATTTCTGATAAAGAAACGTTATAAAACTGATATTTTAAGCCGCTCTAGTTTCAATCAGAGCCCTGAATCTAGTGGAGACTTTAGATCAAAAAAACTAGACACAGGAAGTCCTTGACTTATGACCGGTTGTTTAGTAACCATTTGAGCTTATGATGGACCCCTCCACGGTATTCCATGCCCCCCACTGTGGTCACATGACCTCATTTTGGGCACCCATTTATAGTCATGTGCAGCATCCCACATGACTGCATTTTACAGTGTTTTGTTTTTTTTGCCAAAAACTGACGTAAACTGCCAGTTTTCGGCAAAACCGGCCTATAATGAACAATCGATTTGTTTAACAACCGTTGCAAAAAAAAAAAAAAAAAAATCATAAAATTGGATGGGTGACCTGTTTTATGTCCGTCACGACTCTAATGGTCCACCTTCATTACGGTCATAAACTGAGGACTCTCTTTAAGAGTTCAAATTTTTCCTCAGGGTGAGGAAGATGGTTCTTTCCTGACCGTCACAAAATGGCACACGAGGGAGATAGACGTGTTTATAAAACAATTGACTTTATTTCTTTTATTTGCAATAAATATATATATATATATATTTATAGATTTTTAAAAGACAGTTCCAGGTCTGATAAATCCCCGGATAAAGTCATCAGGTTTGGAAAAATGACGAATGCCATATGGGTCTCTCACTTTTCCGCAGGGAGATTTTTTGCCAAATTTCACATCTGGCTGTAAAGTGCAGATCAAAAAGGAGCGATTTGCTCTCTGGCAATGCTCATAAAACATCACTTACAAAAAAACCCCAAGAAATACTTGAATAAATACGGCACATACTTGGAATTCAAGAATTTTTTTTTGCAGATGCATACATCTCTTTATTTCTCTCCCTTTCTCTTTTTTCTCTTTTTCTCTTTCTTTCTCTTTCTTTCTGTTTTTCTTTCACTCTATCTCTTTTTCTCTTTTCTCTTTCTCTCTCACACACATACGCACACAGTGTATTCTTTTTTCTTTTTCTTTCTCTTTTTCTCTCTTTCTCTTTTTTTCTGTCTCTCTCCCTTTCTCTCTTTTTTCTCTTTTTCTTTCTTACACATACACACAGTGTATTCTTTCTTTTTCTCTTTCTTTTTCTCTCTTTCTCTCT
>JAKOOJ010000017.1:16996820-17096820 GCA_022577455.1 Arizona elegans
CCCCACCAACTCACCTTAAACACAACCGCGTGTCGTTGTCCGCCACTTTGCACCATTCCCCGAGTTCGAATTTCCTCCTCAGGAACTTGGGGAGAAGTTTTTCGATCTCCACAATCGTCCTGGCTCTCTGGAGGCAAGAGGGATAAGATAACCAAGAAGGGAAGTTTAAAAAAAAAGAAGAGATTCCCGAACGTTTTTGCCGTCCGCCGGTAAAAATAGGCGATTGAAAAAAACAGAAAAGAATTTGCTCTGAATTCAATTGTCCCAAAGGTGCTTTTTCAACCGGCAACTGGAGTTTTTTTGTTTTTTTTCTTGAAGACGTTTTGCTCCTCGTCCGAGAAGCTTCTTCAGTTCTGACTGAATGGTGGAGAATGGAAGGATTTGCATTCCTTGCAAGTCATCTGGTTGTTAGCACTCTCTTTGAGAGTCGTCGAGGCCACTTGGAGATTTATTTATCTGCACCCTCAGGGTGCCCTGAATCCTCGACCTACAACCCCAATTGAGGCCAACATTTTCTGTCGTTAAGCGAGACATTTGTTGAGTGAGCTTTGCCCCATTTTTACAAACTTTCTGGCCACACGTGGTTCAGCCACACTATCTATCTATCTATCTATCTATCTATCTATCTATCTATCTATCTATCTATCTATCTATTTATTGGTTCGATTTATATGCCGCCCTTCTCCGGAGACTCAGGGCGGCTTACAATGCGTTAAGCAATAGCCTTCATACTTTTTGTATATACCTGCTTAATAGGGCTTTTTTGGCCCCTCCTAAGCGGTGTTCTATTTTATACAAAGTCAGCTTATTGCCCCCCACAATCCAGGTCCTCATTTTATCTACCTCGGAAGGATGGAAGGCTGAGTCAACCTTGAGCCTGGTGAGATTCGAACTCGCCGTAATTGCAGTCAGCTGGTGCTACTTAACAGCACTTTAGTCTGCTGCGCCAACAAAGCTCTTAAATTGGGTTAAGTTAGGTTGTTAAGTGAATCTGGCTTCCCCATTGATTTTGCTTGTCAGAAAGGGGATCAACTTAACTGTCATAAGTATGAGTCAGCTGCCAAGCATCTGAATTTTGAACCCATGACCATGGAGATGCTACAGAGGCCGTAAGTGTGAAAAAAGGTCCTAAAATACCCACTTTTTCCCCCATTGCCGTCATAACTTTGAACGGTCACTCAGTGAACCGTTCATTCAGTTCACTAAATGAACTGTTGTAAGTTGAGGACTAGCTGTAGTGCAAATGGGTGTGGAACCTTCTTGGGATTGCTGCAAGGACTGTGTCGTAAACAGGAGATAGGGGTGACCCCTTGAAAGAGGGGTCAAAGAGGCCATCCACATTAAGATTCGAGTATTTGAGGGGCTGCCCCAAAAGAGGAAAGGGTGAATTTATTCTCAAAGCACCCGAAGGCAGGACAAGAAGCAACAGATGGAAACTAATCAAGGAGAGGAGCAACCTGGAATTAAGGAGAAACCTCCTAACACCGAGGACCAGTGGAACAGCCTGCCACCAGAAGTTGTGGATGCTTCATATCAATGGAATTTTCTAAGAAGAGACTGGACAGCCATTTGTCTGAAACGGTATAGGATCTCCTGCTTCAACAGGGGGTTGGGTTAGAAGACCTCCAAGGTCCCTCCCAGCTCTTTTCCGATTGATTGACCGATTGATTGACTGAAGCAGGTTCTGACAGGTTCTGGGGAACCGGTAGCGGAAATTTTGAGCAGTTCGGAGAACCGGCAAATACCACCTCTGGCTGGCCCCAGAGTGGGGTAGGAATGGGGATTTTGCAATATCCTTTCCCTGGGAGTGGGGAGGGAATGGGGATTTTGCAGTATCCTTCCCCCAGGAGTGGGGAGGGAATGGGGGTTTTGCAATATCCTTCCCGCAGGAGTGGGGAGGGAATGGGGATTTTGCAGTATCCTTCCCACAGGAGTGAGGAGGGAATGGGGATTTTGCAGTATCCTTCCCCCAGGAGTGGGGAGAGAATGGGGATTTTGCAATATCCTTTCCCCAGGAGTGAGGAGGGAATGGGGATTTTGCAGTATCCTTCCCCCAGGAGTGAGGAGGGAATGGGGATTTTGCAGTATCCTTCCCCTAGGAGTGAGGAGGGAATGGGGATTTTGCAGTATCCTTCCCCCAGGAGTGGGGAGGGAATGGGGATTTTGCAGTATCCTTCCCCCAGGAGTGGGGAGGGAATGGGGATTTTGCAGTATCCTTCCCCCAGGAGTGAGGAGGGAATGGGGATTTTGCAGTATCCTTCCCCTAGGAGTGAGGAGGGAATGGGGATTTTGCAGTATCCTTCCCCCAGGAGTGGGGAGGGAATGGGGATTTTGCAGTATCCTTCCCCCAGGAGTGAGGAGGGAATGGGGATTTTGCAGTATCCTTCCCCCAGGAGTGAGGAGGGAATGGGGATTTTGCAGTATCCTTCCCCTAGGAGTGAGGAGGGAATGGGGATTTTGCAGTATCCTTCCCCCAGGAGTGGGGAGGGAATGGGGATTTTGCAGTATCCTTTCCCCAGGAGTGAGGAGGGAATGGGGATTTTGCAGTATCCTTCCCCCAGGAGTGAGGAGGGAATGGGGATTTTGCAGTATCCTTCCCCTAGGAGTGAGGAGGGAATGGGGATTTTGCAGTATCCTTCCCACAGGAGTGAGGAGGGAATGGGGATTTTGCAGTATCCTTCCCCTAGGAGTCGGGAGGGAATGGGGATTTTGCACTATCCTTTCCCCAGGAGTGGGGAGGGAATGGAGGTTTTGCAGTACCCTTCCCCTGCCATGCCCACCACGCCACGCCCACAGAACGAGTAGTAAAAAAATGTGGATTTCACCACTGGATTGAAGATTCAACATCCCTCTCACAATGTGGGAGGGGGAGCGTGGTGGAATACGACCATCTATCTCTTGTGTACAACAAAATCCTTTCAGCAGTTCCAGAAAAGGTTTTACACCAGGGGTGTCAAACTGAATCCAGTCCGCGGAGCCAGCCTGGAAATATCAAAAGACCGGTCCGTGGTGCCCCTGCCAGTTTTTGGCTGGCAGAGTGCTGCTGGAGGCCGTGGAGGGCAAAAACAAGGCACGGAGGAGGTGGGGCAGCGGCAGGGTGCTGCAGGAGCCGTCCATCCCGTCTCCCCCCTGCCCCCCCGCCTGACTTTCCCATGTAGAACTACAATGCTGATCTGCCCGTTGACGAAATCCAGTTTGACACCCCTTTTTTTACACCCATTTGTATTCTGATTCAGGTGACCTTGAAGACACAGGTAAACCCCCAAGTGGCCTCAACAGCTCACTAAAAAGGATGCAAACGATCAGCTGTCTGCAAGGAGTATCAACTACCAAGAGCCTTGGTAGTACAGTGGTTTAAAGCACCCTGTTATTAACACAGCTGCCTGCAATTTACTGCTGGTTCGAATCTCTCCAAGGCTCAAGGTTGACTCAGCCTTCCATCCTTTCTAAGGTAGGTAAATTGAGGACCCGGTTGTGGGGGCAATAAGCTGACTTTGTATAAATATACAAAAGTATGAAGGCTATTGCCTAATGCATTGTAAGCCGCCCTGAGTCTCCGGAGAAGGGCGGCATATAAATCAAATTAAAAAAAAAATCCTTCCATCCCTCCGCCATTCGCTCAGAACACGAAGAAGCTTCTCGGATGAGAAGCGAAACCTCTTCAAGGAAAAACAACGGAAGTCCAGTTGCCTCTTGAAAAAAGTCTCAGCGTTCCAAAAAAACCCCGACTCCCAGTAAAGGCCCTGAAGCAGGCATTTTCCAAAGTTCTCTTTACTAGCAATAGGTAAACTGGCACATCTGGGAAATCCCGAATCTGAAAAACCCAGGCTTTCCTTCAATAATACAAAGCTCCCAAAACCAACCACTTTCTCCTCAATCGATCACATGCTACAATCATCGTCCGTTCCACCTCAAGCCAGCCCCTGACCACTCCTCCTCCAGATGCTGGCTCACCCTGACCTTGACCAATAGGAAGAACGCTATTGTCAGCGTTTCAACGCTGGCATAGAGAGCAGAGGAGAGAGAGAGATAAACTCTGAAACTTTTGCCTGCCAAATCCCTTTGAAGCCTGGTTGTCGTGGAAATGAGGGGAGGGGGCACATTCCTGGGAAATGACAAGGAAAAGAAGTCTGAAGAATGACTTGGAAGATAGCCAATGAGAAGCAGAGATTTGGGGGTCGGAAAGGGAGGGATTGGGAGGCAAAAGGACAGTCTTGTCCACGCGGAGTCATGATCCGGTGGCTGTGCTCAATTAAAGAAAGATTTCCTTAAAGATTGGCAGTTTGGAAATTCATTTAATTTTGAGATAGCATCGCAGTCTGACCGCTATTATGTCTACTAACTCTCCTCTCCTAAATCCCCCCTCCTACTTTTGCACACATGAGGAGGTGGCAGCATTGAAGCTTCCGGCCTAATATGGCTTCCAAGGCTGACAGGCGTCCCCACCCCCCTCCAGAAAGAACCACATCCTGAAAAATAAAACAGACAAAACACAAAAGATAATGACACCTTTGGGACAACCAGGACGGGATTTGGGACAATCAAAACGGGATTGAATCCAGATGTCGAGGGAGATTCCCAAATCATCCAACTTGGGAATCTCCCTCGACATCTGGATTCAATCCCGTTTTCCGCAAAGGAATCCCGGAGATGCACACACAGAGATCACCCCCCCGGGTCCAACCTGCAGCCTCCAGATGTGCTCGCTCTCTTTGGAAATGTCTTCCACCGTCTCTCCCATCAAGGCGATCAGCATGTTGAGGAGCAAGACGAAGGTCAGGATCACGAAGGAGATGAGCAGCAGGAGGAAGAGGATGGGGTACTTGGCGTTTTTCGGGACGTCCAGCTCGCCCAGGCCCAAGGTCAGCATGAATAAATCGATCTCGATGCTTCCCAAGACGCTGTACTCGTTGCATTTGCTGTCTTCGGGACACGATTCCACCAAGGCCGCAAGAGCTGAGCGGAGAACGGGAAGGAGGAGGAGATTAGAGTCTTTTTCATTAAACTCTGAGGTTACAAGAGCTTTCTGAGGATTCAGCCCTCACCCAAAGAGGGTTATTAACAGGGACAAGATTCAGCCGGTTCTGACAAATCGGATGTTAATTTTAATCCGGTTCGCCGAACCGGTAGTTGCAAGGATTGGCTGATCCCGCCCACTCCACCCCACACCTCCCAGGAGTCTCCATGTGGCCCATTTTAGATGCCAGGGCGTGCATGGAGGCTCCGGGAGGGCGAAAAATGGGCCTACCGGAAGTACCAGAAGTACTTCTGGTAGGCCAGACAACGGGCCAGTTTTCAGCCTCCGGAGCCCAGGGGAGGCCGTTTTTGCCCTCCCGGAGGCTCGAGAAAAACCTCTGGAGCCTGGGGAAGGCGAAAACGCCCCACCCCACCCTGCCATGGTGCAGGAAGCTGACTAGGCCATGCCCTCATGGCCATGCCCAACCAACAGCAGGGCAGAGAACCGATTGCTAAAATTTTTCAATCCCACTCCTGGTTATTAAGAGTCTGAAATTGGGTGTCCGCAGGAAGGAGTCCAAAACATGAACCGTGCAATTTGGTGGGGTAAGTGTTTTGACTTTTTGGAAGAGAATATTCGTAGCTCAGGGATGGGGACTGTGGGGTCCTTGGTGTCTCTGAGCCGAGTTGTTTTTCTTGCAGACGTTTCGTGACCCAACTAGGGAACGTCACCAGTGTTAGAAAGGAGTGGGGATTATGGGGAGGAGGAGAAAGAGAAAGAGGAGGAAGGGGAAGAAAGGGAAGGAGGAGGAGGACTGTGGGGGTCCTTGGTGCTCTCTAAAGCTTGGGTTGTTTTCTTGAAGACGTTTCAAGATCCAATTAGGGAATGTCATCAGTGTTAGAAGGCGTGGGGGGGGGGTTGTGGAGAGGAAGAGGAGGATGATTAGGGAGTCTTTGATGCTCTCCGAGGTTGGTGGTTTTCTTGCAGAGATTTCATGACACAAGTAGGGAACATAATCAGTGCCAGAAGGGAGTGGGGTTTGCAAGAGGGAGGAGGAGGAAGAGGAGGATTGTGGGGTCCTTGGTGCTGTTGTGACCCCAACTCCCGAGCCTGACCTAACAGAGGAAGAGGACTCAGAAGGTGATGGGGAGGAACTGACAAGGCCTCCCTCTCCAGGATCCTCCTCTCTGGCAATGCCTCAGGTTCCATCCGAAGGCCAGGAGGAACAGCCTGGGATGGGCCAGGAGGAAGCCATATCGGAGCACCAGTTGATAGGGAGCGAGGAGGATGAATCCTGGCTTGATCCCAGGCAGCGTCGGAGGGAGAAGCGTGCGCAGCAACGGAAGAGGCGTGGGAGGGCCAGAGATTGAGCTGAGTCACGGAGCCACGCCCCACCGGGAATAAAAGTGGGTGGGATTGCTCTTCAGGCTTTGTGACGGACAAAGTTAAACCTTGAAAGTCACATTGTGATCTCTGAAATTTGGTTTGGATATATTTTGGACTGAACATTGATTAAACTCTTGTCTCGTGGATAATTTGTTGCTCCTGGAACAGACTGAAGATAAGTCCTCTTCTGCTTTATGGGAGTGAAAACGGTCTTGGCAGGCATTCAGCAGTTTGCTGTCAAAACCTTGGTCTGCCAAGAATTCTAATCTGTTTACCTAATAAAATATTGGCAGGCGTGCTTGGTATTATGTTTTCCTGTGTGAGGAAGGGGGACAGAACAGTAACATCATCAATGCTAGAAGGAAGAGGGGTTTGTGGAGAGGAGGAGGAGGAGGATTGTGAGTCTTTGATGCTCTCCAAGGTTGGTTGCTTTCTTGCAGACATTTTATAACCCAACTAGGGAACATCATCAGTAGCAGAAGGGGGTGGGGTTTGATGTCTGGTTGCCCTGTAAGTGTGTTCTTGGTGCTTTCTCAATTAAGCTGTTGTTTTCTGTTAGTTTATTTGTCTGAGATGGTACTTCCTTGAGGGGGGCGGGGGTTGGTTCACAATAAACATCATTATTGTTTACCTTAAAGTCCAAAACCCTTCCTTGGCAGCAATTATTTATTTTATTTATTTATTATTGAATTTCTATACCGCCCTTCTCCCTGAGGACTCAGGGCGGTGTACAGCCAAAATTAAAAAACATGCAGGACAAATATTAAAAAAACAATTAAAAGATATATAAATTTGGCCCAATTAAAACTCACTACCAATTAAAACGTTTAAAACATTTAAAAACATTTAAGAATTTCTTCTTAAGCCAGCCTGGCTTGCTTGAAAAAATGGGTTTTAAGGGCATGACGGAAGGCACTGAGGTCCTGGATTCTCCTTATCTCTGGGGGGAGCTGATTCCAGAGGGTGGGTGCCCCCACAGAGAAGGCCCTCCCCCTGGGGGTCACCAGCCTACACTGTTTGGCTGATGGCACCCTGAGGAGGCCCTCTCTGTGGGAGCGCACGGGTCGATGGGAGGTCGTCGGTAGCAGCAGGCGGTCTCGAAGATAGCTAGGGCCTATGCCATGGAGCGCTTTGAAGGTGGTAACCAACACCTTGAAGCGCACCCGGAAGACCACCGGGAGCCAGTGCAGCTCACGCAGGAGCGGTGTTACATGGGAGCGCCATGCTGCTCCCGTCACTACCCGCGCTGCTGCGTTCTGGACCAGCTGGAGCCTCCGGGTGCTCCTCAAGGGGAGCCCCATGTATAGAGCGTTGCAGTAGTCAAGGCGAGAGGTGACGAGGGCGTGAGTGACTGTGCACAGGGAATCCCGATCAAGAAAGGGCCGCAACTGGCGAATCAGGCGAACCTGACAAAAGGTCCCCCTGGTTACAGCCGTCAAATGTTCCTCCAAGGACAGCTGCGTATCCAGGAGGACTCCCAGATTGCGAGCCCTTTCTGTGGGGGCCAAAGACTCACCCCCAATAGTCAGCGATGGAGTCAGTTGACTATATCGGGATGCCGGGAACCACAGCCACTCAGTCTTGGATGGGTTGAGCCTGAGCCTGTTCCTCCTCATCCAGACCCGCCCAGCCTCCAGGCACTGGGACATCACTTCAAGGGCATCGTTGGGGTGGCCTGGGGTGGAGATGTACAGCTGGGTGTCGTCAGCGTACTGGTAGTATCTCACCCCAAAGCCATGGATGATCTCACCCAGCGGCTTCACATAAATGTTGAACAGAAGGGGTGAGAGGACCGATCCCTGCGGCACTCCACAAATGAGAGGCCTCGAGGTCGACCTCTGCCCCCCTGCCAACACAAACTGCGACCGGTCGGAGAGAAAGGAGGAGAGCCACCGTAACACGGTGCCTCCCACCCCCAACTCTTCCAGCCGGTGCAGCATGATACCATGGTCGATGATATCAAAAGCCGCTGAGAGGTCTAACAAGACCAGAACAGAGGAGCAACCCCTGTCCCGAGCCCTCCAGAGATCATCAACCAACGCGACCAATGCCATTTCCATGCTGTGCCCAGACCTGAAACCCGACTGGAACGGATCTAGATAAGATGTTTCCTCCAGGAATTGCGGAAACTGTCGCGCAACCACACTCTCAACAACCTTCGCCATAAAGCGAAGGTTGGAGACAGGACGATAGTTGGCCAATATTGCTGGATCCAGGGACGGCTTCTTGAGGAGAGGCCTCACCACCGCCTCTTTCAAGGCGGTGGGGAAGTAACCCTCACTCAACGAAGCGTTGATAACACCCTGGAGCCAGCCTCGTGTAACCTCCCGGGAAGCCAGTACCAACCAGGAGGGACACGGGTCCAGTAAACATGTGGCCGCACTAAGTCTCCCCAAAATCCTGTCCACATCATCAGGAGTCACAGCATCAAACTCCTCCCAGATAACATTCTCAAGACTATTCCTCGTCACCCTGCCCTGATCTACCCAGTCAGAGTCCAAATCTCCCCGGATCTGAGCGATTTTGTCATACAGGTATTGTCCGAAATCCTCTGCCCTGCCTTCCAAGGGATCCTTCTGCGCTCCCGGATGGAGCAGGGAGCGGGTTACCCTGAACAGGGCGGCCGGACGATTCCCTGATGATGCAATAGAGGCGGAAAAGTAATTAAACTTTGCCGTCTTTATCACCACTAGGTAGGCCTTAATATGCGACCTTACCCGTGTTCGATCAGATTCAGCAAGACTGGCCCTCCAACCGCTCTCCAGGCGTCTTTTCCGGCACTTCATTTCCCTCAGTTCCTCAGTGAACCAAGGAGCCGCGCGGGATCGGCACTGGGTCAGAGGCCGCAAAGGCACGACTCGGTCCAAGGCCCCACCAGCCGCCCGGTCCCAGGCGGCTACCAGGTCCTCAGCCAAGTCATGTGCTAGATCCTCAGGAAATGGCCCAAGCTCCATCTGGAACCTATCAGGATCCATCAGGCGCCTGGGGCGGAGCCATCTAATTGGATCCACCTCCCTGCGGTGGGGGGCAGCGGTTCGAAGCTCCAGGCGAAGGAGTGAATTAACCTCCATATAAGCAGAGATTAACACTAGATTAACCATGAAGCAGTTCGGATCAATATTTTTTTATTATTTAGTGTTGTACTATTTCTATTGTCTTTTTTTTTTAAACTGTAAGATGCCTAGAGTCATTGCTTGAGACGGGCAGCTACAGAAACATGCATTCAATAAATGAATAGAATTAGCGAAGCAGACAAACAATCAAACAGTAAATAACAGCCTAATCAAGGAATCACCAAAAAAAAAACCCACTCCCACCAGCACTGATAAGTCAAGCCAGTTGTATATAAAAAGAGAGCCAACATCACTCCCTTCTAGCACTGATGGTGTTCCTTAGTTGGGCCGTGAAATGTCTACAGGAAAACCACCAAGCTCAGAGAGCACCAAGGACCCCACAGTCGCCCTCCTCCTCCTCCTCTCTACAAACCCCACTCCCTTCCAGCATTGATGCCGTTAGCTAGTCAGGTAATGAAACATCTGTAAAAAACAACAACAACAATTACAGGTATTCCCAAGGAGTGTGTTAGAAAAAGGCAAAATGGAGGCCGCAACAGAGCAAGCCAAGTCTTCTTTATGTGATGATGCCCATAAAAAGTGGCAAGATAGAATTAGAGAAGTGGGAAAGGATGTAGAAAATGAATATAAAATTGACAGTATCAATGGCATACAAGGAAAATCTGATGAAAATGTTTCATAGATGGCATCTTCCGCCAGCTAGAATAGCAAAGATGTTCCCTGGTAATTCACCGAAATGTTGGACGTGCAAGAATAATTATGGAACATACTATCACCTCTGGTGGACGTGTCCGGTGGCAAAACAATTTTGGACTAAAGTTAAAAAACTATTAGAGGATATAATACAGAAACCAGTAAAGGGAGAGCCAGAGCAATTCCTATTAGGGATTCCAACAGAAAACTATACAAAAGAAATTCAATATTTAACATTACATATAATAACAGCAGCCCATATAATATACGCGCAAAACTGGAAGAAGGAATGTCCACCAACAGAAGAGGATTTAATTAAAAAAATCCTCGAATGCGCAGAGATGGACAAGCTTACAAAGGAACTTAAGGAAGGAGAGGACTCGGATTACTATAGAGTATGGTATAGATGGTATGATTGATGCAAGAAAAGGAAAAATGAAAAAAAAAGGAATAAAGGGAAAAAAAGGGGGAACTGAAATAATACTCTATTGTTTATTTTTGTGATAACATGGCTTGAATGTGTTGAAGATCAAAGTAAAGAGAAGTCGACACAAAGTGTCGAAGCGTGAATCAGCTTCGACAATGGTAGCAGAGGATGGTTTCGATCCAAAATTAGATTATCTAAGTAGATTAAGATAAAGTTAGAATATATGTAAACAATAAGAAAAGATCACCTTAAACGAGCTGTTAACAACGGAAAAATATGTATATATGTGTTGTTTGTATTGTGTTTGTTTTAATGTGTTTAAAATAAAAAACTTTTTTTTAAAAAAGTGGCAGGGCTTGGATGGCAACACCGGTTGTGCCTTCTTTGAAAACCCCCACCCCCCGCAGTCCATGGATGCCCCCGCGAATAAAAAGCATCAAATTCTGTTTACCTACGCCGAATCCAAACAAAAACACCAGATAGACGGCGATAAACTTGATCACGTCGTGCAAAATGACCTACAAGGCAAAAGAGAAAAAGCATTCATGGTGAATTTAAAGTGCAGGAAAATAAAGGGCACTGCTCTACTACTTCTGGATGTATTTACATGGAAAATTTGGTTTCCAGAGGTAGCGACTGGCATCCACTTTAGACCATTTTTAAAAATGGACAAGTCTGTAGGAAATGAGGGGAATCTTCTCATTTTAATGTAGTGTTTCTCAAACTTGGGCACTTGGAAGAGGGGTGGACTTCTACTCCCAGAATTTCCCCAGCTGGAACATCTTAAAGCATGGTGGCTGGAGAATCCTGGGAGTTGAAGTTCAGTCATCTCAAAGCATGCTGGCTGGAGAATCAGGTACGGTCACCAGGTGACTAACTTATATTGTGGATTGTTAATAAATATGAAATCAGATAAAGTTAGATAGATAGATAGATAGATAGATAGACAGACAGACAGACAGATACATACATACCTACATACATGATAGATAGATACCCTGTTTCCCCGAAAATAAGACATCCCCTGATAATAAGCCCAATCGGGATTTTGAGTGCATGCGCTAAAATAAGCCTCCCCCCGAAAATATTTAAAAGCAGAACTGGAAATCAGGTAAGATGGCAAGAGGAGCCCCATCTTGCTCCACGTGCCCCAAAATAATAAGACCTCCCTGAAAATAAGAATAAGAATAAGAATAAGAATATTTTTATTTCTATATCGCCCTTCTCCCGAAGGACTCAGGGCGGTGTACAGCGGTGTACAGCCTATTAAAAGCACAAGACAAACATCAATTAAAATTATTTAAAATTATTAAATAATTCGGCTCAATTTAAAACCCCAGAAATTTAAAACACCCAATTTAAAATTTAGTAAGACCAAGTGCTTATTGCAGGGTTCAAAAAAATATGAGACAGAGTCTTATTTTCAGGGAAACATGGTAGGTAGGTAGGTAGATAGATATGGATAATTGATAGATAGATAGATAGATAGATAGATAGATAGAGATAGATATGGATAATAGATAGATAGATAGATAGATAGATAGATAGATAGAGATAGATATGGATAATAGATAGATAGATAGATAGATAGATAGATAGATAGAGATAGATATGAATAATAGATAGATAGATAGATAGATAGATAGATAGATAGATAGATAGATAGATAGATAAGGTAGATAGGTAGGTAGGTAGATAGATACAATAGATATGGATAGTAGATAGATAGATAGATAGATAGATAGATAGATAGATAGAGTAGGTACGTAGATAGGTAGGTAGGTAGATAGATACGATAGATATGGATAATAGATAGATAGATAGATAGATAGATATAGATAGATATGGATAGTAGATAGATAGATATAGATAGATATGGATAGTAGATAGATAGATAGATAGATAGATAGATAGATAGATAGATAGATAGATATAGATAGATATGGATAGTAGATAGATAGATAGATAGATAGATAGATAGATAGATAGAGTAGGTATGTAGATAGGTAGGTAGATAGATACGATAGATATGGATAGTAGATAGATAGATAGATAGATAGATAGATATAGATAGATATGGATAGTAGATAGATAGATAGATAGATAGATAGATAGAGTAGGTACGTACGTAGGTAGGTAGGTAGGTAGATAGATACGATAGACAGAAACATACATACATACATACATACATACATAAATAGCTGATAAATGGATACCTAGAGACATACCTACCATTAGATAGATAGCTGATAAATGGATAGACGGACAGACAGACAGCTGATAGATGGATGGATAGATAGATGATAGATAGAAAGAAAATGTATATATTTATATATATATATATATATATATATATATATATATATATATATATATATAGAGAGAGAGAGAGAGAGAGAGAGAGAGAGAGAGAGAGAGAGAGATATGAAGGTAGAGAGAAAGTGACACAGAGACAGACAGACAGACAGACAGACAGACTAGAAGAATTGACTGTGTGCAGCCTCCCACTTAAGAGAACAGAATTGTTGGGCCTGGCCTGAGAGGCCCAAAGCCTATCCAACAGGGCTTGCAAAGGCTGCCTTACCTGTTGAATCATGACGCTGTAGATGCCCATGGATTGCAACCCCCGCGTGAAATACAGCATGTTGGCCCAGCCTAAGGACATGGCCAGGACGAGGCAGGGCAGGTGCCCTTTGTAGGAGAAAACGTAGAGGAAGACCGAAACGATCACCAGCACCGCTTGAATGAAACTGGGAAGGACCACAAAAACATTATTTTTTTTAAAATGTTATTCTTCTTTCTGATTAGATTGCTATAAACATTTAATATCATATTGTTTCAATAGGGTGGTGTTTATATGAAATGGTTAAAGATGATAAACTCCTATCATTTAGGTGGCTTCAATTGTTAATACTTAGAGAAAGAAAAGAGAAAATCCTATCAGTATCAATGACAATTTAGGATGCCAATACTACAAGGGTAAAATTATTTGGGTTTTTCATCCAAAGTTAAATATAACATTAAGAAAAGAAGCACTGCAATTCACACCAAAGTACTGACTGTATAATAATAGTTTGGATCTAAATTACTTAATATTAACATCTCCATTATATTGTGGATGGTTAGCTAGATATAAAATCAGATAGATAGAATGATAGATAGAAAGAAAGATGATAGGTAGGTTGGTAGGTAGATAGATAGATAGATAGATAGATAGATAGATAGATAGAGCTATAGAGAAAGATAGATAAGAATTAGAGATGATAGATGATAGAGAGAGATGATGACGATAGAGAGAGATAAAGAGATAGATGATACAGATAAATAGATAGATAGATAGATAGATAGATAGATAGATAGATAGATAGAGCTATAGAGAAAGATAAATAGAGCTAGAGATGATAGATGATGATAGATGAGGACCCAGATTGTGGGGGCAATAAGCTGACTTTGTATAAATATACAAAAGTATGAAGGCTATTGCTGAGCACATTGTAAGCCGCCCTGAGTCTCCGGAGAAGGGCGGCATATAAATTAAAGAAAAATAAAATAAAAAAAATAAAAATATAGAGAGAGATGATGATGGTGATAGAGAGAGGGATGATGATAGAGAGAGAGAGATAAAGAGATAGATATAGATAAGAGATAGATGTAGATAGATAGATAGATAGATAGATAGATAGATATAGCTATAGAGAAAGATAGATAGAGCTAGAGATGATAGATGATAGAGAGATGATGATAGAGAGAGAGAGAGATAAAGGGATAGATATAGATAAGATATAGATAGATAGATAGATAGATAGATAGATAGATAGATAGATAGATATAGCTATAGAGAAAGATAGATAGAGCTAGAGATGATAGATGATAGAGAGATGATGATAGAGAGAGAGAGAGATAAAGGGATAGATATAGATAAGATATAGATAGATAGATAGATAGATAGATAGATAGATAGATATAGCTATAGAGAAAGATAGATAGAGCTAGAGATGATAGATGATAGAGAGAGAGATGATGATAGAGAGAGAGATAAAGGGATAGATATAGATAAGAGGCAGACAGACAGACAGACAGATAGATGATGGATTGGTATAGATAGATAGATAGATAGATAGATAGATAGATAGATAGATAGAAGATGGATAGATAGTAGATAGATAGATGATAGATGGATGGATGGATGATAGATCGTAGATAGATAAATAGATATAGCTATCGAAAAAGATAGATAGAGCTAGAGATGATAGATGATAGAGAGAGATGATGATGATCGAGAGAGAGATAAAGGGATAGATATAGATAAGAGATAGATAGATAGATAGATAGATAAATAGATAGATCAAGACCTGTCTCTATTGAACTGTAACTGTTAGCCCAATTAAAATCAAGAACAGAAGCAAGAAAAGATACAAATGGTAAACGAATACAGTCAAAGAATATAAAAAGGATATAGAAGAACAGATAACAAGGATACTGATAGGGATTTCAGCAGTTTTAAAAAAAATGCTTTAAACAGTAAGATAGGGGTGAATAAACAATTATTCCTTTTAAAGATCCATTCCTTAGAGGATCTATCTCTGCTAAATAAAACCGACAGGGCAATGCCTTTCCCTAAGAGCTGATTAAATCCAGGGCCTTCTGAACGCAAGAAACGTTGATGGATTAGTGACCAAATCCAGAAGGAAGTCTGATTTGATGAAATTTAACAATAATTTAGGCAGAAGGAACGTTTCCTCAGGATGCAAGTCTGTGTAAAACAGTATTTTTTTCAATCTCAGACAGTTTAAGATGGGTGGACTACAACTCCCAGAATTCCCCAGCCAGCTGTGCTGGCTGGGGAATTCTGGGAGTTGTAGTCCACCCATCTTAAACTGTCCCAAGATTGAAAAATGCTGGTTTAAAAGGAAAATTTCTGCAATCTTGCAAACCTAGCATGGTTTCTGGGCTTGGAGAGAAATGGAACATCCCCAAGGGAAACACACTCACAGGTAGTCCTCGACTTACGAACATAGTGGAGCCCGAACATTACCGTCACAAATCGCGAGGAGAGCAAAGCAAAGGCCAATCGCGTCACTTACAAGGCGAAATGGAACCAGGCGTCGGACAGAATTGTCTGCAGGTCGGATGGCCGTAGCAAGAAAATGGCTACACTCTGCAGGCGGAAATACACACAGGATACAACAGGGTCAGGTAAGGCACGTTAAAACGCACGCCAGCCCGTTCTGCAGGTCGTCCTCGACTTACAACCATTTGTTGAGGGACCGTTCGAAGTTACACCCGCAATTTCCGCTAACGGTTCTCCTGAACTGGGTCTGAACCAGCTGAATACCACCTGTGCCGGGGTCACAGGATCCCTTTTTGTGACCTTCTTACCAGCAAAGCCATTGGGGTTCACTCCACAACCGTGTTACTAACTGAACAACAGCTCGTAACAACCGAGGCAAATGTTGTGGCTCCGTCCTCTGAGCCTATCTTATCGGAGGAAAAAGGCTCTGAACATGAAGGAGAGGAGACGGCCAGGCCTCCCTCTCCAGGACCCTCCTCTCTGGCAATGCCTCAGGTATCTCCCGAAGGAGAAGAGATTGGCCAGGAGCCAGGTATCTCTTTGCAGTCGGACAGTGAAGGAGATAAGTCTTGGCTGGATCCATGCCAGCGTCTGAGAGACAAGCGCACGCAGCAAAAAAAGAGGCGTGCCAGAGATTAAGCTGAGTCACTGGACCACACCCCACAGGCTATAAAAGGGAGTGTGGTGGCCATTCGGACTCTGTGACGGACAAAGCTAATCTCTGGCGAGGCACTTTGCATCTTCAGGCGCAATGCTTATTTGCTGTGGATTTAATTACAAACTGGACTATTCAAACTGTGTGTATTTTTGTATCGGAGTAAAAGTTCTTGGCAGGCAGCCACGGAGTTGCTGCCAAGTTCCTTATCACTGATGTTCAGTGTTTGAAGAGTTTATTTAACCCTCAGCTGGCTGGTTGGGTGTGTGCGTGGTACGGGGACAGAACAGCAAAGGAGCTCATAAAATGGGACAAAGCTCGGTTCAATGTCTCACTTAACAACAAAAATGTTGGGCTTGGTTGCAGTTGTAAGTCGAGGAGACTTTGCAAGTACAAATTTCACAATATCGAAGAACCTGGTAAACCAGAAGTGCCTGCTGCTGGTTTGTGGCATAGCCGCTGAGGCAATGATGGCGAACCTTTTTGCCATCGCGTGCCAAAAACGGGCGTCGCAGGGGGGTGGGGTGTCATGTACATGCGTGTCCACACCCATAATTCAATGTGCCCCCCCTGTGCATGCACGCGTGACCCCCCCGCCCTCCCCTCGCTTTTGGCACACGATGGCAAAATGGGCCCAGTAGGCCCGTTTTTCGCTCTCCCCAGGCTCCAGAGCCTTTCTAGGAGCCTGGGGAGGCAAAAATGTCCTTCCCCACTCCCTTGGAGGCCCTCCGGAGGCTGGAAATGGCCCGTTTCCCGACTTCCAGTCCCATTCAGCTGGAGCTGAACTAGGGCAATGCTCGGGTGCCCACTGATATGGCTCCCCGTCACAGCGCTGGGGTGAACACCCAAGCTCCATTGTGGTTTGCACCGTAAATCATGCTTAGCGAGTTGCAGGAATAAAGTCGTTTCAGGAGGCAGTGAGCTATCATTTGGGATAATTGGGAAATTGCATTCAAAAGCATTATTTGAACAAAGAACTATGTTTAAATGTTAAAATGCTATATTTTTAAGATTAAAGATAAGATTTAAATTTGATAAAGTAATAACAGAATAAGGATTTAATGAGTATCATGAAATATAAATATGTTTGAACTGTACTGAAATGTGTTATGAGTTATTAATGGAATTAAGATTTAAGGTGGGTTAATAGAAGGGTAATTGTTCTGATTAAGTAAATATGTGTTAATTTTTTAAAGATGGTATTAGTTGAATTTGTGATTTAAGATTAAGAGCCTTGGTAGTACAGTGGTCTAAAGCACCCTGGTATTAACACAGCTGCCTGCAATTACTGCAGGTTCGAATCTTACCAGGCTCAAGGTTGACTTAGCCTTCCATCCTTTCTAACGTAGGTTAAATGAGGACCCAGTTTGTGGGGGCAATAAGCTGACTTTGTATAAATATACAAAAGGATGAAGGCTATTGCTTAATGCATTGTAAGCCGCCCTGAGTCTCCGGAGAAGGGCGGCATATAAATCAAATTTAAAAAAAAAAAAGATTAAGAAATAAGAAATGGCAAAATAGAATAGATAAAATTTTGTTAAAAATGACCAAAATTGAACAAATTGTTGACCGGATCAAAGCTCTGTTCTGATAGATAGAGCCTGATAGTACAGTGGACTAAAGCACTGTTATTAACATCTGATGCTTGCAATTACTGCGAGTTCAAATCTCAGCAGGCTCAAGGTTGACTCAGCCTTCCATCCTTTCTAAGGTAGGTTAAATGAGGACCCAGTTTGTGGGGGCAATAAGCTGACTTTGTATAAATATACAAAAGTATGAAGGCTATTCCTTAACGCATTGTAAGCCGCCCTGAGTCTCCGGAGAATGGCGGCATATAAATCAAATTTAAAAAAAAAAAAATGGGATGGAATAGAATGGAATGAAATAGAAATAGAATATGGAATAGAATAGAATAGAATAGAATAGAATAGAATAGAATAGAATAGAATAGAATAGGAATAGAATAGAATAGAATAGAATAGAATAGAATAGAATAGAATAGAATAGAAAAGAAAAGAAAAGAAAAGAAAAGAAAAGAAAAGAAAAGAAAAGAAAAAGAGCCTTGGTAGTACAGTGGTTTAATGCACCCTATAATTAACACAGCTGCCTGCATTTTCTGCAGGTTCGAATCTCACCAGGCTCAAGGTTGACTCAGCCTTCCATCCTTTCAAAGGTAGGTAAAATGAGGACGCAGTTTGTGGGGGCAATAAGATGACTTTGTATAAATATACAAAAGGATGAAGGCTATTGCTTAATGCACTGTAAGCCGCCCTGAGTCTCCGGAGAAGGGCGGCATATAAATCAAATTAAAAAAAAATAAATGGGATGGAATAGAATGGAATGAAATAGAAATAGAATATGGAATAGAATAGAATAGAATAGAATAGAATAGAATAGAATAGAAATAGAATATGGAATGGAATAGAATAGAATAGAATAGAATAGGAATAAGAATAGGAATAGAATAGAATAGAATAGAATAGAATAGAATAGAATAGAATAGAATAGAATAGAAAATATGGGATGGAATAGAATGGAATGAAATAGAAATAGAATATGGAATGGAATGGAATGGAATGGAATGGAATAGAATAGAATAGAATAGAATAGAATAGAATAGAAAAGAAAAGAAAATAGAAAAGAAAAGAAAAGAAAAGAAAAGAAAAAGAACCTTGGTAGTACAGTGGTTTAATGCACCCTATAATTAACACAGCTGCCTGCATTTTCTGCAGGTTCGAATCTCACCAGGCTCAAGGTTGACTCAGCCTTCCATCCTTTCAAAGGTAGGTAAATTGAGGACCCAGATTGTGGGGGCAATAAGATGACTTTGTATAAATATACAAAAGGATGAAGGCTATTGCTTAATGCACTGTAAGCCGCCCTGAGTCTCCGGAGAAGGGCGGCATATAAATTAAAGCAAAAAAAAAAAAAAAAGAAAGAAAGAAAAAAAAAGATGTAATTTGTATATTTGGGAAAAAAATAAAAAAACTTTTTGCAAAAAAAAAAAAAGAAAAGAAAAAGAGGCAAACCCTCACAAAACGTGTGGTTGAAACATGGGATGTACAGGTAGTCTCCAACTTATGGCCGTTCCTTTAGCGACCATTAAAAGTTACAATGGTATCATATATGACAGTGTTGGCGTACCTTTTTGGCATCAAGTGCATGCTGGAAAACAGAAAATCAGCTACTCAGTGTGCGTGTGTGTGCCAGGAAGATGATCTTCCGGTTCCTGGCACACACATGAGCACTGGCCAACTGATCTTCCGGTTTCTGGCACTCCCGCGTGTGTGAAGACCAGCTGGCTGGCACGCCAGAACCTGGAAGAGCAACGGGTGACAGCTCTCATGCCCAGACAGATGGCTCTGTGTTCCACTTCCACCATGTGTGCTATAGGTTCTCCATCATGGGTATATGATATCCTAGCTTAGTGAGCTGCAGAAATGAAGCTTTCCAGGAGGTGTGGATTATAATTTATATTTTGGAGCAGGAGTGTCTGCAGGCAGGATATGTAAAGGTCAAAATTATGGGGTCCCTGGAGAAAGAGGAGGAGGGGGAGGAAGAGGAGGAAGAGGAAGTGAAGGAAGAGAAAGAGGAGAAGAAGGAAGAGGAAGAAGACTGTAGGGTCCTTGGTGTTCTCTGAGCGTGGTGATTTTCTTGCAGACATTTTATTACCCAACTAGGTAACATCATCAATGCTAGATGGGAGGGGGGTTTTGCTCCCTGGAGAAAGAAGAGGAGGAAGAGAAGGAAAAGAAAGAGGAGGAGGAGGAGGAGGAGGAGGAGGAGGAGGAGGAGGAGGAGGAGGAGGAGGAGGAGGAGGAGGAGGAGGAGGAGGAGAAAGAGAATTGTGGGGTCCTTGGCGTTCTCTGAGCTTGGTGATTTTCCTGCAGACGTTTCATGATCCAACCAGGTTACATCATCAGTGCTAGATGGGAGGGGGTTTTGTAAGGAGGAAGAGGAGGAGGAGGAGGAAAAGAAAGAGAAGGAAGAGAAAGAGGAGGAAGAGGAAGAGGACTGTGAGGTCCTTGGTGTTCTCTGAGCTTTGGGGTTTTCTTGCAAACATTTTATTAACCAAGTAGGTAACATTATCAGTGCTAGATGGGAGGGGAGAAAGGAGGAGGAGGAGGAGGAAGAAAAAGAGGAGGAAGAGAAAGAGGAGAAGCAGAAAGAGGAAGAGGACTGTGGGGTATCTGACTAGGTAACATCATCAGTGTTTGAAGGGAGGGGGATTTGTGAAGAGGAGGAGCAACTATAGTGATTCACTTAACAATTGTGGCAAGAAAGGTTGCAAAATAGGGAAAAACTCTCTTAACAACGAGCTTTGGGATTTGTGCTGAAGCCCATTGTCCAACACTAACCACATGGCACACCCTGGCATCCATCAAAAACATTTAGGAAAACGCAACTTCTGAGACCTGCAAGTGGGCATTGCACACCGCCCAGAGGCTATCATACGAAGGTCAAATTATGCAGGGTAAAGATCCTTTTGGAGGTGGGAGATACTTCCAATGTAATCTACCGGATCCCCTGCATGGATTGTCCCTGGGACTATGCAGGGCAGATGGGGAGGAAGCTAACCAAGAGCCTTGGTGGTGCAGCAGACTAAAGTGCTGTTAAGTAGCACCAGCTGCCTGCAATTACTGCAAGTTCGAATCTCACCAGGCTCAAGGTTGACTCAGCCTTCCATCCTTCCGAGGTAGGTAAAATGAGGACCTGGTTTGTGGGGGCAATAAGATGACTTTGTATGAAAAAAGAACACCGCTTGGCGGGGGGGCAAAAGCCCTACTAAGCAGGTATATACAAAAGTATGAAGGCTATTGCTTAACGCATTGTAAGCCGTCCTGAGTCTCTGGAGAAGGGCGGCATATAAATCGAACTAATAAACAATAATAATAATAAACAGATTGCAGGAACTCATCGGTAGCCTCACACTGCAATGTGAACAAGGACATGCATTCAATTTTGCAGCTGTATTAAGATTGTTGGACGAGCAGGTACAAAAACAGCCAGAGAAGTGATTGAAGCCTGGGAAATGAATCCCTTGTCGGTCAATAGGAGTGCTGATTTACCACCAGCTGGGCAGCACAAGGAAATGACAGGTAATGATTTAAAAGCTATCAACACACTCCCCAATCAACATCTAAAAACCCACTTACAACAGCCACTATCAATATCACACACAGAACCACACACATGCTACTAAAAAGAAATTCCCGGAGGATGGGTGCAGGGATGGATTGCTGGGGGTTCGCAGAAACTCGGGAGAAACTCTAGCTAAAATTCTGTGCAGTTCGCAGAACCCCCAAATCCCACTCCTGGCTGGCTCCGCCCATCCCACCCCTCCCAGGAGTCCCCACGCGGCCCGTTTTTGATGCAGATTAAGTGCAGGGCGCGGGTGGAGGCTCAGGGAGGGCGAAAAACGGGCCTACCAGAAGTTCGGGAAGGCCGGAAACAGCCTGTTTCCAGCCTCCAGAGGGCCTCTGGAGTCTGGGGAGTGTTGTGGCTCCATTGCCTGAGCCTGGGCTATCGACAGATGCAGACTCTGAGAGTGAGGGAGAGGAGTTGGCAGGACCCTCCTCTCTGGCAATGCCTCCGGAGGACACCGAAGGCCAAGAGATAGGCCCAGAGCCAAGCATGTCCCACAGCCACAGGTGGACAGCAACGAAGGAGATAAGTGCTGGCTGGACCCTCGGCAGAGGCGCAGGGAGAAGTGTGTGCAGCAGAGGGGAAGGCGTGCCAGAGATTAGCTGAGTCACTGGACCACACCCCACAGGGTATAAATGTGGGTGTGGTGGCCGGTTCAGTTTGTGACGAGCAAAAACTAGAAATAATCCATGATCTCTGCGTTACTGGACTTCTGCCTGCCTTGTCGGACTGCATTTGGACTAATCCTTGTATTGCTGAAACTTTGCCTGCTTTATCGGAATGCTTGCAGTCTAATCTTTGTTTCGTGTGAGTAAAGTCTGAATTGGCAGCTAGCCACTGGGTTGCTGCCAGCTTTATCTTCAAAGATTTTGTCGTGTGGCTTATTAACTCTGGGCCATCTGTGGGAGTGCGTGTGTGGGACAGGGACAGAACAGGGAGGCTGTTTTCACCCTCCCGGAGGCTCAAGGAAAACCTCCGGAGCCCAGGGAAGGCAAAAACACCTTGCGCCATTGTGGTGCAGGAGGCCGACTAGGCCACACCCACCATGGCCACGGCCCACCCAGCAACCAGGCAAAGAACCCTTTGCTAAAATTTTTGAACCCCACCTCTGGGATGGGCTCCAGCACGAGTCCTAAATTTCGGAAGATAAAACTTTCGGTTCCGATGACTGACCCAGACTGGATCCTGCAACATTATTCTGGGACACGTCGATTCGCTTTCATTCGTGAGGAATATTCCTATCAGCGCTTACCTCTTTAATAGCAATAAACACGGCTCCCAAAATAACCATGGCTTGTCCTGCCAACTGCAACCAATTCAGGTCCCCGATCAGTGCCAGAGGGTATGGTGGAGGCTAGAGATGGGGGGGGAAAACAAGAAAAAAAATAAGAATAGAAGTAGTCCTCATCTTATAACCATTCATTTAGTGACAGTCCAAAGTTACGACAACGCTGAAAATAGTGGCTTATGATAGGCCCTTGCACTTATGCACCCACACCATCACGCGATCCAAATTTGGGCACTGGGCAACCACCATGGAGAGGCAGTCCTCGACGTACGACAGTTAACTTATGACCGTTCAAAACAGCACTGAAAAAAGCAACTTAGGACCATTTTTCACCCTTACGACCGTTACACATGACTTACATTCGGATGCTTCACAACTGACTCACATTTATGACGTGTCGCATAGTCCCCGGGTTACGTGATCCCCTTTTGTGACCTTCTAACAAGCCAAGTCCAATGGGCAAGCCAGATTCACTTCACAACCGTATTGCTAACTGAACGACCGCAGTGATTCACTTAACAACCGTGGCAAGAAAAGTTGTAAACTGGGGCAAACCTCACTTAACAAATTTCTCTCTTAGCAACAGAAATGTTGGGCTCGATTGTGGGCGTAAGCCAAAAAAGCTAATACAGATTTTGGTTGTGTAAACAGAGGCATAGAATCAAAATCAGGTGAAGTATTAGTACCGCTTTGTAAAGTCTTAGTAAGGCCACACCTGGAGTATTTGCATCCAGTTTTGGTCGCCACATTATAAAAAAAAAAAGATGTTGAGACTTTGGAAAAAGTGCAGAGAAGAGCAATTAGGATGATTAAAAGCCTGGAGACTAAAACATACGAAGAACGGTTGCAGGATTTGGGTTTGGCTAGTCCAGGGGTCAGCAACCTGCGGCTCTGGAGCCGCGTGTGACTCTTTCACCCCTCTGCTGCGGCTCCCTGTCGCTCAAAATATGCATCACAATCGCCAATCTGCGACACCCGCCTGGCAAGCGATTTATTGAGCTTTTCAACCCCCAGTAGGCCAACCATGGATAAATCCAAGAAAAGAAAAGTTTCAGAAGAAAACAGAACGTTTAATTCAACTACATATGCTAGTTTTGTGGCCGCTCAAGAAATAGTCAGGCACAGGAAGGGTTTTGTGGCTCCCGGTGTTTTCTTTTCTGTGGGAAACGGGTCCAAATGGTTCTTTGAGTGTTTAAGGTTGCAGACCTCTGGGTTAGTCTAAAGAAAGTAAGGACTCGGGGGGGGACATGATAGTGTTATGGAATGAAAGACTGAAAAACATTCCTGGGTCAGCCAGAGACAGTTTATTGCACAGGTTCAGAGCCAGATTTGTACCTGAAATTCTGAACCTCGGAAAGCTCTGATACAACTGCTTATATATATTTCCAAGACAAAAGGTTTGGTGAGCACATGCATTTTTCCATCTATGGTTAAACATACACTTGTTATATGATAATTGACACTTCCTAATTACTAAACCATTATTGTCTAGTTTATAAGATTATCTTTAGCTAGACAACCTTCCTTAGTTCTGTAATTACTAATACGGGAGATTTATTGCCGTCCTTAGGTAATAAGTAACTCTTTGTAACATACATGTCCTTGTGTCTTTGACAGTGAGGCCACTCAGATGTTTTCCATATGGCTGTCCTTCCGTGACAGCTAGGCCTCATCAGAAGATATATTACCAATAATGGGATTTAGCTGATTTTTAATATAATCTCCAAACAAGCACATTTCTCCCTTATAATAATGTGAATAGAGAGGGTCCTTTAGTGTTCATGTAACTGACCCTGTATGATTCCTACTTTATTCACATTAATAGCAGCATTTGAGGGACTGCCCCAAAGAAGATTTGGGGGTCAAGCTATTCTCCAAAGCACCTGAAGGAAGAACAAGGAACAACGGATGGAAACTCATCAAGGAGAGAAGCAACCTGGAACTAAGGAGAAACCTCCTAACAGCGAAGGCAATTAACCAGTGGAACAGCCTGCCACCAGAAGTTGTGGATGCTTCATATCAGTGGAGGTTTTTAAGAAGAGACTGGACAATCACTTCTCTGAAACGATATAGAGTCTCCTGCTTGAGCAGCGGGCTGGACTAGAAGACCTCCAAGGTCCCTTCCAGTTCTATTCTGATTCGGACTACCTGGATTTATAATCCTTGCTGCATCCCGGGATTATGTGATTTGCCATTTGCAGCTTTCCCACCTGGCTTCCGACCGGCAAAGTCAGTGGAGGAATCAGGATTGGCTTAATTCAGTGGTGTAATCCGAACCAGTTTACTACCGGTTCCCTGGCTGCGCATATGCATATGCGCAGTGCACACCAAAAGGAGGTTTGGGAAGGTAAGTAGAACAACGCCTAAAAAGGAAAAAAAAAAGTTCCGACAATCAGCTGTATGATGCGCGATCGTCGGAACTCTTTTTTTTTTTCTTCATTTTTTACTACCGGTTCGGGCAAACCGGCCCAAACCAGTTGCATTTCACCCCTGCCGTGATTCACTTAATGACGGCAGCCATTCACTCAGCAACCATGCCAGATAAGAGGTCGTCAAAGCGGGCACAACTCACTCAACAACCACCTCGCTTAGCCATGGGAATTCTGCCGTAATTTCGTAAGGACTACCTATAAAAGAGAGTTATGAAAGATGTCCCAGAAGGGGATTGTTTCAGTGGTGGTATTGAACCGGTTTGGTCCGGTTCGAGCGAAATGATAGTGGCGACCTGCGGATGGGCCTGTTGTGGCCCATCAGCGCCCTGTGCAGTTAGTAGCTGATTCCGACAGCGAGGAGGCTGGTGTGGTGCTGCGCCAGCAGCCTGTGCAGCTGGCACTCGAGTCGGACAGTGAGGAGGCTGGAGAAGATGTGGTCTCAGAGGCGGGGATTCAGCCAGGGCCTTCAGAACCTCCAGAAGCTCCCATAAGTGAAGAGGAAGAAGAGGAGGAGCCTCTTCTCGATGCACGAGCACGCAGAGCTGTGAAAAGGCAGGAGTGGCTCCTCAGGAGGAGCTCTCCTCGAGAGTAACGCTTGGGGCTAATTGGCCACTCCCCCAGCCTATTTAAGGAAGGACGACAACTGAGGCAATTTGCAGGAAACAACTTCGTTCATATTCTTCCGCGTCTTGATTTCAGGAAACGTTTGATTCGGCTCTTGTTTCTCTCTTATCAGTTTTCCTGCAAATTGCTTCTGGGCATTCTGCCAACCACAGTAAGATTATGGTTATCTGAAAGACTGCCTCAGAAATGAGTTATTATTCTTTGAATTCTTGTCGGCTGTTAACGAAGTTAAATTAACAGCCCTTGTTTAGAAAAGACTGTCAGACTGCGGTGCTATCTCAAAATTAAATGAATTTCCAAACTGCCAATCTTTAAGGAAATCTTCCTTTAATTGAGCTCAGCCACCGGATCATGACTCCGCGTGGACAAGACTGTCCTTTTGCCTCCCAATCCCTCTCTTTCCGACCCCCAAGTCTCTGCTTCTCATTGGCTGTCTTCCAAGTCATTCTTCAGACTTCTTTTCCTCGTCATTTCCCAGGAATGTACCCCCTCCCCTCATTTTCACGACAACCGGGCTTCAAAGGGATTTAGCAGGCAAAAGTTTCAGAGTTTATCTCTCGCTCTCCTCTGCTCTCTCTATCCCAGCGTTGAAACGCTGACAGACTGACTTATTGTACTTGTGTTCGAACAACTACTAAGAAAGCTCATTAGCAGTCTTTAATTTGTAAATTAAGGTTTGTACAGACTTTGTGTGTGCTGCGTTCTTTGGGGTCCGTAGCTGGGGCAGAACAGGGCCTGTCCACCTGCCCCAGTGCTATGCCATCCTATTTAGCCACGTTTTCTAAGATTTTCGGTGCGCGCCGAACCGTTGGTAGACATATATGAAATCCACCTCTAGATCCAGTCTACCCAGAATAAAAAGGATGGAAGGCCTACCTGCTTCGTGTGAGGCCTGTAGTAGGAGATCAACGTCAAAATGAGGTTGTAGACGAAGTAGAGGCAGCAGGAAAGGAAGAAGACATGTCGTGCGAATCTTTTCCACTTCATCCGGAGTAAGGAATGAAGCGGTTCCAGAGCCAGCATTTCATGACGTTTCTGCTTTAGTGGGGGGAAAAAAAAACCAGATTAAAAGGAAGAGAAAGAGCATCTCTTCAGGTTAATCCAAGCAAAATACCCTGTTTCCCCTAAAATAAGACATCCCCTGAAAATAAGCCCTCCCCGTTAAACACATGAGCAGCTGCTGATCCCCGCCATTTCCTCTGGTTTCCTCCATGCGCCCCAAAATAATTTTATTTATTTATTTATTGTATTGGATTTCTATACCGCCCTACTCCCGAAGGACTCAGGGCGGTGAACAGCCACAGAATAAAACACATAAATACAAAAATTTAAAATAGAATAAAAAACAAATTAAATAATTTGGCTGAAACAAATTTATAATACCCAATAATTTAAAAACAAATTAAAATTTACATTTAAAAAGGGGAGAGGATTTAGGCCAGGCCAGCTTGATGCAATAAGAGAGTCTTGAGTGCGCGACGGAAGGTGCGCAGATCCGGGATCCTCCGTATCTCTGGGGGGAGCTCGTTCCAGATAGTAGGTGTCCCCACAGAGAAGGCTCTCCCCCTAGGGGCCGCCAGTCGACATTGTTTGGCCGACGGCACCCGGAGAAGCCCCTCTCTATGGGAGCATAGTGGCCGGTGGGAGGCTGTTTGTAGTAGTAGGCGGTCCCGTAAATAACCAGGTCCTAAGCCATGGAGCGCTCTAAAGGTGGTAACCAAAACCTTGAAGCGCACCCGGAATACCACCGGAAGCCAGTGCAGCTCGCGCAGGAGAGGTGTCACATGGGAGCACCATGTTGCTCCCATAACCACCCGCGCGGCTACACTCTGTGCCAGTTGGAGCCTCCAAGTGTACCTCTACCCCATGTAGAGAGCGTTACAATAGTCCAGACAATAGTACAATACTCCAAATAATAAGACCTCCCTGAAAATAAGGCCAAGCGCTTATTTCAGGGTTCAAAAAAATATAAGATGGGGTCTTATTTTCGGGGAAACATGGTAATAGGTTAATTAAGGTAGGCTCAATTAATCCATCAATACAACTAGTCCTCAGTTTACAGTAGTGGCCAAAATTGTGGAAACCTTTTGGGGAAAGTGTATTTTCTAAAACTAGCTAATAACACCACTTTTTTTGGGGGGGGGGAGTAGTACCATAAAATTATATGTCAATGGAAAGATAACTGAATCAAGAATGTAATGCAATAGCTTTTAGGAAGGATTTGCTATTAGAATAGCAGTTATAGTATAAAGAAGAAAAGTGAAACACGTAGAAAAACGAGGATCTGCAAAAATTATCACCACAGAAAAAAAACGAGATATACAAAAATGATCCCCATGTCAGTGAATCCTGAGTTGGGTAACCTTCAGCATGAATGACGGCCTTACAACGTCTTCCCGTGGAGGGAACCAAGTCTTTTAGTTCTGCTGCTGTTCTAATGTGAAACCAAGATTGAATGATGGCTTCTATTAACTGGGTTTTATTGCTGGGTCACTTCTGACTAACCAGTTTCTTTAGTCGGTGTTATTATAGCCATCAAACCTCAAAAATACAACTTTTCCCAAAAGGCTTCCACAATTTTGGCCATGGCTATACAACAGTTCATTTAGTGGCCATTCAAAGTTACAACGGCACTGAAAAAGGTGACTTGGGACCATTTTTCACACTTACGACCATCGTAGCGTCCCCGTGCTCACGTGATTTACATTCGGATGCTTGGCACCTGACTCACATTTATGACAGTTGTGGCGTCCCCGGGTTACGAGATCCCCTTTTGCGACCTTCTGACAAGGGAAGTCAAGGGGGAAACCCCGATTCGCTTAACAACTGTATTACAAACTGAACAAGTGCAGTGATATTTCGTTAACCACCACGGCAAGAAAGGTTGCAAAATGAGCCAAAACGCACTTCACAATTCTTGCTTAACAACCATGACACTAATTTAACGA
This sequence comes from Arizona elegans, assembly GCA_022577455.1. Lineage (NCBI taxonomy): Eukaryota > Metazoa > Chordata > Lepidosauria > Squamata > Colubridae > Arizona > Arizona elegans. Next base: position 17,025,521 of record JAKOOJ010000017.1, read on the forward strand.
CAGCAGCAATTCACTGAACAAATGTGGTAAGTCGTAAAATGGGGCAAAACTCACTTAGCAACTGTCTCACTAAGCAACAGAAATTCTGGGCTCAGTCGTGGTTGTAAGTTGAGGATTACCTGTAGTTTTATATATTTGTATTATTTCTATATATTTCTACATATATTTTCTGTTTCTATTTATTTCCATTATTTTTATATATATTTCTATTTCTATTTATTTTTATATATTTCTATTTCTATTTATTTTTATATATATTTCTATTTCTATTTATTTCTATTTCTTTTTCTATTTTTAAGCCTGACTCCCCGTTAGGGGCAAAATTCACTTAACAACTGTTTTGCTTAGCATAAAAAACTTTTAGCCTCAATTGTCGTCATAAGTCAAGGACTACTGTAAATAATTGCATTTCCTGTCCAAACTACAAAGTCAGTTTATTCAGCAAATGGCACAATTTATGCTAGAAATTCAGAAACCTGGGGGCCGAAGAAGGTGTCTCAAATGAATGAGGATATCAGCAGTGGCACTGAATTTTTCAGCCCGCCCACCCTGGTAAATAAACCAGAGTTAAACTAAGTTTTATAGGAGAAGTGAGGCTTCAAGAGGGATGCTGTATTTGCTGTCTTACAGATTTGGACCCCTCCCTTCCAGTAGTGGAATTCAAATTTTTTTACTACCGGTTCTGTGGGTGTGGCTTGGTGGTTGTGGCAGGGGAAGGATACTGCAAAATCCCCATTCCCACCCCACTCCTGGGGGAAGGATACTGCAAAATCCCCATTCCCACCCCACTCCTGGGGGAAGGATACTGCAAAATCCCCATTCTCTCCCCACTCTAGGGGGAAGGATACTGCAAAATCCCCATTCCCTCACCACTCTAGGGGGAAGGATACTGCAAAATCCCCATTCCCACCCCACTCCTGGGGGAAGGATACTGCAAAATCCCCATTCCCTCACCACTCCAGGGGAAGGCTACTGTAAAATCCCCATTCCCTGCCACTCCAGGGGAAGGATACGGCAAAATCCCTATCCCCTCCCCAATCTAGGGGGAAGGATACTGCAAAATCCCCATTCCCTCACCACTCCAGGGGAAGGATACTGCAAAATCCCCATTCCCACTCCACTCCTGGGGGAAGGATACTGCAAAGTTCCCATTCCCTGCCACTCCAGGGGAAGGATACTGCAAAATCCCCATCCACTCCCGACTCCAGGGGGAAGGATACTGCAAAATCCCCATTCCCTCACCACTCCAGGGGAAGGATACTGCAAAATCCCCATTCCCTGCCACTCCAGGGGAAGGATACTGCAAAATCCCTATCCCCTCCCCACTCCAGGGAAGGATACTGCAAAATCCCCATTCCCTCACCACTCCAGGGGAAGGATACTGCAAAATCCCCATCCCCTCCCCACTCTAGGGGGAAGGATACTGCAAAATCCCCATTCCCACCCCACTCCAGGGGGAAGGATACTGCAAAATCCCCATTCCCTCACCACTCCAGGGGAAGGATACTGCAAAATCCCCATTCCCTCCCCACTCTAGGGGGAAGGATACTACAAAATCCCCATTCCCACCCCACTCCAGGGGGAAGGATACTGCAAAATCCCCATTCCCTCACCACTCCAGGGGAAGGATACTGCAAAATCCCCATCCCCTCCCCACTCTAGGGGGAAGAATACTGCAAAATCCCCATTCCCACCCCACTCCAGGGGGAAGGATACTGCAAAATCCCCATTCCCTCACCACTCCAGGGGAAGGATACTGCAAAATCCCCATTCCCTCCCCACTCTAGGGGGAAGGATACTACAAAATCCCCATTCCCACCCCACTCCAGGGGGAAGGATACTGCAAAATCCCCATTCCCTCACCACTCCAGGGGAAGGATACTGCAAAATCCCCATCCCCTCCCCACTCTAGGGGGAAGAATACTGCAAAATCCCCATTCCCACCCCACTCCAGGGGGAAGGATACTGCAAAATCCCCATTCCCTCACCACTCCAGGGGAAGGATACTGCAAAATCCCAATTCCCTCCCCACTCTAGGGGGAAGGATACTACAAAATCCCCATTCCCTCCCCACTCTAGGGGGAAGGATACTACAAAATCCCCATTCCCACCCCACTCTAGGGGGAAGGATACTGCAAAATCCCCATTCCCACCCCACTCCAGGGGATTCCCACCCCACTCCAGGGGGAAGGATACTGCAAAATCCCCATTCCCTCACCACTCCAGGGGAAGGATACAGCAAATCCCCATTCCCTCCCCACTCCAGGGGAAGGACAGTGCAAAATCCCCATTCACACCCCACTCCAGGGGAAGGATACTGTAAAATCCCCATTCCCACCCCACTCTGGGGCCAGCTAGAGGTGGTATTTGCTGGTTCTCTGAACTACTCAAAATTTCCGCTCCCGGTTCTCCAGAACCTGTCAGAACCTGCTGGATTTCACCCCTGCTCCCTTCTGATGCTCCTGGGATGTTTCCAAGATTTTTGGAAACCTGCAAGAAAGTATGGTGGTTTTGATTCTGTCCCCACTACCAGCTGGATCAAAAGCCACGACATTTTTTTTTAAGAGGTCTTGTCCCCAGGAATAAAACTGTTAAGCCACGACAGCTGTGCTGCCAATTGAATTGGATGAATGCAGCATAAATATATATATAAATTTTGGCATTTGTATTCAGGAAACTCAGTTCAAGATAGCGACGAGGCAGGACGGGTGGAAAGGAGGGAGACCAGGTCAGGAAACAGACCCACCAAAATAAAAATAAATGAATAAATAAAACCAATTAATCCTTGATTTACAACAGTTTTTTTCAGTGACCGTCAGAAGTTGCAACAGCCCTGGAAAAAGTGACTGATGGCTGTTTTCACACTTATGGCCATTGCAGCATTCCCCCATGGTCACGTGATCAAAATTCAGACTCTCGGCAACTGATTCATATTTATGACAGTCGCAGTGTCCCGGGTTTATGCGATTCCCCGTTGGCGACCTTCTGACAAGTAAAGTCAATGGGAAAACCTGATTCGCTTAACAACCCTGTTCCTAACTTAACAACTGCAGTGATTCACTTAACAACAGTGGCAACAAAGGTTGTAAAATGGGGCACACTCACTTAACGAATTTCTCACTCAGCAAGCCATATTTGCTTAACAGCCTAACACCTGCAGTGATTCGCTTAACAACCCTGGCAAAAAGGTTGTAAAATTGTGTGGATCACGTGGGAACAATGGAAATGTTGAGTTCAATGTTGGTTGTAAATCGAGGACTACCTGTAAATCCCTTGATTAAAGGCAGCTGGCTGCAGCCTGATTTAATAGTTCCCTTTGTTCCTGAGCCATCTTCCCTTTACTGGAAACAAGATCAGATCTCCAGCTCTTGTGTGATATTTCTCTGGTTTCCAGTTGTGAAATGCTGACATTTGGACTGGCTAGGAACCCTGACCTGGATCTCAGAACTTGGGACTGGTTTTTGATTATTCTTCCATGTCCATCTATTAAACATATAGCCATTTATGTAAGCCTCTTTCAGACAACCTTAACATAAAATGTTGAAGCTTAACATAACATTTTTTAAAAGCATTTTTAACTGGTTTGTCATTTTAAATTGGGGCCAAATTAATATATATCCTTTTAATTGTTTTTAATATTTGTATTGTATGTTTTTAGCTGGCTGTACACCGCCCTGAGTCCCTCGGGAGAAGGTGCGGTATATAAATTCGAATTTTATTTATTTATTTTTTTTAAACTGTTTTGCATTCGTTGTCTGTGGCAATTTCCCAATTATGGGAGGTGAAGTGATTTTGTGATTTTTAACTTTTGGGCCAAATTTATATATATATTAATTGTTTTTAATATTTGTATTTCATGTTCTTAATTCTGGCTGTACACCTCCCTGAGTCCTCAGGGAGAAGGGCGGTATATAAATTGGAAATAAAATAAAAAAATAAAATAAAAGTCCACACATTTGAAATTTGCTAAGGTTGCTAAATACCTCCCGCAAATGAGAAAATGTACCAAACAGGATCATGAGAAAGTTTGAAATGTGTTGTATCAATCCTTATTGCCACTAATGAAAAAAGAGAGAGAGAAAAAGTGTGTGTATGTGTGTGTGAGAGAGACAGACAGACAGACACAGAGAAAAAGAGAGAGTGAGAGAAAGAAAGAGAGAGACCTTGAAAAATGGAAGCACAGTTGCTTTGAAAACACTTACCCCAATATTTGTATTATAGACAATGATATCCAGTAGTGAGTTTTCGCAAGTGGTGTCCAATTCTGTGAGGTCATAAAGGGAGGACTGGACGGGGCCATAAGCCCAATCGGTGAACTTCCTGGAAAGGCTGCGGATAGGTTTCTCTTTGATTTCTCTGCTGAGAATGTACTTCAGAATCTAAAATGATCCAAGACAAGAAGAGAACAAGTTAAGAGTCCAGACTGCATAAAGACAAGGAAGGGAAGGCCACAAAGTCCCTTCAAAGACTTAGCCGGGACTACCATCAACTCCCCAGAATTCCCCAGCCAGCATGCTTTAAAATGAGTGGACTTCCACTCCCAGAATTCCCCAGCCAGCATGCTTTAAAATGAGTGGACTTCCACTCCCAGAATTCCCCAGCCAGCATGCTTTAAGATGGGTAGACTTCAACTCGGTTGAACTACTTACTTCTCGGTTGGACTACTGTAACACCCTCTACATGGGGCTGCCCTTGGGGTGCACCCGGAGGCTACAGCTAGTCCAGGATGCGACCGCACGGATTATTACGGGGGCTTTTCATTACTCCCGTGTGATACCTCTCCTGCACGACCTGCACTGGCTACCGGTGGTCCTTCAGGTCCGTTTCAAGGTGCTGGTGCTCACCTATAAAGCCCTACATGGCTTAGGCCCAGGGTACTTGCAGGATCATTTCCTGCCATCCTCCCATCATCCGGTGCGCTCACACAGAGCGGGCCTCCTCAGGATGCCGTCAGCCAGACAATGTCGGCTGGCGGCCCCCAGAGGGAGAGCGTTCTCTGTGGGAGCGCTGACCCTCTGGAACGGTTTGCTCACCGGGCTGTTGTGGCTCCGTTACCTGAGCCTGTGTCATCGGCAGGAGAGGACTCTGAGAGTGAAGGAGAGGAGTTGGCAAGGCCTCCCTCTCCAGGACCCTCCTCTCTGGCAATGCCTTCAGTGCCCGCCGAAGGGCAAGAGATAGGGCTGGGGCCAAGCACGTCCACACAGCCACAGATGGACAGTAATGAGGGAGATGAGTCTTGGCTGGATCCTCGGCAGCGTCGCAGAGATAAGCGCGCGCAACAGAAGAAGAGGCGTGCCAGAGATTAAGCTGAATCACTGGACCACATCCCACAGGGTATAAAAGGGGGTGAGGTGGCCATTCAGACTCTGTGACGGACAAAACTAACTACTATCGAGTCACATTGCATCTTTGGAAACAACATTATCGGCCTTGGATTTATTTTACGAACTGGACAATTCTTGAACTGTGTGTATTTTGTTTATGAGTAAAGTTCTTGGCAAGCAGCTACTGGGTTGCTGCCAAGCTTCTTATCAGAAGAATTGGTTGTCTGCCAGTTTATTTAACCCTCGGCTGTCTGTTGGTGTGCGTGTGTGAGATGGGGACAGAACACGGGCTTAGGACAGCCCCCGACCTCCTCTCCTTCCACCGCGAACTCAAGACGTGGCTCTTTTATCAAATGGGCTGATCCGTTGGGGGATTTTACATTGAAATAATTTTAATAAATTTTAATTGGATTTTAATTTTGATGTAATTTTCAAATTGTTGAATGTTTTCTTTGTAAGCCATCCTGAGTTCTTCGGGAGAAGGGCGGCATATAAATTACATGAATAAATTAATAAATAAATAAACTCCCAGAATTCCCCAGCTAGCCTTATACGCAGACTAATAGTCAAAATCCAGTCCAGAGTTCCAAGATCCAGATCAGAGTTGTCAGTCACTCCCAAAATCAGAATTTCATAAGCAGAATCCTTGCTGGCTGGGGAATTCTGGGGGTTGAAGTCCATATAGCTTAAAGTTGCTGAGGTTAATAAACACAGCTTTAGGGTCACACGTAGGCACTGAGAAAAGTAAAATGGGGATTCCTGCTCAAATATTTCATCCCCCTTCTCTGAAGAAAACAGAGGTTCAGGTTAAGGGCAGGGTGTTCCCATGGAAGGGGTCAAAAAAGTCAAGATGGAGTCACGATGATGCAAAGAAAGCTCTGGAAAGCATCTTGATTTTTTTAATATATCTCCTTCTTCCTGGGCAAGAAGCAACAGTTAGTCTTCAACTTAGATCCATTCATTTAGCAACATTTCAAAGTTATAGCAAAATGGGAAAAAATGACCAGTCCTCACACTTACAACTGACATAGCATCTCCGTGGTCATGTGATCAAAATTTTGACACTTGGCAACCAGTATGTATTTACATCCCTGATTTTGTGACCTTTTGCCACGGTTCTTAAGCAAATCACTGCAGTTGTGTAGAAAATCTCACAGTCGCTAAGTGAATCCAGCCACCTGGGAAGGTCACAAATGGTGATCATATGACCCCGGGATGCTGCCACCATCGTGTGAACCGGTTGCCAAGTGCCCAAATTTTGATCACACAACCACGGGGATGCTGCAACCGTCATAAGTGTGAGGACTGGTTGTAAGTCACATTTCTTCACTGATGTTGTAACTTCAAAAAGTTGTAAGTTGAGGACTACTTGTATGTACAGGTAGTCCTTGAGTTACAACCATAGTGGAGCCCAAAATTTATGTTGCTATGTGAAACATTTGTTAAGAGAGTTTTGCCCCATTTTACGACTTTTCTGGCCACAGTTGCTAAGTGAATCATTGCATTTGTTAAATTAGTAACCCGGTTGTTAAGTGAATCTGGATTCCCCCTTGACTTTACTTGTCAGAAGGTCGCAAAAGGGGATCACGTGACCCCGGGACACTGCAACCGTCATAAATGTGAGTCGGTTCCCAAGAGTCTGGAATTTGATCACGTGACCCTGGGGATGCTGCAATGGTCATAAGTGTGAAAAATTGTCATAAATTGCTAAGTGTGTCGCTACAGTTGATAAGTTAGTAACCTGGTTGTTAAGCGAATCTGGCTTCCCCATTGAGTTTTCTTGTCAGAAGGTCAAAAAAAGGGGTTATGTGATAACCTGGGACACAGCAACCGTCATAAGTATGAGTCAGTTGCCAAGCACCTGAATTGTGATGACATGACCATGGGGGGTGCTGCAAAGGTCATAACTATGAAAAGTGGCCATAAGTCGCTTTTTTTCAGTTCCGTTGTAACTTTGAATGGTCACTAAATGAACTGTTTTAAGTCAAGGATTACCCATAGATAGGTCTACCTCAATGGTGGGTTTCAGATATTGTTACCTCTGGTTTGCCATATGCGCGCTCACTTCACACACACACACACACACACACACACACACACCTTCCACACATGCGCTTTGCTCGCGCACGCACTTTCCGTGCAGGCGCTGGCCTCAAAAGTGTGGCTAAATAGGATAGCATAGCGCCAGGGCAAGTGGGCGGGCCCACCCGCGATCTCGGCAACCAGTTCAGGCGAACCGGCTGCATACCACCTCTGGCCTACCTCTAACTTCCCTGTTTTGGCTGCTAGCTGCAAAGGCGTTAAACCATCTTTATTCTTCATCATCTCCAAATCCCGGCTTCTGCTTTTCAAGAGGATGGCGTCGTACATCCGCCGGATGAAGTCATTTTGGGTCTTAAAGTCTTCCGCGACGGTCACCAAGGCGTGGAGGATGTTGTTCCCTCGCGCATCCTGAGACTTGATGTCCGTCTTGCTGTTCTCCATCAAGAGCTGGACGATGTCCGGCTGGTTGGTGCAGGCTGCTAACGCTAGGGGGGTCTCGCCTGCAAAGAGGGTGCCAAGTGGTGGGGTTTGAGAGTCAGGGTTTACTATGTGGGGCCTTTAGCTGAGGGGCTAAAGTCTTGCTAATTCCATCTTGCTTCGTTATTTTTTATAGTTTTCAATTTTTTTTTTCTTCACATCCATGAAAGCTCAGGAAAGTTTCAAAGATCTCACAAGGTTTGAAGAAACACGAATGCAAGCAAAGTTTAATGAAAATAAAATGGATTGTTTCTTTAAGAGATGAGATAGATAGATAGATAGATAGATAGATAGATAGATAGATAGATAGTTAGATGGATGGATGGATGGATGGATGGATAACAGATAGATAGATAGATAGATAGATAGATAGATAGATAGATAGATGATAGATGATAGATATGATAGAAAGAGAGAGATAGGGATAGATAGATGATAGATAGATGATAGATAGAAAGATAGAAAGATAGATGATAGATATGATAGATAGATGATACATAGATGATAGATGACAGATATATGATAGAGAGATATGATAGAGAGATAGAGAATTGATAGGGATAGATAGATAGATGATAGATATGATAGATAGATGATAGATAGATGAGAGATATAGATAGATAGATGAGAGATAGATATGATAGAGAGATAGATAGATAGGGATAGAGAGATGATAGAGAGAGAGAGATAAGGATAGATAGATAGATAGATGATAGATAGATAATAGATAGATGGATAGATAGATAGATAGATAGATAGATAGATAGATGATAGGTAGGTAGATAGATGGATGGATGGATGGATGGAATAGATAGAAGATAGGTAGATGATAGATAGATAGATGATAGATGATATATATAGACAGATAGATGATAGATAGATATGATAGAGAGAGAGAGATAGGGATAGATAGATAGATGATAGATAGATAGATGATAGATAGATAGATAGATAGATAGATAGATAGACGGATGGATAGATGGATGGATGATAGGTAGATAGATAGATAGATAGGCACACACACACAGAGAAAGGGGGGATGGAGGGAGGTAAAGATGGATAGGCAGATAGATAGAAATACAGAGAAAGAACAAGAGAGATAGAAATAGACAAAGACAAATAGGAGATAGGTAAGGATGGATATATAAACAGAGAAGCAGAAGGACAGAGAGACAGAGAGACAGAGATAATGATGGGTAGATAGATTTCTAGATAGGAGTTAGATAAGATAGAAAGAATAGAAGAAAGAAAGAGAGAGTGAGAAAGAAAAAAAGAGGGAGAGAAAGAAAAAGTAATGGATAGAGAGAGAGAGAGAGATAATAGATAAATAGACAGACAGACAGAATTTGGAATGCAACAGATATTCTCAGACCATAGGTTGAGAGCAGTTTGAAAAATGATGTGGTAATTTGCCTTAAGAAAAAGTTTGGGAGCGTCTGCATGGTATCCGAATACACAATTATTTTTCTGTCGCGTAGGGAATAAAATAATTATGAAGCCAACAAACACACATTTATTTCACGAGACGGAAGAGCTAAGATTGATCAGCGACTGCTAAAATAATATTTTCTTTGTCACGTTTCATTTGTACCCCGCCTTGATAAATAACATAAACTATCGTGATTAAATCTTGATTTATTATTTGAGATGTTATTATTATGCATTTCTCAAGGCGTGGAACAAACATAACAAAGAGAACATACGGATTGGAATTTGGTACAAGTCCCATCCCAGGAAACAAATCTTAACATTAAAGGGAGATGGGCGGTTAAGAAATATGAAATATAAACCAAAACAAAATCAAAACAAGAAAAACAACATCATGACTTTTAAAATCACACACTGGAGTTAGGTCCCACAAAAAAAAAAAGAAGTCCTAAAGTCAGATCAGTCACAAGCTGACTTGCTTTACGACTATCACAATTTAGGATAATTGTTAGGCTAAATTGCGATCGTATCATGTCAAGGATGCAATTCTTGGCCATTGCTGTCCAGATGCTGCCATATTATTATATTATTTGTATTATTTATTTATATCCCGCCTTTATTATTTTTACAAATAACTCAGGGCGGCAAACATATCCAACACACCTCCCCACAACAACAACCTTGTGAGGTGGACTGAGAGAAAGGAACTGGTTCAAAGTCACCCAGCTGGCTTCCATGGCTAAGGTGGGACTAGAACTCACAGTCTCCTGGTGATTGGCCCAAAATCACCCAACCAGCTTTCTTGCCCAAGACAGAACTAGCACTCCCAGTCTCCTGGCAATTGGCCAAAGTCATCCAGCCAGCTTTCAGGCCTAAGGCAGGACTAGAACTCACCTTCTCCTGGTGATTGGTCCAAAGTCACCCAGCTGGCTTTCAGGCCTAAGGCAGGACTAGAACTCACCATCTCCTGGTGATTGGCCCAAAGTCACCCAGCCATCTTTCAGGCCTAAGGCAGGACTAGAATTCATAGTCTCCTGGTAATTGATCGAAAGTCAGCCAGGTGGTTTTCATGCCTAAAGCAGGACTAGAATTCACTGTCTCCTGGTGATTGGTCCAAAGTCATCAGCCAGCTTTCAGACCTAAGGCAGGACTAGAACTCACAGTCTCCTGGTAATTGATCGAAAGTCAGCCAGGTGGTTTTCATGCCTAAAGCAGGACTAGAACTCACCATCTCCTGGTGATTGGCCCAAAGTCACCCAGCCGGCTTTAAGGCCTAAAATGGGACTAGAACTCACTGTCTCCTAGGGGTTGAGGCCTTAACCCCTAGACCAAACTTGTGATCCCGAAACCTCGCAAATTGGGACACGGGAGGAACATATATGTTTGCTGACCACCCTGGCTTGACCTGTTGAACAGCTCCTTTCCACCATACCTCAGCTTCCGTCAGACCCTTACCAAAATAAAAGCCTTCGTGTTTGCGTTTGGGATTAAAGAACACGCCCTGGGCATGGGCGTTGACGTCCGCGCCTTTCTCAATCAGGGACTGAGTGATGTCATACTGACGTCTCTCGATGGCAATATTCAGAGCGGTCTGTCCTGGGATGGAGAAACAAAGAATCATCACCTTTGTGTGCAAGTTTCCATATTAAAAAAAAAAAAGAAAAAATAATAATTCAAACCGGTGTTTCTCAATCTTGGGCCTTTAACATCGGTGGACCTCAACTCCCAGAATTCTCCGGCCACTTACTATAAAATGAAGAGATTTTAAAGGCAGCATGCTTAAAGAGGGGTGGACTTCCACTCCCAGAATGCCCCAGCCAGCCTGCTTTAAGAGGGGTGGACTTCCATTCCCAGAACTCCCCATCCAGAATGCTTAAAGAGGGGTGGACTTCCACTTCCAGAATGCCCCAGCCAGCCTGCTTAAAGAGGGGTGGACTTCCATTCCCAGAACTCCCCATCCAGAATGCTTTAAGAGGGGTGGACTTCCACTCCCAGAATTCCCCAGCCAGCCTGCTTTAAGAGGGGTGGACTTCCACTCCCAGAATCCCCCAGCCAGCCTGCTTTAAGATGGGTGGACTTCCACTCCCAGAATCCCCCAGCCAGCCTGCTTTAAGAGGGGTGGACTTCCACTCCCAGAACTCCCCATCCAGCATGCTTTAAGATGGGTGGGCTTCCACTCTCAGAATCCCCCAGCCAGCCTGCTTTAAGAGGGGTGGACTTCCATTCCCAGAACTCCCCATCCAGAATGCTTTAAGATGGGTGGGCTTCCACTCCCAGAATCCCCCAGCCAGCCTGCTTTAAGAGGGGTGGGCTTCCACTCTCAGAATCCCCCAGCCAGCCTGCTTTAAGATGGGTGGACTTCCACTCCCAGAACTCCCCATCCAGCATGCTTTAAGAGGGGTGGGCTTCAACTCTCAGAACCCCCCAGCCAGCCTGCTTTAAGATGGGTGGACTTCCACTCCCAGAATCCCCCAGCCAGCCTGCTTTAAGAGGGGTGGACTTCCACTCCCAGAACTCCCCATCCAGCATGCTTTAAGATGGGTGGGCTTCCACTCTCAGAACCCCCCAGCCAGCCTGCTTTAAGATGGGTGGGCTTCTACTCTCAGAACCCCCCAGCCAGCCTGCTTTAAGATGGGGGGACTTCCACTCCCAGAATCCCCCAGCCAGCCTGCTTTAAGAGGGGTGGACTTCCACTCCCAGAACTCCCCATCCAGCATGCTTTAAGATGGGTGGACTTCCAGAACTCCCCATCCAGCATGCTTTAAGATGGGTGGGCTTCCACTCCCAGAATCCCCCATCCAGCCTGCTTTAAGAGGGGTGGGCTTCCACTCTCAGAATCCCCCAGCCAGCCTGCTTTAAGATGGGTGGACTTCCACTCCCAGAACTCCCCATCCAGCATGCTTTAAGAGGGGTGGGCTTCCACTCCCAGAACTCCCCATCCAGCATGCTTTAAGATGGGTGGGCTTCCACTCTCAGAATCCCCCAGCCAGCCTGCTTTAAGAGGGGTGGACTTCCACTCCCAGAATCCCCCAGCCAGCCTGCTTTAAAATGGGTGGACTTCCACTCCCAGAATCCCCCATCCAGCCTGCTTTAAGATGGGTGGACTTCCACTCCCAGAATCCCCCATCCAGCCTGCTTTAAGAGGGGTGGACTTCCACTCCCAGAATCCCCCATCCAGCAATGCTTTAAGAGGGGTGGACTTCCACTCCCAGAATCCCCCATCCAGCCTGCTTTAAGATGGGTGGACTTCCACTCCCAGAATCCCCCATCCAGCAATGCTTTAAGAGGGGTGGACTTCCATTCCCAGAATCCCCCAGCCAGCAATGCTTTAAGAGGGGTGGACTTCCACTCCCAGAATCCCCCATCCAGCAATGCTTTAAAATGAGCGGAGTTCAACTCCCATGTTAGGTGGGCAATTCTGGGAGCTGAAGTCCACCCCTCTTAAAGTGGCCAAGCTTGAGAAACCCCGATTTAGAAGATAAACCTCTTTTGCTTTTGAACTCCGTGTGAGCAACAGGCTGTGTCATTCAACTAATCGTGGTTTCTTCCATTTTAACCTTTCATCGAGCTTCTCTTTCAAAAATTATCTTTCAGGAAGCGTTTTTATTGCTTATAATTCGCTTCCTTGGGTAAAGCGCAGTACAGTTTTTCTCATCCACCCTGGACACTTATTTTATGACGTTAAATATTGTTGTGGCTATGACACACTACAGGTGTTGCCCAACCTAGTTAAACTTTTACACGAACGCGCTCAACCTATTCAAACTTGGTTCTTTCTCATTTTCAGGGCTGTCCAGAAGAAATGGGGGTGCACTGAGGCCCAAGGATATCTCAGGAGTGAACCCCGCTTTTTGGAGCGACATATTTTCGGATGTCATATGTACCCCGTCTTTAGAAAAAAAAAGGTCCATGCTGGAGGAGGTCAAAAAACATCTGGAAGCTTTCAAGAAGAGACTGGACTGCCATCTGTCAGAAATGGTGTAGGGCCGTGATGGCAAACCTATGGCACGCGTGCCAGCTGTGGCACGTGGACCCTTATTGGTGGGCACGCGATTGTTGCCCTAGCTCAGCTCCGATTTTCGGGCCTTCCGGTCCCACCGGAAGTCAGGAAACTGGCTGTTTCCGGCCTCCAGAGGGCCTCTGAGGGGGTGAGGGAGGCTGTTTTCGCCCTCCCCAGGCACCAAGAAAACCTCTGGAGCCTGGGAAGGGCGAAAAATGGGCCTACCGTGCCCACCAGGCCATCACATGCAAAAAGCGGGGGGTCGCGTGAGATGGGGGACTCGTGTGCGCATGCGCGGAAGGGCAGGGCGCATTGAATTATGGATGTGGGCAGAACTACCTGGGACCCCCCCACCGGAATGCCCGCTTTTGGCACGTGACAGCAAAAAGGTTAGCCATCACTGGTGTAATGTCTCTTGCTTGGACGGGGGGTTGGACTAGATGACCTACAAGGTCCCTTCCAACTCTATTAATCTGATCTGATTGTTGAGTCATTGCAAAGTGGAGGCTGCCATTTTGACTTTTTTGCCCTCTACTATGGATACCTCTGGTAAGTAAGGACAGTCGCCTTTTAAAAGGCATTAATAACAGATCCTGACCTTAATCTACGGTCACAACTGAGCCCACAATTTCGGCTGCTAAGCGAGACAGTTGGTAAATCAGTTTTGTCCTGTTTTACGACTTTTCTTGCCACGGTTGTTAAGCGAATCACTGCCGTTGATAAATTAGTAATGTGGTTGTTAAGTGAATCTGGCTTCCCTGCATGTCAGAAGGTCGCCAAAAGGGAATCACATGATCCCGGGGCACTGCAACCGTCATAAGTACAAGTCAGTTTCCAACTATCTGAATTTTGATCGTGTGACCATGGGGGATACTGCCAGGGTCGTAAGTGTGAAAAGCGGTCTTAAGTCACTTCTTTCAGTGCTGTTGCAACTTTGAACAGTCACTGAACGGACTAAGAATGAAAATACATACTTCCGTTTATCTTCTGGGTGAATTTCTCACTAGACTGAGGGTTTTGTGTGAGTGGTAACCAGTACCTACAATATCATTTTTTCTCCGCTACCCAGCTGATATACAGGTAGTCCTCGTCTTAAATAGTTCATTTAGTGACCGTTCGAATTTACAACGGCACTGAAAAAAGTGACTTACTACCGTTTTTCACACTTATGACCGTTGCAGCAATCCACATGGTTTACATTCAGATGCTGGAACAACTGACTCACATTTATGACAGTTGCAGTGACCTGGAGTTATGTGATCTCCTTTGGCGACCTTCTGACAAGTCACGACAATGGGATTCACTTAACAACCGTGTGACTAACTGAACAACTGCAATGGTTCGCTTAACCACTGTGGCAAGAAAGGTCATAAAATGAGGCAAAACCCGACCATCTCACTTAGCAACCAAAATTGTGGCTCAATTGTGGCCATAAGTTGAGGACTACCTGTAAACCTTCCGGAGCTTTCCCAGGATGCATGAGGGAAGTAATTCTCTGACATTTTTTTTGCAAAATTTTCAACCATGGAACGGGCGCCAATACCTCTATAGGCTTCCTCGGTGTAGGCCGCGTTAATGAGTTTTTCGAGGATTTGGTTTTCTTCGGCAAACGACAGCAACATATTCACAATTTCTTTGGTGTTTTGGTTGATGTTCAGCAGAGCTTTCATGAGGCACGTTTTCCCGGTGTCTGAAGAGGTCATTTTATTCATCAGATATTCTGCAAAATAAGGATAAATTATCGCGGATGTCCCTCCGTGTTAATTAAGGGCTGATTGGGGATGCTACCGCCATATAACTAGGAGGAAATTACCAATCCCTTTCTCGGGAGGCAAATGAGAAGGCATAATTGCACCAAAAGCTCGTTTAAAAAAATAATTAATAAAGTAATTACAGGTATCCAGTCATTGCGGTGATGGGGATCCAAACGATTGTTCATAGGGCGGGGTGCAAAAAAAATTAATGTTTCTTATTATGAATGGACAAAACTTGCTATTCTGGAGAAAAAACATTCATTGAATTCCAGAACATCTTAGAAAAAGCCGGAATGTTCTAGAGGAAACCAGAACTTTCTGGGGGGGGAAACACCCCAGAACGTTCTGAAGGAAAACCGGGACGTTCTGGAGAAAACCAGAACTTTCTAGGGAAAACAAGAACATTCTGGAGAATGCCAGAATTTTCTAGAGAAAACCAGAACAGAATGTTCCGGAGAAAACCAGACCGTTCTGGAGAAAACCACACCTTCCTGGAGAAAACCAGAACTTTCTAGAGAAAAGCCAAAACATTCTGAAGGAAAGCCAGAACATTCTGGAGGAAACTAGAACTTTCTAGAGAAAAACAATAAAATTCTGAAGGAAGGCTGGAACATTCTGAAGAATACCAGAATTTTCTAGAGAGAACCAGGACAGAATATTCTGGAGAATACCAGAACTTTCCGGAGAAAACCATTCCGTTCTGGAGAAAAACCAAACCTTACTGGAGAAAACCAGAACATTCTGGATTAAGCCAGAACATTCTGGAGAAAATAAAGACTTTCTGCAAAGCAGAACATTTTAGAGAGGACCAGAACTTTCTGGACAGAATCAGAACATTCTGGATAATAGTAGAACATTATAGGGAACTCTGGAACATTCCAAGGAATTCTGGAACATTCTATATTTCTCCGAGGATGTGTCCATTCACCCCATCTGATACCACCAGAAACCATTTCTTGTTTCCAAAGAGTTACAGTACTTCCAAAAACTACTAGATCCCCTCTCAGAAGGTCTAAATGCTACCATGTCCCCAATCCCCAAATAATTGTTTTTGTTTATTTATTTTATTTGTTTTTTGTTTGTTTATTATTTATATTCCACCTTTATTATATTTTACAAATACGTCAAGGTGACGAACATATCCAACAAATCTTCCTGTTTTCCTCACAACAACAACCCTGTGAGGTGGATTGGGCTGAGAGAGAGGGACTAGCTCTAAGTCACCCAGCAAGTTTTCCTGCCTAAGCCAGCACTAGAACTCATGGGTCCCCTGGTGATTGGCCCAAAGTCACTCACTCAGTTTCATGGCTAAGGCAGGACTAGAACTCCCTGTCTCCTGGTGATTGGCCCAAACTCATCCACCCGCTTCCATGGCTAAAGCAGCACCAGAACTCACCGTCTCCTGGTGATTGGCCCAGTCACCCACCCACTTTCATGGCTAAGGCAGCACTAGAACTCACCATCTCCTGGTGATTGGCCCAAAGTCACTCACTCGCTTTCATGGCTAAGGCAGGACTAGAACTCACCGTCTCCTGGTGATTGGCCCAAAGTCACTCACTTGCTTTCATGGCTAAGGCAGGACTAGAACTCACCGTCTCCTGGTGATTGGCCCAAAGTCACTCACTCGCTTTCATGGCTAAGGCAGGACTAGAACTCACCGTCTCCTGGTGATTGGCCCAAAGTCACTCACTCGCTTTCATGGCTAAGGCAGGACTAGAACTCACCATCTCCTGGTGATTGGCCCAAAGTCACTCACTCGCTTTCATGGCTAAGGCAGGACTAGAACTCACCGTCTCCTGGTGATTGGCCCAAAGTCACTCACTCGCTTTCATGGCTAAGGCAGGACTAGAACTCACCGTCTCCTGGTGATTGGCCCAAAGTCACTCACTCGCTTTCATGGCTAAGGCAGGACTAGAACTCACCGTCTCCTGGTGATTGGCCCAAAGTCACTCACTCGCTTTCATGGCTAAGGCAGGACTAGAACTCACCGTCTCCTGGTGATTGGCCCAAAGTCACTCACTCGCTTTCATGGCTAAGGCAGGACTAGAACTCACCGTCTCCTGGTGATTGGCCCAAAGTCACTCACTCGCTTTCATGGCTAAGGCAGGACTAGAACTCACCGTCTCCTGGTGATTGGCCCAAAGTCACTCACTTGCTTTCATGGCTAAGGCAGGACTAGAACTCACTGTCTCCTGGTGATTGGCCCAAAGTCACTCACTCGCTTTCATGGCTAAGGCAGGACTAGAACTCAGCATCTCCTGGTGATTGGCCCAAAGTCACACAGCCAACTTTCCTACCTAAGGCAAAACTACAACTCACCACCTCCTGGTTCCTAGCCTGGTGCCTTAACCACTGGACCAAACTCGCAAAAAATGGGGCAGTTCTTTCACGATTCTCTGGACATTTCTGACAAGGATGCTCCTAAATGCAATGCTTGTAGCCCCCTGGAAGCGGGTGCCTCAGGGGTGAAATCCAGCAGGTTCTGCCAGGTTCTGGAGAACCGGTAGCGGAAATTTTGACTAGTTCGCAGAACCAGCAAATACCACCTCTGGCTGGCCCCAGAGTGGGGAGGGAATGGAGGTTTTGCAATATCCTTCCCTTAGGAGTGGGGAGGGAATGGGGATTTTGCAGTATCCTTCCCCTGGAGTGGGGGAGGGAATGGGGATTTTGTAGTATCCTTCCCCCAGGAGTGGGATGGGAATGAGGATTTTGCAGTATCCTTCCCGCAGGACTAGGGTGGGAATGGGGATTTTGCAGTATCCTCCCCCCCAGGTGTGGGGAGGGAATGGGGATTTTGCAGAATCCTTCCCCTGCCACGCTCACCAAGCCACACCGCACCCACCAAGCTACGCCCATAGAACCGATAGTAAAAAAAATTGGATTTCACCACTGGGGTGCCTCCTTCGTTTTCGGCATCCAAGCCCCCTAAAATTATTCCAGCCATGGAAATTCAACTTTTCCTCCCTGCAGAGGTTAGAGCAAAGGACACCAACCTTGGACAGTCAGATTTTGGCACCTGTGAGACCGTTCCTTCATTTCCGCCAGAACACTTTGTAGATCCTCCAGATTTCCTTCCGTAACCGCCCGGAAAAGATATTTTTTCAGCTTCTTACGACGACTGTTCGGCTGAGCGTTTTGGGTTGAATTCGTGCTGGGGAAAAGAGAAAAAAATGTGGGTGCTTTTTGGGGTGCAGACTAAGGAAGGGGCAAGCCACATCTCCCCCTTTTTGGGGAAGATGGGTGGGTTTTTTGGCACGAGGAGCTCATCAGACTGGCCTACCTAGTCAGGATGTTGTGCAACCAATAATAAAATTGCTCGGAAGGGTCTCTACGAATGCTATGAGGTTTTTTTGGGGGGGGATTCATTAAAAGACACACAAGCAGAAAGAACATAACATACACATATAACTGGACCCATGTTCCATCTAGATGCCTTCCAATCAATTTTTGGAAACCTTGAGGTCAGGCCACATCAGGAGAAAAAGTCATAATCAATAATTCTAATCAAGTCCAGCAATTAATCTACAATGGATTTTCCCAATCTTGGTGATTGGGTGGACTGAAACATACTGGCTGGGGGATTCTGGGAGTGGAAGTCCACCCCTCTTAAAGCATGCTGGCTGAGGAATTATGGGAGTGCAAGTCCACCCCTCTTAAAACAGGCTGGCTGGGGGATTCTGGGAGTGGAATTCCACCCCTCTTAAAGCATGTTGGCTGGGGAATTCTGGGAGTGGAATTCCACCCCTCTTAAAGCATAGCTGGCTGGGGAATTATGGGAGTGGAGGTCCACCCCTCTTAAAGCATAGCTGGCTGGGGAATTATGGGAGTGGAAGTCCACCCTCTTAAAGCCTGCTGGCTGGGGAATTATGGGAGTGGAAGTCCACCCCTCTTAAAGCATAGCTGGCTGGGGAATTATGGGAGTGGAAGTCCACCCCTCTTAAAGCATAGCTGGCTGGGAAATTATGGGAGTGGAATTCCACCTATCTTAAAACATGCTGGCTGGGGAATTATGGGAGTTGAAGTCCACCCATCTTAAAGCATGCTGGCTGGGGAATTCTCTGAGTTGCTCCTCCCTTTTAAGGCCTACTAACTGGGTTATTCCTGGAAATGAAGCCCACCCATCTTCAAGTCGCCAAGACTGACCTATCAACTAGCCTATAGGCCCCCACCTCACAGACCCTTCCATCGCCACCCCAATAATCCATGCCTTGCCTTACCAACTCTCAGCATTTGGGGTATATTCCGTCATATCATCCTGGATTGACTGGGGAGAATCCATATCCTCGCAGTTGGCGGAGGCACTGCGTGAAAAAGAAACGAAAAAGAAATGTGAAGGTCGGGAGAATATCTGAATCCGTTATCGGGATATTTCTTCTATGAGTCAATCATTGGAAGAAGATGACATGAACCTGCCAGCAACGTCCTTTCTGAATTTCTCCTCCTTCATCATCATCATTTAACGACCCCATAATCTCTTGCGGAGTGGAGTCCGGGCCACTGAATGAAGCTAGCAGAATGTTTACTGGCCAGATGCCTTTCCCTGTCACCAATGCGGAGTTTTGTTCGGCAGATATATTCTTATTGTGCCCAGAGAGAGAAATATCTGCCTCTATCTAGGATCAAACTCACAGCCTCCTGATCCTGAGGCGAGAGCTCCACCTCTAGGCCACCACATCACTCTGAATTTCTCCCCCTTGGGACCCTCCCCCAAATTAAAATGCAAGTTTCCAACAATTTACTACAGTGGTTGAGGAAGAGGGCTGCCCAATGCTGGACATGTTCAAGGAGAGTTGGGTTGGACAACGTCCTCTGACTGGGCTACCTTCCCTTGAATTCCTGCACAAAGCAAGGGGGTTGGGCTAGATGACCTCCAGGGAGGTCCCATACTAGGCTTTAATGATTCCAAGCTCCTGAGGAAATCCTCCAAGATTTCAAAATTCGAGGTAAGGGAAGAAACATTTTTTGCTTATGGCTCTGATAGGATGCAACTTCTGGACATTGCAAGAGACAGGTAAGGTATATTCAGGTAGTCCTTGACTTACAACCATTTGTTTAGTGACGAAGTTATAACACCACTGAAAAAAGCGACTTATGACCCTTTTTCCACACTTACGACCGTTGCAGCATCTCCATGGTCACGTGATCAAAATTTACTTGGCAACCGACTCGTGTTTATGACCGTCGCAGTGTCCCGGGAAGGAGGGGGAGGGGAGGTCACGTGATCTCCTTTTGCGACCTTCTGTCGAGCCACGTCAACGGGGGAGGACCAGATTCACTCAACCACCCTGTTACTCACTTAACATCTGCAGTGATTCGCTTAACAACGGTTGCAAGGAAGGTCGTGAAACGGGGCAGGACTCACTTCACAACTGCCTCGCTTAGCGACGGACACTTGGGTCTCCGAGGTGGTCATAGGTCGAGGATTAGCTGCGGTTCATTCATGCAGAATTTTTTTATTTTGTGTGTTTAATAAATAAAATGCAGACACTGAGGGTTTGTGCAGGGGGTTATAAATTTTATAAGGGGAAGAGAAAAAAGGGGTTTTATCCCCTGGTTGTGACCCCCCCCCGACTTTTCCATTCCCTCCCCACCTTCCCCCACCCCCCACCCCACCCCCCGATCAGGAGGTCTGGATGCACACGGGACATGCGCTGAATTAATGCTTCCGGCGCAATGTTCATCCCATGTTGTTTTGGGGATTTGGGGAGGGGGTGGGGGAGGGGGCTTATCAATCCAATAAAACAGAGGAATCCATCAGTACCCACCATGGGCGGATGTTGGAATCCATTGGCTTGGAGAAGATGGGGGGAGACGTCCGGCTTGGTGATGCGTTGCTCTCAAAAGCTTCGATCTCCAGAAAAAAGTGAGAACTGTTGGATGTATTGGATAAAAAGATGGATTAGTGAGAGTTATGGAACAGGAAGAGAGCTGTCTATCATCTCTATCCATCTCCCATCCATTCATTTATCTTTCCATCTATCCATCCATCATCCATCCATCTTTCCATATATCATCCATCTATCCATCTTTCCATCCATCCATAGATCCATGCATCCATCCATCCATTTATCCATCTTTCCATCTAACCATCCATCCGTTTTTCCATATATCATCCATCCATCCATCTTTCCATCCATCCATAGATCCATCCATCCATCCATTCATTTATCTTTCCATCTAACCATCCATCCATCCTTCCATATATCATCCATCTATCCATCCATTCATTTATCTTTCCATTTATCCATCCATAGCTCCATCCATCTATCCATCCATCTATCCATCCATCTATCCATCCATCCATAGATCCATCTAGCCATCCTTCCATATAAAATCCATCTATCCATCCATTCATTTCTTTCCATTTATCCATCCATAGCTCCATCCATCTATCCATCCATCTATCCATCCATCCATAGATCCATCTAGCCATCCTTCCATATAAAATCCATCTATCCATCCATTCATTTCTTTCCATTTATCCATCCATCCATAGCTCCATCCATCTATACATCTATACATCCACCTATAGATCCATTCATCCATCTATTCATCCATCTTTCCATCCACCCATAGATCATCCATCCATCCATCCATCCACATATCATCCATCTATTCATCTATCCATCCATTCATTTATCTTTCCATTCATCCATCCATCTATCCATCCATCCATCCATCCATCCATCCATCCATCCATCTATCAAAGCTCCTTGGACAAGAAGAGTCTATCTGTCGCTATAACTTCCTGAGGGCATCAACGTGACATGTCCTTTCCCTTTTTTATCCTCTCTATTATCCCAGGACTATCCCATCTTTCGGACAGGATGTTCTCTTCAAGGACTTTTCCTTGTCCATGGATGAATCACAGTGACCTTCCCTTCAATTTTGCTAGACTTTACTACTCATTACACCAGGTTATCGGTGGAGAATGATGGGAAATGTAGTCTAATTGCGCCTCAGGGAAGGCAGGATGGAAAGTGGCATAATCTTGACTAAAAAAAAACCCACTTTGTCTTGAAAGACAGCAGGAAGTTGAATGGAGTTCAGGCCGAAAGGGTCAAAAGAGTCAAAATGGAGGCCATAACCACAAGCCATGTTAAAAAACAAACAACTGATTGTGGCCACCATTTCAATTTTTTGTGACCCTTTCTTTACAGAGACCACTGAATTGGATTAAATTACAGTATTTTTCAAACCTTGGCCACTTTATGGTTTGTGGACTTCAATTCCCAGAATTCCCCAGCCATCTTGCTGACTGGGGAATTCTGGGAGTTGAAGTCCACACAACTTAAACTGTCCAAGATGGCGAATCTCTAGACTGTAACATTTCCCAGTCCAACTGTGTGGCCTCCAGCTCCCAGAATTCTCAGCAGGGGGTGTGGCCTTGCTGGCTGGGGAATTCTGGGAGTTGAAGTCCACCCAGGAACCTAGAATCTTGTGATCCTGGAAAGTAAACCCACATTAGAGGAAAGCCCTAAAGAACCAGGAGGACAGACGGAAAACAATTAAAAACACAACGACTGAATAAAGAGAAGGGAAGTCCAGTCATTCTGCAGTGGGTCACACCTACCTGCCCAGGTGAGGTGTGGTGTTTGGGATCTGCCTGGGTTTGATGCGCCAAGAGAGGGTGGAAGGAAAAAGAAGAGAAGCAGGATTGAGCCTAGTTGCAAAGGAAAAACACGTCTAAATATTGGACATTCGCCAGCCAGAAGAAGCAACGAGGGGCTTCAACATGGCAGCCAAGGGCGGGGAGTCAAAAAAATCAAAATGGCAGCCACAAAGAGAGGGGGCTTTTTCATCCCGACAACTATCTTGACTTTTCTGACTTTCCTCCCCATATTTCAGTTCAAATTAAACTCTCCAAACTGAGCTCAATTCCTGGTGACATCGTGAACACATTACATCCTCCTCCAGTTTGCTTTTTCAAGTTTCTAGTCCAGTTTACAGACCTGGATTGAAGCTGGTTGCAAAGGAAAAACACATCTAAATATTGATTTGTTTCTAAGCTGGAAGGCACAAGGGGATTAGACACGGCAGTAGTAAGCAGGTGGTTTTTCTGCAAGGCAGGGAGTC
This sequence comes from Arizona elegans, assembly GCA_022577455.1. Lineage (NCBI taxonomy): Eukaryota > Metazoa > Chordata > Lepidosauria > Squamata > Colubridae > Arizona > Arizona elegans. Next base: position 17,048,623 of record JAKOOJ010000017.1, read on the forward strand.
AAAAAGGTCAAAAAAGTCAAAATGGCAGCCACAAAGGGAGAGTTTTTTTAATCCCAACTGCCATCCCAACTTTTCTGTCTTCCTTCCCATATTTCACTTAAAATTAAATCAAATTCTCCGAGCCGAACTCAATTCTGGCAATATCATGGACACATTGCATTCTTCAATTTGCTTTTTCAAGTTTCTAGTCCAGTTTACAGACCTGGATTAAGCAGGAAGTTGCAAATAACCCCCAAGTCCACCCAGAATTGCTTTGGATAGTTAGATGAGCAGCATATACATTTTAAAAAATGAATAATAAACTCATTCCCCCCCTAAAAAAAATTAATTGGGCCCATAAAAAGGGTTAATAAATTTGCAAATTACAAAAAAAAAAAGCAGAATTACCACTCAACTCTCTCTTTTATGTGTTAAATTTAGCATCGAAATGGATCCAATCATGTAAAGGATTAAACTCACTTCCCCCATACTTAGTATTGTCTGGACGTGGAAACCTAATTAATCACCTTATTATTTATTATTATTATTATTTTTGCCTACCGGGTCCTCCGTGCAAAAGAGTTGAAAAGACAGACCAGCCCACTTGTGAGCCTCTCTATTATAGAACTCTCTGGGAGCAGCTGGCAATGCTGGTTGTACTTCCCCAGCCCTGATTGGCTGTAGTGAGCAAGCCACACCCCTGACACCTGTCTGGCCAATGAGGAACGGCCTAGGATGTCTTGAAGTCTTGCTAATGCCCTCTTGGTGCAGGAAAGTGGGAGGGGCCTCCAATGTTGGCCACTTTAAGACCTGTGGACTTTAACTCCCAGAATTCCCCAGCTAACCATGGTTGCTAGGGAATTCTGGGAGTTGAAGTCCACAAGTCCTAAAGTTGCTAATGTTGGAGGCCCTTGATTTATGATGATTTTTTTTAAACCTGGTTAGGCAATTCTGTGCTGTCAATTCTACCAATGTCTGGTTTAGTCTCTGTGTTGCATGGGAACGCACTCACAGCGGCCTTGTTCTCACAACATGCTGGTTTTGAATTAATCCATGTTACAGTTGTTGTATCCAATGCATTGAATCCATAGCATTCCCCAAAAGTTCGCACCTCAAAAACAGATCAAGGTTAAAACAAACCAAGATTCGCAGCCGTTCGGTCTTTCCTCGAGCGAGTGGCGCAAACACAGCTTGTCTGAACTCTCCTACTTGGGCGGGAGTGGGGGTTAGACTAGATGACCTACAAGGTCCCTTCCAACTAATCTGCAAATCTGAGAGAGCCCAAATGACGTGGCAAAATAGAGATGATGTGACGGTTCCTGACGCAAGGATCGTGAACTAGCGTAATTGGGAGTCAGGCGATCGTGGCGATTACACAAGCCAAGATCAATCCTGTTGCATCACCTTGTGGCACCTTTTCCTTCACCTAATTTTACCTCACAAGGTGGTTATTGGAGTAAAGAGGACAGGAGGGAGCGGTGAACATATTCATTCGAGCTCCTGATTGCTAACTAAGATATATATATATATATACACACACACATACTCAGGTGGTCCTCGACTTAACAACGGTTCGCTTACTTAATGACCGTTCAAAGTTACAACGGGACTGAAAAAAAGGGGCTTAAAACCACTGCTATTCAGAAACCCTAAATAGAGACATCCAAAATGGCCTCCACTACAAAACCCATCCTCTTCCAGGCTCTAGCTTTGAGAGAAAAAAAAAGAGAGTGAGTCATTTTAAAAGTCTCTTCCCAGCTTTTTCTGTCCTGGGGAGAGATTTGGGGTGGGTGGGAGCTCATTTAGTTCAGTACAGAGTGTCCTTGACTTACAACGGTTCGCTTACTTAATGACCGTTCAAAGTTACAACAGGATTGAAAAAAAAGTGATTTAGGACCATTTTTCATACTTAGGATGGTTCCAGTATACACACACACCCCCGGTCATGTGATCAAAATTCCAAAGCTTGGCAACTAGCATGTACTTACGACGGTTGAGGTACCCCTTGGTCCCCTTTTACGACCCTCTGACAAGCAAAGTCAACAGAGAAGCCGAATTCGTGTTACTAATTTAAGAACTGCAGAGATTCGCTTAACAAACACGGCGAGAAAAGTCGTAAAAAGGGGGCAAAACTCACCTAGCAAATTTCTCACTTAACGACATAAATTTCAGGCTCAATTATGGTCGTACGTTGAGGAACTGCCTGCATTTTTAACAGCTGCACTGTTCTGGGATCGTGTGCTTGCAACCCCTTCCCATCCGGCTTCAAACAAGCAAAGTCCATGGCACAAGCCAGATTCACTTTAATGACTGTGATTTGCTTAACGCAAAAAAAAGGGTCTTAAAATTGCATGACTCACTTAACGACCGCATCGCTTAGCGACAGGTTGTAATTGGGGTCATATGCCGAGGACTACCTGTATCCCTGGGAGGGGATGTTTAATTGTTGTATGCAGTATTGCTGCAAAATATCTCATAGTTTGACCAGATACGCTCAAACAGTGTAATGAGTAACTAGCTAGTAATATTAATGTATATCCAGTTTGTGACGTAGGAGAATTTGAGAAATTGAAGGGGGTGGAGTCTAGGAGGAGGAACAGCAAATTAGAGGTTGCCATCCGATTTGTTGCATTAGCTGGCAGCAGCTGTTTGACCTCGGTTGACCTTGAAAAGCTCATCAGGGTTGGGCGAATAAGTGCTTGATGGATAGAGCACCACCAGGAAATCCAGGACGGTAGATTAAAAAAAAAAAATTCTTGTTAATGCGTTCTTCCTTTCCTGAACTTAAATCATGTTTTGCTGACTATCGCATTCGTTATGCAAACATCATCTCTTTAACTTTCTACTCAAGTATTTCTGGTGTCTTGGAAATTTTAGGATGAGTGGACTCCCATTCCCAGAATTCCCCAGCCAGCCATGCTTTAAGAGGGGTGGACTTCCACTCCCAGAATTCCCCAGCCAGCCATGCTTTAAGAGGGGTGGACTTCCACTCCCAGAATTCCCCAGCCAGCCATGCTTTAAGAGGGGTGGACTGCCACTCCCAGAATTCCCCAGCCAGCATGCTTTAAGATGGGTGGACTTCCACTCCCAGAATTCCCCAGCCAGCAATGCTTTAAGAAGAGTGGGCTTCCACTCCCAGAATTCCCCAGCCAGCAATGCTTTAAGAGGAGTGGGCTTCCACTCCCAGAATCCCCCAGCCAGCAATGCTTTAAGAGGAGTGGGCTTCCACTCCCAGAATCCCCCAGCCAGCAATGCTTTAAGAGGAGTGGGCTTCCACTCCCAGAATCCCCCAGCCAGCCATGCTTTAAGATGGGTGGACTTCCACTCCCAGAATCCCCCAGCCAGCAATGCTTTAAGAGGGGTGGACTTCCACTCCCAGAATTCCCCAGCCAGAATGCTTTAAGAGGAGTGGGCTTCCACTCCCAGAATCCCCCAGCCAGCAATGCTTTAAGAGGAGTGGGCTTCCACTCCCAGAATCCCCCAGCCAGCCATGCTTTAAGAGGAGTGGGCTTCCACTCCCAGAATCCCCCAGCCAGCAATGCTTTAAGAGGAGTGGGCTTCCACTCCCAGAATCCCCCAGCCAGCAATGCTTTAAGAGGAGTGGGCTTCCACTCCCAGAATCCCCCAGCCAGCCATGCTTTAAGATGGGTGGACTTCCACTCCCAGAATCCCCCAGCCAGCAATGCTTTAAGAGGGGTGGACTGCCACTCCCAGAATTCCCCAGCCAGCATGCTTTAAGAGGGGTGGACTTCCACTCCCAGAATTCCCCAGCCAGCATGCTTTAAGAGGAGTGGGCTTCCACTCCCAGTATCCCCCAGCCAGTATCCCTTAGGAGGGGTGGACTTCCACTCCCAGAATTCTTGTCTTGCTAGAAATACATTCCTTTTCTCTGTGGCCAAAGAAAGCAACATTCAGCACTGTTTACTCAGTGCTACCTCTGAACGGACTCAATGTGGACTAGGCACGTGAGGAATGACAGGCAGACACTCTCTGGCATGACGATTCACTGCCTCGTCACCTTCTGATAACACACCCAGGTTTCTCCCAACGGATGAAAAATGGGCTTGCTTTGCCTGCTTGCATATATAAATATGACGGTTAAGGTGAGTGAGCTAGGAGAGAGGCTTCTCTAAAGCAGTCTTGACCACTTAAGACTTGGGGGCTTCCACTCCCAGAATTCCCCAGCCAGCCATGCCAAAGTCCACAAGTCTTATGAATTCTGGTAGGGGAAGCCCACTCCTCTTAAAGGATGCTGACTGAGGAATTCTGGGAGTGGAAGTTCACCCCTCTTAAAGCATGCTGGCTGGGGGATTCTGGGAGTGGAAGTCCACCCATCTTAAAGCATAGCTGCCTGGGGGATTCTGGGAGTGGAAGTCCACCCATCTTAAAGCATTGCTGGCTGGGGGATTCTGGGAGTGGAAGTCCACCCCTCTTAAAGCATGCTGGCTGGGGGATTCTGGGAGTGGAAGTCCACCCATCTTAAAGCATTGCTGGCTGGGGGATTCTGGGAGTGGAAGTCCACCCATCTTAAAGCATGCTGGCTGGGGGATTCTGGGAGTGGAAGTCCACCCATCTTAAAGCATTGCTGGCTGGGGGATTCTGGGAGTGGAAGTCCACCCATCTTAAAGCATTGCTGGCTGGGGGATTCTGGGAGTGGAAGTCCACCCCTCTTAAAGCATGCTGCCTGGGGGATTCTGGGAGTGGAAGTTCACCCCTCTTAAAGCATGCTGGCTGGGGGATTCTGGGAGTGGAAGTCCACCCATCTTAAAGCATAGCTGCCTGGGGGATTCTGGGAGTGGAAGTCCACCCATCTTAAAGCATTGCTGGCTGGGGGATTCTGGGAGTGGAAGTCCACCCCTCTTAAAGCATTGCTGGCTAGGGGATTCTGGGAGTGGAAGTCCACCCATCTTAAAGCATTGCTGGCTGGGGGATTCTGGGAGTGGAAGTCCACCCCTCTTAAAGCATTGCTGGCTAGGGGATTCTGGGAGTGGAAGTCCACCCATCTTAAAGCATTGCTGGCTGGGGGATTCTGGGAGTGGAAGTCCTACCCTTTTAAAGCATGCTGGCTGGGGAATTCTGGGAGTGGAAGTCCACCCATCTTAAAGCATTGCTGGCTAGGGGATTCTGGGAGTGGAAGTCCACCCATCTTAAAGCATTGCTGGCTGGGGGATTCTGGGAGTGGAAGTCCACCCATCTTAAAGCATTGCTGGCTAGGGGATTCTGGGAGTGGAAGTCCACCCATCTTAAAGCATTGCTGGCTAGGGGATTCTGGGAGTGGAAGTCCACCCATCTTAAAGCATTGCTGGCTGGGGGATTCTGGGAGTGGAAGTCCTACCCTTTTAAAGCATGCTGGCTGGGGGATTCTGGGAGTGGAAGTCCACCCATCTTAAAGCAGGCTGGCTGGGGAATTCTGGGAGTGGAAGTCCACCCATCTTAAAGCCTTGCTGGCTGGGGGATTCTGGGAGTGGAAGTCCACCCATCTTAAAGCATTGCTGGCTGGGGGATTCTGGGAGTGGAAGTCCACCCATCTTAAAGCCTTGCTGGCTGGGGGATTCTGGGAGTGGAAGTCCACCCATCTTAAAGCATTGCTGGCTAGGGGATTCTGGGAGTGGAAGTCCACCCATCTTAAAGCATTGCTGGCTGGGGGATTCTGGGAGTGGAAGTCCACCCATCTTAAAGCATTGCTGGCTAGGGGATTCTGGGAGTGGAAGTCCACCCATCTTAAAGCCTTGCTGGCTGGGGGATTCTGGGAGTGGAAGTCCACCCATCTTAAAGCATTGCTGGCTGGGGGATTCTGGGAGTGGAAGTCCACCCATCTTAAAGCATAGCTGCCTGGGGGATTCTGGGAGGGGAAGTCCACCCATCTTAAAGCATAGCTGCCTGGGGGATTCTGGGAGTGGAAGTCCACCCATCTTAAAGCATTGCTGGCTGGGGGATTCTGGGAGTGGAAGTCCACCCATCTTAAAGCATTGCTGGCTGGGGGATTCTGGGAGTGGAAGTCCACCCATCTTAAAGCCTTGCTGGCTGGGGGATTCTGGGAGTGGAAGTCCACCCATCTTAAAGCATTGCTGGCTGGGGGATTCTGGGAGTGGAAGTCCACCCATCTTAAAGCATAGCTGCCTGGGGGATTCTGGGAGTGGAAGTCCACCCATCTTAAAGCATTGCTGGCTGGGGGATTCTGGGAGTGGAAGTCCACCCATCTTAAAGCATTGCTGGCTGGGGGATTCTGGGAGTGGAAGTCCACCCATCTTAAAGCCTTGCTGGCTGGGGGATTCTGGGAGTGGAAGTCCACCCATCTTAAAGCATTGCTGGCTGGGGGATTCTGGGAGTGGAAGTCCACCCATCTTAAAGCATAGCTGCCTGGGGGATTCTGGGAGGGGAAGTCCACCCCTCTTAAAGGATACTGGCTGGGGAATTCTGGGAGTGGAAGTCCACAAGCCTTACAGTGGCCAAGGTTGGAGATCCCTATTCTAAAAAGTAAAACTAAAGCTACATCCCATCTCGGAATTCCAGAAGAGACCTTGAAGTGCCCGCAGCAATTAAACCTTTGCACCATTTTTGCAATGTAAGCGAATTGACGCTGTCTACTGAAGGAATGTTGGAAATCCAGCTTTCCAAGGTTGGAAATCTGCCCCTGGCAACTCGGGTCTTGTGCCAACAAGCCTGGTATCTGCCTGGCAAATAAATCTGGCTGGATCGGGCAGAAGGTTAATCAAAAGGCCTTAAAAATGAGTGAAATAAAGGTTTTGGGAAGAATGTGCTGATCGATTCTAACTGTACAGGTAGTCCTCGGCTTACGACCACAATGGAGCCCAAAATGCCTGTGGTTAAGTGAGACATTTGTTAAGTAAGTTTTGCCTCATTTTATGACCTTTCTGGCCACGGTTGTTAAGTGAATCTGCACCGCCGTTGCTAAGTTAGCAACATGGTTGTTAAGTGAATCCTGCTCCACTATTGACTTTGCTTGTCGGAAAGTCGCAAAAGCGGATCATGTGACTCTGGGACGCTGCAACAGTCATAGGTCAGTCCTCTCGCCTCTCCTGTTCAACATTTATGTGAAGCCGCTGGGTGAGATCATCCGTGGTTTTGGGGTGAAGTGCCATCTGTACGCTGATGATACTCAGCTGTACATCTCCACCCCAGACCACCCCAACGATGCCCTTGATGTGATGTCCCGCTGCCTGGAGGCCGTGCGGGCCTGGATGGGGAGGAACAGGCTCAGACTCAACCCCTCCAAGACCGAGTGGCTGTGGCTTCCGGCGCCCCGATATAGTCAGCAGGTGCCATCGCTGACTATTGGGGGTGAATCCTTGCCCCCCACAGAGAGGGCTCGCAATCTGGGTGTCCTCCTGGACACACGGCTGTCTTTAGAAGAGCACATGACGGCCGTGGCCAGGGGGGCCTTTTATCAGGTTCGCCTGATTCGCCAGTTGCAGCCCTTTCTGGATCGGGACGCCTTGCGCACGGTCACTCACGCCCTTGTCACCTCCCGGTTGGACTATTGCAATGCTCTCTACATGGGGCTCCCCTTGAAGAGCACTCGGAGGCTCCAACTGGTCCAGAATGCGGCCGCGCGGGTGGTTATGGGCGCGTCCCGCTGTGCCCATGTGACACCCCTCCTGCGCGAGCTGCACTGGCTCCCAGTGGTCTTCCGGGTGCGATTCAAGGTGTTGGTTACCACCTTTAAAGCACTCCATGGCATAGGACCCGGGTACCTCCGAGACCGTCTTCTGCCACCAATAGCCTCCCACCGACCAGTCCGTTCCCACAGAGAGGGTCTCCTCAGGGTGCCATCAGCCAAGTTATGTCGGCTGGCGACACCCAGGGGGAGGGCCTTCTCTGTGGGAGCCCCAGCCCTGTGGAATGAACTGCCCCCGGAAATTCGTAAGATCTCCGACCTCCGGGCGTTTCGCTGCGCATTGAAGACCCTGTTGTTCCGCCAAGCCGGACTATCAACACAATAGTTTTAAATTGGGTATTTAAATTTATTGGGGTTTTAAATTTGAGCCACCTATTTAATTATTTTAAATTTTATACTGTTGTTTTGTCTGTATTTTTAAATAGGCTGTACACCGCCCTGAGTCCTTCGGGAGAAGGGCGGTATAGAAATAAAATTATTATTATTATTATTATTATAAATAAGAGTCGGTTGCCAAGCGGCTGAATTTTAATCACATGACCCACCCTGGGGATGCTGCAACGGTCATAAGTGTGAAAAACCGTCATAGGTCACTATTTTCAGTGCCATTGTAATTTTGAAGGGTCGCTAAATTGTTGAGCGTAGTATGTTTTCTTTTTGCCGTTTACTTTGTATTTACTTTACTTTACTTTACTTTACTTTACTTTACTTTACTTCACTTCACTTCACTTCACTTCACTTCACTTCACTTCACTTACTTAGAAATAAGTTTTCCATATGCACGTTTTGGAAATAAAGGTTACAGGGAGTCCTCAATTTACGGCCATTCTTTTAGGGACCGTTTGATAACAACCTATCGATGAAAGAACTTGAAGACTTTGCCATCTGCCCTCCGTAACTGTTTTATGACCGCTGTGTCTGCTTAATGCCCCCCCCCAAATGTTGTAAAATTAGATCAGTTCATGTGGGTGCTTCAACTTACAACCCTCAGGACTTGCAACCCAAATTCCAAGGGCCATTTTGGCCTTAAGTCGAGGACTCCGTTTGTTGGTTTTGAGCTGGTGTCGAATCTTAACAACCACAAAGATAAATTCTCTCCAAGAAGATCCTCCTTGTTACGGCTGCAGAAAAATCTAACCATATTTGTTGTCAAGGAGCTTAGCTATATTATTACGATGGTTTTGGGTTTTTTTTTTTTAATTTGATTTATATGCCGCCCTTCTCCGGAGACTCAGGGCGACTTACAATGCGTTAAGCAATAGCCTTCATCCTTTTGTATATTTATACAAAGTCAGCTTATTGCCCCCACAAACTGGGTCCTCAATTTACCTGCCTTAGAAAGGATGGAAGGCTGAGTCAACCTTGAGCCTGGCGAGATTTGAACTTGCAGTAATTGCAGGCAGCTAATGCAAGTGGATGTTAATTAGTCTGCTGAGCCATCAGAGCTTTTGTTATCCTCTCTTCTATTTTTCTGTCTCCAGACGCTGCCACGTTCAATATCCAGAACTTTTTGTCTTTCTTATCGACAATTGTTAAGTTTGGTGTGTTGTGTGGCAGGTGCCTGCTTGTTTGAATTCCAAAATCCCAGAGCAGCTCATGAATAACAGAATAACAGCATGAGAAGGGACCTTGGAGGTCATCTACTCCAACCCCCCGTCCAAGCAGGAGACCCTTACACCATTTCTGACAGATGGCAGTCCAGTTTCTTCTTGAAAGCCTCCAGTGATGAAGCTCCCACAACTTCTGGTGGCAAGCTGTTCCATGGTTTGATTGTTCTCACTGTCAGGAAATTTCTCCTTATTTCTAGGTTGAATTTTTCCTTGGTCAGTTTCCATCCATTATTCCTTGTCTGGCCTTCGAGTGCTTTGGAGAATAGCTTGACCCCCTTCCTCCTCTCTGGGGCAGCCTCTCAAATATTGGAAGATGCTCTCCTGTCTCCCCTGGTCCTTCTCTTCCCTAGACTAGCCATGCCCAGTTCCTGCAACCATTCATTGTATGTTTTAACCTCCAGTCCCCTCATCATCCTGGTTGCTCTTCTCTGCACTCTTTCTAGAGTCTCAACATCTTTTCTATAGTGTGGTGACCAAAACTGGATGCAGTACTCTAGGTGTGGCCTTACTAAGGCTTTATAGAGTGGTATTAGTACCTCCCTTCCTTGATCTTGATTGAATCCCTCTGTTAATGCAATTTAGCTTCTCCTTCTTTCTATCACTTTTTCAATTTCATGGTCCTACCAATTCTTGCTTGCCGGCAACAGCTTCTTTCTTGGAGATCTTCCAATGCACCTTTTGTTGCTACTTGGTCATGCCGTTGTTTGCAGTCAGTCTGGGTGATGCTGCGGCTGCTAAGGAGGTGATCCACTGTTTCTTCGGCTTCTTTGTGTGTTGCTGTTTTTTTTTTTTAATGTATTGGCCATGTAGTACTTTGTCTTCTCATGTCTCCTTTCTCTTCTTCTTCATTTGATCTTTCTTGTAGGCCAGTTTCGTCTCTCCAGTAGCACAGGTAGTCCTCAATTTACAACAGTTCGCTTCGTGACCATTTGAAGTTACAACGGCACTGAAAAAAGTGACTTTATAACCATTTTTTGCACTTTTTTTTTTAAAAAAAATTGATTTATATGCCGCCCTTCTCTGGAGACTCAGGGCAGCTTACAATGCGTTAAGCAATAGCCTTCATACTTTTGTATATTTATACAAAGTCAGCTTATTGCCCCCACAAACTGGGTCCTCATTTCACCTACCTTAGAAAGGATGGAAGGCTGAGTCAACCTTGAGCCTGGGGAGATTTGAATTTACAGTAATTGCAGACAGCTGGTGTTAATCACAATGCTATCAGTCTGCTGAACCACCAGGCCCACTTACCACCATTGCCGCATCCCCATGGTCACATGATCAAAATACAGCTGCTTGTTGTGACCCAGCCCCACGTAGTTAATATTAAATGCACTCCAGTTCCAAAAAAAACCAAACAGATTTTATTAAAACAGCTGAGAATTAACTCATTCTCAGCCTAGTCCAAACTAAATTAAAGCAAATTCTTCAAAACACCATTCCTCAGTTTATCTCTGACCTTGGGACAATTAGGCAAACTGCCAAAGGCTTTTCTTGGCAACAGTTCAGGAACAGAAGACGCTGACAAGAAAGAAATACATGCAAACACGAAGCAAATCTCTCAACGGTTGTTTTCCGGCAAAGAGGCCAAGAGCCCTTGCTGGTCTTTTAAGCCTTATGGGAGGGGCCAATCATCTCCAAGCCTTACTTCCAAGTCGTCCTCTCTGCTTTATCTGCTCCTGCCTTCTGGCAGCTCTTCTCATACGTGCGCTAGGAACAGGCTCCTCCTGTTCCTCTGTCTCTCTACTGTCAGTCTCTGGAGGCTCTGGAGTCCGTGCATCACTCCCCGATGGCCCTGGCTCCATCTCTGCCTCCGACGCAGAGCCCTCATCTGGGCCTTCTCCAGCCTCCAGGACTGGCCCATGTTCTTCCTCAGCCTCATCGCTGTCTGACTCCGCTGCCAGCTCCGCAGGCTGCTGGCGGACCACAACACCACTTGGCAACTGCTTCATATTTATGACAGTCACAGCATCCTCGGGTTATGTGATTCCCTTTGGCGACCTTCTGACAAGCCAAATCCACGGGGAAGCTGGATTCACTTAATACCAACTGCACTGATTCACTCAACAACTGTGGCAAGAAAGGTCGTAAAATGGGGCAAAGCTTGCTTAACAAATGTTTCGTTTAGTAACCTAAATTCTGGGCTCAATTGTGGTCGTACGTCGAGGACTACATGTATACCTTCCTGGCATACTGCCCTGTTTCCCCGAAAATAAGACCTCCCTGGATAATGGTTGCAGCCCTTTCTGGACCGAGACGCCCTGTGCACGGTCACTCACGCCCTTGTTACCTCCCGGTTGGACTATTGTAATGCTCTCTACATGGGGCTCCCCTTGAAGAGCACTCGGAGGCTCCAGCTGGTCCAGAATGCGGCCGCGCGGGTGGTTATGGGCGCAACTCGTTGTGCCCACATGACACCCTTCCTGTGCAAGCTGCACTGGCTCCCAGTAGTCTTCCGGGTGCGATTCAAGGTGTTGGTTACCACCTTTAAAGCGCTCCATGGCATAGGACCCGGGTACCTTCGAGACCGTCTTCTGCCACCAATAGCCTCCCACCGGCCAGTTCGCTCCCACAGAGAGGGTCTCCTCAGGGTGCCATCGGCCAAGTTATGTCGGCTGGCGACACCCAGGGGGAGGGCCTTCTCTGTGGGAGCCCCAGCCCTATGGAATGAACTGCCCCCGGAAATACGTCAGATCTCCGACCTCCGGGTGTTTCGCTGCGCACTGAAGACCCTGTTGTTCCGCCAGGGCGGGCTATCGACATAATAGTTTTAAATTGGGGTATTTTAAATTTCTGGGGTTTTAATTGAGCCAAATTTATTTAATCATTTTAAATTTTAATTGCTGTTTTGTCTTGTGTTTTTAAATAGGCTGTACACCGCCCTGAGTCCTTCGGGAGAAGGGCGGTATAGAAATAAAATTATTATTATTATTATTATTATTATTATTATTATTATTATTATTATTATAAGCCCAATCGGACTTTTGAGCGCATGCACTAAAATAAGTCCCTCCCCCCCAAAATAAGCCCTCCCTGAAAATATTTAACCGCATGGACAGCTGGTCCCCGCCATTCCCTCTGGTTAGGGTTAGGGAGACAGAGCTGGAAATCAGGTAAGACGGTAAGAGGAGCCCCATCTTGCTCCACGCGCCCCAAAATAATAAGACCTCCCCGAAAATAAGGCCGAGCGCTTATTTCAGGGTTCAAAAAAATATAAGACAGGTCTTATTTTCAGGGAAACACGGTAGCTTCCCTGCAATTATTATTATTATTATTATTATTGTTATGTATTGATACTTTTAAGCGGGAGTTTCAAACCTGCCTACGTTTCTGATTGGCTGACAGTCCCTCCTGGATTGTATATAAGGAGGACTGCAGCCCCTGAGTTTTTGCTGAAGTCTCACTGTATATTAAAGAGCTGTTGTCACTTGCTTGCTTGTGCCTCTCGTTATTCCCGAACCACTTCATTGGCGACGAAGGTGGGATAGAGGCTACAAGAAGCCAACCAGTGAGACCACGAGCTTCAGCTAGGCGACGAGGCGAACCACAGGAGGCATACCGAACATGTCTGCCTACGTTCCGCCCAAGCCTTTCGATCCGACCCGCGAAAAATGGGTCTCGTACCTAACGAGGTTTGAATGCTCGCTTGAAGCCAGCGACATGCAGGGCCTCTCGGCTAATCGAAAGAGAGCCCTATTCCTAAGTCACTGCGGACCGGACGTGTTCGAGATGGCCGAGTCACTGTGTGAGCCAACGCCGGTTCAAACAGTCTCCTGGGACACCCTGATGGCAACTCTCCGGGCTCACTACACTCCCGTCCCCTCAAAGTTCGTGCAGCGATACCAACTGAGGCAGTGTGTTCAACGAGAGGGAGAGCCGGTCAGCGCGTACATGGCCAGCCTGAGAAAAGCCGCAACCCATTGCGACTATAGAGATTTGGACGATGCGTTGCTCGAGCAACTTATCTGTGGTGTTCGGGACATTAGGCTGCAACGGCGTCTGCTCGCCAAGCCTGATTTGACGCTTGCTGGAGCCCTAGACGAGGCTAGGGCTCATGAAGCCTCCACAAAGGCCGCTGAAACGCTGCAGCGTCCGCTGACCAGCAAAGATAGCCCCAAGTCTGCCCCGGTGCACAGAGAAGACGCCGGATCCAGCTCGGAGTCCGAGTCGGATGAGGACGTCTTCCGAACGGAGCACCAGAGAAAAGACACTGGCAGCCCCCGGCGAAGCTGTCCCAGCTGTGGCGGGCACCATGATAGACTGTCCTGCAAATACAGAGAGGCTATTTGCAGGCGCTGCGAGAAAAAAGGGCACTTGGCACGAGTCTGCAGAGCCATTCTGCCCAGAAGACACAAACCACGTGAGCGCCGCAGCCAACCGGAATCAGCGCGCCAGAAGCAGCCAACGAGAGAAGGCGGCGCGAAAAAACAGCGCGAATTTGAACCGCGAGATGGCCGCAGCATACACATCGACCAGGCCAGCACGGCGATCGAAGACAAAGTCAGCACGGTGGTCGAGATCAACGGAAAGCCGTGCTCGATGGAGATCGACACCGGATCAGCTCTCTCCATAATGTCGTGGGCGACCCTAAAGACCCTCCTGCCGTCGTTCCGGAAGGATCAACTCTCCAAACAGAGACTACGCATCCTAGACTACCAGGGGAACCGAGTCCCCCTCGAAGGCGTGGGCACGTTCCGGGTCACCTACGGAGACTACGAAAGAGACCTGCCGCTGACTATCGTCACGAAGCAGCTCCCTAGCCTCCTGGGCATGGGGTGGTTCCGAGCCCTTGGCATGGGCTTCACCGGCGTCCACCTGATGTCCAGATCAACCCTGAAAGACAGCCTCCTGTCCGAGTTCCAGGACGTCTTCGGGGACACGTTGGGCAAGTATGTGGGGACCCCTATTTCACTAAACTTAGACCCCAACGTAGCCCAAGTAAGACTGAAGGCCAGACGAGTGCCGTTCGCATTGAAACCGAAGATCGATGCGGAATTAGACAAGCTGATTAAGCAAGGGGTGTTGGTTCCCGTCGACCATGCTAAGTGGGAGACCCCCATAGTGACCCCAGTTAAATCCGACGGCTCAATAAGAATTTGCGCCGACTACAAGTGCACGATCAACAAGGCTTTGCAGCCGAGCGCCTATCCGGTGCTGATTGTGCACCATCTACTACACTCCCTGGGGCCCGGAAAAATTTTTGCCAAATTAGACCTGGCCCAAGCCTACCAACAGTTACCAGTCGACGACGCCACGGCAGAGGCACAAACGATCGTAACTCATAGGGGTGCATTTAAATGCACCAGGCTCCAGTTTGGGGTGAGCGTCGCACCCGGCTTATTTCAAAGCACCATGGAGCGCCTGTTGCAAGGACTCCCGGGAGTGGTGCCCTATTTCGATGACGTCTTAGTCAGCGCTCAGGACGAACACCAGCTGGGGGACAGGGTACGGAACGTCCTGTCTAGGTTCAGAGAAGCGGGACTAAGACTCAAAAGGAACAAGTGTAGGATAGCTGTTCCCTCTGTGGAATTTTTGGGGTACAGGGTGGACGGCACAGGCATCCACCCTACCAAGAGCAAGGTGAGAGCTATTAAGAGCGCACCAGCCCCCAAATCCAAAGCAGAGCTCCAAGCCTTCCTTGGACTGCTCAATTTTTACTCTATGTTCCTAAAAGATAAAGCCACGGTTGCAGATCCCCTTCACAAGCTTTTGGGAAAGAACGTACCATGGGTCTGGGGGAAACCGCAAGCAGCCGCTTTTGAGGCAGTGAAAAGACTCCTATCTGAGGACAGTTTCCTGATACAGTACAATACAGAGCTGCCGCTCGTCTTAGTCTGTGACGCCTCCCCCGTAGGAGTTGGTGCCGTCCTAGGCCATAGACTGCCGAACGGCCTAGAGGCGCCCATTGCCTTCTATTCCCGTACCCTGTCCAGCACAGAACGAAACTATAGCCAGTTGGACAGAGAGGCTCTGGCTGCGATTGCGGGGGTTAAGAAGTTCCACGAATACCTCTATGGCCGAAAATTCGAACTTGTGACTGACCATAGACCGTTGCTAGGTCTGCTAGCAGGCGACAGGCCAACCCCCGCTGCCCTCTCCCCTCGTTTGACTAGATGGGCGATTTTTTTGTCGGCCTACTCGTACCAGCTCGTCCATCGACCTGGGCGGACCCTGGGTCATGCGGATGCCCTTAGCCGTTGCCCCCTTCCCGACCTGCTGGACAACCCAACGCCGGAAGCCTCCATCCTTTTGTTGGACACGTTAACTTTGGGCCCCATCTCCTCCGGCGAGGTGGCGAAAGCATCAAATAGAGACCCAGTTATCCGGACTGTTATGGGTTGGGTTCTGAAAGGGTGGCCGGACAAGGTGGTCGGAGAGGAGTACCAAGGGTTTGCCAACAAACGAAACGAACTGTTTATGCAAGGGGGGTGCTTGCTATGGGGTGACAGAGTGGTAATTCCAACGAAACTACGGGATAGGGTTTTGGAGTTGCTGCACGAAGGGCACCCGGGCATTGTTAGGATGAAGTGTTTAGCCCGCAGCTATGTCTGGTGGCCCAACATGGACCAGGTCATTTCCGAGTGGGTGGGGAAGTGCAGACCCTGCCAGGAGTCTCGCCCCGATCCCCCAGTAGCGCCCATCCGAGAGTGGGAGAAACCAAAAGGCCCATGTGGGAGGATCCACATTGATTTTGCCGGCCCGTTCCATGGCCAAACGTTTTTAATAGTTGTGGATGCCTACTCAAAATGGCTCGAAATTATATTAATGCCATCTACAACGGCCGAAGCTGTTATCAAGGTCCTAAGGAAGTTATTTGTCACCCACGGCCTGCCGGATACCTTGGTATCGGACAACGGCCCTCAATTTACAGCAACCCTCTTTGAAAGTTACTTGGCCGGCCTGGGAATCCGCCATGCCCTATCAGCTCCATTTCACCCGGCTTCCAACGGATTGGCTGAACGTTTTGTCAGGACAGCTAAGGAAGCACTGTCCAGATTAGACAATGGGGACTGGCAGGCCAGGATAGATCAATTCCTAGCAGTTCAGCATGCATCACCATGCACAGCAACAGGGAGAAGCCCAGCAGAGCTCCTCATGGGGAGGAAGCTCCGGTGCGTGTTAGACAGGCTTCACCCTAACTACTCGCACGAAAACTTTAAGGGAGAGACCTGTGGTTTAAGGCAGTTTCAGGTCGGGTCCCCGGTGTTCGCTCGCAATTATGCCAGCGGTCCTCTATGGGTTGCAGGAACCATAGTGGGAATAACAGGCCCAAAATCGTACACGGTGGACGTTGGGGTAGATAGACTCTGGAAGCGCCACATAGACCAACTTAGGAAAAGGGTGGTTGGCGAGGCGAACATTAACTTAGACATCTCCGAGCCCAACTCTGACCACTTCTCCAAAACAGCTAACTCAAGCCCGGGGCCGCGAGAATACTTAGCTGACAAGCCCTGGTTCCAGCGCCGCCCCAGCGAGTCGCCACTCCCAGCCGGGAATAACCACGCCCCGGACAAAGTCCAGGAGGTTCCATTGGCGGAGCCGGGAGAGACAAAGAGTCCCTCCGACCAGCTCGACGCCCCACCAGACTCTGAACTGCGCAGGTCAACTAGGGCGAGAACTCGTCCTAAGCACCTGCGAGATTTTGTCTGTACATATGTTAATTTTTGAGTATTAGTGCCTTCTGGGAAGGGAGGGGTGTTATGTATTGATACTTTTAAGCGGGAGTTTCAAACCTGCCTACGTTTCTGATTGGCTGACAGTCCCTCCTGGATTGTATATAAGGAGGACTGCAGTCCCTGAGTTTTTGCTGAAGTCTCACTGTATATTAAAGAGCTGTTGTCACTTGCTTCTTGTGCCTCTCGTTATTCCCGAACCACTTCAATTATTATTATTATTATTATTATTATTATTATTTGTGGTATTGTTTTTTTTGTTGTTATTGTTACTTCTTTAATATTTCTTCTACCACTGCTACCCCTCCTCTCTGCCCACACAATGACTTTTATTCTGGCCTTCTGAATCCGAAACAATGAACGCAAAACTCCAATTGATTTATTGCATCCTATCCTGAAGTCGATGAATGGTTCAATATTCCCGAATTGCTAAACCTTGGCAATTCTATAATGAAGAAACTTCTTTCTTTTTTTCAAGCCTCTCCTTCTCTCCATCTCTTTTTCTTGGAGGCCCGGAGTTAGGTTAGGTTAGGTTTATTAAATTTGTATACCGCCCTTCTCCCGAAGGACTCAGGGCGGTGAACAAAACTAGGACATATATAATTTTCTTTGCAGTCTGATAAAACTGATTGGAGGAATTAGGTTAATTCGATACAAAACCATTCTGGGGAAATCTAATTTCTATACGTCAGTGTTTCTCAACCTCTGCAACTTTAAGATGGAGAGACTTCAACTCCCAGAATTCCCCAGCTAGCGTTGCTGGCTGGGGAATTCTGGGAGTTGAAATCCCCCTCATCTTAAAGTTGCAAAGATGGAAAAATACTCAGAAAAACTCAGGATTCTGGGAACTGGAATAAAACCGATTTATTAAAAATGGGACTAGCAGAGTCCTGCATTTTTTTTTTCTCGATACCCTAAAATTAACAGGGCTCCCTGCCTACACTAATCAGGCCAATTAAATCGTTTTGATGCTCCCATGATCCGAAACTCAGGCCGTTACGCAAGTTACAGAAATGGGTCAGCGGGGATCTTCCAGCCGTATCCTTTCCTCAGGATGGTTTGCGGAGTCCCCAGCTTCCCTCTGAGGTTTTGACACCTGCCAATCTGTGCCAAGAAACGGGTCACTTACCTCTTCTTGGTAGGGGTACCTTCGGCGGCCCTCTTGTCCTGGCCGGCCGCCGGCGGAGTCTCCCGAGGACTCGGCTTCTTGGTCCCCATAAGAGGAACCATCTCCTTGATGTCTTTGATCATGGTTCTAGGTGAAAACAAACTCGGTTAGTGACCATTGTCTGCAGGTCTTCGGCTCATGGATTCCATTGAATCGAATCGGGTTGAATTGAATTGATTGGATCTTTTTTTACATCCTACCTTTATTCGTTTATTGGTCATCCCCAAGGAGGCGAATGTACCTAATGCTTCTACGTCCATCTATTTTCCCCACAAAAACAACAACCCTCTGAGGTGGGCTGGGCTGAGAGAGATTGACTGGTCCAAATTCACTCACCTGGTTTTCATGCCTAAAGCGGGACTAGAACTCACTGTCTCCGGGTGATGGCCCCAAAGTCACCCAGCTGGCTTTCATGCCTAAGGTGGAACTAGAACTCACCGTCTCCTGCTGATTGGTTCTAAGTCACCCAGCTGGACTAGTACTCTAAGTCTCCTAGTGATTGGCCCAAGGTCACCCAGCTGGTTTTGTGTCTAAGACAGGACTAGAACTCACCTTCTCCTGGTGGTGGCCCCAAAGTCACCCAGCTGGCTTTCATGCCTAAGGTGGGACTAGAACTCCCAGCCTCCTAGTGATTGACCTAAAGTCACCTAAGGTGGGACTAGAACTCACTATTTCCTGCTGATTGGCCCAAAGTCACCCAGCTGGACTAGAACTCCCAGTCTCCTGGTGATTGACCCAAAGTCACCCAGCCAGCTTCCCTACCTAAGGCAGGACTAGAAGTCACCCAGCTGGACTAGAACTCCCAGTCTCCTGGTGATTGACCCAAAGTCACCCAGCCAGCTTCCCTACCTAAGGCGGGACTAGAAGTCACCCAGCTGGACTAGAACTCCCAGTCTCCTGGTGATTGGCCCAAAGTCACCCAGCCAGCTTCCTTGCCTAAGGAAGGACTAGAACTCCCAGTCTCCTGGTGATTGACCCAAAGTCACCCAGCCAGCTTCCTTGCCTAAGGAAGGACTAGAACTCTCAGTCTCCTGGTGATTGGCCCAAAGTCACCCAGCCAGCTTCCTTGCCTAAAGAAGGACTAGAACTCCCAGTCTCCTGGGTGATTGGCCCAAAGTCAACCAGCCAGTTTTCCTGCCTAAAGCAGGACTAGAACTCCCCGTCTCCTGGTGATTGGCTCAAAGTCACCTAGCCGGCTTTCATGCCCAAGGTGGGACTAGAACCCAAACTCTCTGAGTTCCTAGGCCAGCAACTTAATTGGCTCTCTTCTTAACATCACGCTCAAATTCACCCACATAATGGCATTGGTGTCTCCAGGGCATAGTCGAAAAGATCAAGATGGCCTCCACAGTGATGTCATCAAAGGTTTGGATGCACCAACATGGACGCCATCTTGACTCATTTGGATCATTCTCTGTGGCCGTACACCGCCCCCCCCAATGTGATTAAATCAAAATAAATAAAACTCAACAGGTTATGGAAACGCTGGCAGTTTATTATGCCCGCCATCGCTTATTTCATTTCACGTCCATCCTCTGCCCTTCCTTAAATGGCTCAGGGCACTTTATATTAAAATTGAACTAATTTAATTGCATTAAATTAAACACCTTTTCGGAACACCGAAGCAGAGGAATGAATAAAAAGCCAGAAGACACATACAATCCAAAGGGACAAGAATAACCTTTATTTATTTATTGTCATTTTAAACTGGGGCCAAATTAATATATATTCTTTTAATTGTTCTTAATGTTTGTATTGTATGTTTTTATCTGGCTGTACACCGCCCTGAGTCCCTTGGGAGAAGATGCGGTATATAAATTTGAAATAAAATAAAAAATAAATAAATAAATTATTTACTTATTTATTTTATTCACTATGAAACAAAAAAACAAAAACAGTCCAAACAAAATTCATTTTACAGGTAGTCCTCGATTTATGACCACGATGGAGCCCAAAATTTCTGTGGCTAAGTGAGACATTTGTTAAGCGAGTTTTCTCCCATTTTACGACCTTTCTTGCCACGGTTGTTAAGTGAATCCCTGCGGTCGTTAAATTAGTCACATGGTTGTTAAGTGAATCCGGCTTCCCCCTTGAGTTTGCTTGTCGGAAGGTTGCAAAAGAGGACACTGAGACCGTCATAAATATGAGTCAGTGGCCAAATGTCCGAATTTTTATCACGTGACCCTGGGGATGCTGCAACGGTCATAAGTGTGAAAAATGGTCATAAGTCGCTTTTTCTGGTGCGGTTATAACCGCTAATGGTCACTAAATGAATGGTTGCAAGTTGAGGATAACCTGTACTGGTTTTTTTTTTTTAGTATATAGATCATGAGAATTTTTAAGGCATTCTGTACACTGGTCTTATTTCTTTAAACTGTTTCTTTCCAATAACATCTTAGGCGGTAGTTCTTTGTATATCCAAATCTTCCTTCCAAACAGTTGCAAAGTAGACTTAAAAGATTTTTGCACAATATTATTTCTTATTTCTTTATCTGTAAAATAAATCACCACATCTCTAGGCAATTGCCTTTGCTTTGCAATCCAGGAGTTTATTCTATAGACTCTATCGATCCTACTTAAGTGCTAATATTTCTGTACAAAAAGGAAAGTCAGAAGTCACTTTTATTATATGTTTTTAAGGTATTTCTGTCACTTTATTTTGTTTTGTACATTCCCTTTTTCCTTTAGGTTTGTATTTTAATGTCAAAACTTAATAAAGATATTATTTTTTTAAAAAAGGAATTAATCATAATGCACTGATGAGGTTAATTAGTTGGGTCATGAAACGTCTGCAAGAAAATAACCAAACTCAGAGAGCAGCAAGGACGCCAGTGTCGTCTCCTCCTCCTCTTCCTCCCTTTCTCCTTCTTTACTCCACAAACCCTTCTCCCTTCGAGCACTGATGATGTTACCTAGTTGGGTCATGAAACGTCTACAAGAAAACTACCAAGCTCAGAGAGCACCAAGCACCCCACAGTCCTCCTTCCTCTCCTCCTCCTCCTCATTACAAACCCTTATCTCTTCTAGCACTGATGATGTTCCCTAAAATGCTTAATAAAACATCTTCAAGAAAAGCACCAGGCTCAGAGAATACCTATGGCCTCCTAATTTCAACCTTTGAGCTACAAATATTCTCCTTTATTGGCAAATTAAAATTTGCAAATTTCAGGTTGTACTTCCTATAAAAATTCAATTACCTCCCAAGCCATTTCTTTTTTTAAAAAAAAAAACTATATTAAACACAAAAAGATAAAATATCAAATCAAGTACATACAAAATACATTTATATTCACCCCATAAAATAAAATGGTTGATGATATCTGGAGGGCTCGGGACAGGGGTTCTTCCTCTGTCCTGGTCCTATTAGATCTCTCAGCGGCTTTTGATACCATCAACCATGGTATCATACTGTGACGATTGGAGGGGTTGGGAGTGGGGGGCACCATGTTGCGGTGGTTCTCCTCCTTCTTCTCCAACTGGTCACAGTCGGTGTTGGCAGGGGGGCAGAGGTCGACCCCAAGGTGCCTTGTATGTGGGGTGCTACAGGGGTCGGTCCTCTCACCTCTTCTGTTCAACATTTATGTGAAGCCACTGGGTGAGATCATCCGTGGTTTCGGGGTGAAGTACCACCAGTATGCTGATGACACTCAGTTGTACATCTCCACCCCGGGCCACTCCAATGATGCCCTTGAAGTGATGTCCCGGTGCCTGGAGGCTTACGGATCTGGATGGGGAGAAACTGACTCAGGCTCAACCCATCCAAGACCGAGTGGCTGTGGTTTCCAACGTCCCGATATAGTCAGTTGGTGCCATCACTGACTATTGGGGCGAGTCGTTGGCCCCCACGGAGAGGACTCGCAACTTGGGTGTCCTCCTGGACTCACGGCTGTCTTTAGAAGAGCATTTGACGGTTCTGGCCGGGAGGACTTTTTATCAGGGCCGCCTGATCCACCAGTTGCGTCCCTTTCTGGATTGGGACTCCTTACGTACAGTCACTCATGCCCTCGTCACTTCCCGCCTGGACTACTGCAATGCTCTCTACATGGGGCTCCCCTTGAGGAGCACCCGGAGGCTCCAGCTGGTCCAGAATGCGGCCATGCGGGTGTTTATGGGAGCGACGTGGCGCTCCCATGTAACTCCTCTCCTGTGCTAGCTGCACTGGGTCCCGGTGGTCTTCCGGGTGCACTTCAAGGTTTTGGTTACCATCTTTAGAGCGCTCCAGAGCTTAGGATCGGGGTATCTATGAGACTGCCTTCTGCCACCAGTAGCTTCTCACCGACCAGTGCGCTCCCATAGAGAGGGGCTCCTCAGGGTGCTGTCGGTCAAACAGTGCCGACTGGCGGCCCCCAGGGGGAGAGCCTGTTACAAGGATTGGTGGATCAGGCCCAATAAAGAGACTTGAGACTTCAAGTAAAATATCTCTCCTTTTATTTGCAGGTTCATCACATCATCACTTGGTTACATTAGGATCTGAGCAACATGGAGGAGTGTGCCCACCTTTTGTACCTGTGGGCGGGGATTCAGGTAAGGAGGGGCCTATGGGAGGAGCTGGCCAGGTGGGTGTCTGGGTTAACCCTTGCACTGCTGAGCTATAGCTGGTCCCTGGCACGGGTAGGGCATTTATACCTGACAAATCCCCCTCTAAATGCCTGACCTGTGTCTGTAGGCCTGACTGACTGGTTGGTACCCTGTGGCGAATGTTGAGCTTGGAAACTAAGTGTGAGTGTTGTTTGCCCTGCAGAGGTTTTGTGAGTATGTCTGCAGTCTGTTCTTCTGTATCGCAGTGTATGGCCTTTATGAAACCGATTCTGGAGAGCTGTCTCACATGCTTATACTTTATATCTATGTGCCTTGACCTTTGCCCTACAGCGTCAGACATGGATATTTCTATAGCGGCCTTGTTATCCTCGTAAACATTTATTGGGTAAGCTGGTTCTTTCCACACGCTGGCCAGTAGGTCGTCGAACCAGATGAGGTTGTTGGCGGCCTTGGAGAGGCATATGTATTCAGCTTCGGTAGTCGAGGTTGCCACCAAGATTTGCTTGCCTGTATACCAATGCACCGGACTGTTATTTAAGTAGAATATGTATCCAGACGTGCTCTTCCGGCCTTTGGTGTCTCCGGCCCAGTCAGCATCGGCGTAGCAGGAGAGGATGGGTTCGTTGGATTTTTCAGGCTCTAGGGTTAGGCATGCATTGGCACTTTGTTTCAGGTATCTTAGCACCCTTTTCACCGCGTCCCAGTGGTATGTGGTGGGTTTGCTCACGTGTCTGGACAATAAATTAACTGATAGAGCAATGTCCGGTCTTGTCCAGTTAGCGATATACAGGAGAGAGCCTATGACTGACCTGTACAGCGTGTTGTCTTCAAATCCGGGTGATTCATCATGCATGTTTCTCAGGAAGTCCGTCTGCATGGGCGAATCACACCCCTTGGCGTCTGCCATGTTGCACTTATGGAGTAACTCTTCTATTTTCTCTTTCTGTGACAGCTGGAAACCTTTTGGTGTTTGGTTGACTTGCACCCCCAGGTACCGGTTTATCTTTCCGAGGTATTTTAGGGTGAAGTGCTCGCTCAGTCTGCTGGCAAAGGTGTCGCGGTTCTCTTCGTGCTTGCTGATATATAGTATGTCATCCACGTAAACCAGGATGTATTCTGGCGAGTCCCCCTCCTTCCTGGTGAAGAAGCAGTTGTCAGCTATGGTCGCCGTGAACCCCATAGACTTCAGTGCCTCTACCAAGCATTCGTACCAGCGCTTGCCCGATTGCTTCAGTCCGTATAGGCTCTTGTGGAGTAACCAGGTGTCCCCCCTGTTGGTTTCTTTGCTGTGAGGCGCTCTGATGTATATCTCTTTATCTAGATTGGCGTGCAAGTAGGCAGTCTGTACATCAAACTGGTGCACCTCCAGTCCTAGCAGAGATGCGATGACCAAGGCGCTTTTTACACTCTCTGTCCTTACGGTGGGCGAGTAGGTGTCAGTGTAGTCCTCCGGGAACCTTTGAGCAAACCCCTGGGCAACTAATCTTGCTTTGTATAGGCTTTGCCCACCCTCTAAGTTTTTGATCTTAAAGATCCATCGGGTGCCTATTGTGTTCTTGCCCTCTGGGACTTTGGTTGGGGTGTAGACCTCTAGCTTCCTCAGGCTGTCCAGCTCTTTGGCCATGGCTAACTCCCACTTTGCCCTCTCTTCCTGGGGTAGTCTCAATACCTCTTCGTAGGAGTTGGGTGTGACGTGATTCGTGTGCACGTGCATCACGTAATCATTTAGTCTTCTTGGCAATTGGTTTCTGGTAGACCTGACCGGTCTGCCTACCGTCTGCTCAGTGTCATGCAGATGTCTGGCCTCTCTTTGGGTCAGTGAGTCTACACTTATCTTGGGGTGATTCTCCTTCCATCCCTCAACCTTGATGCCTTGGAGGTTGGGCCTGGGCCTATCCCCTTCCCGTCTATCCACTGCCTCGCTTTCGTCTTGAGCTTGCTCAATTGGACTATCCTCTCGCTTGGTGAGTACCTCGTTTAAGTGTATTCTGGACCAGTTGGCCTGCTCATGGAAAGTCGCTGTCCTAGATATCACGAATCTATTATTGCTATCCACAAACCTGAAGCCCTTGGTTCCTGGCTCGTATCCCATAAACCTCAGTCTTCTGGATACCTTGTCCCCTTTTTTGCGTAACTGTTTGGGTATGTGGACATCAGCGGTCACGCCGAACACATGTAAGTGTGCTATCTGTGGCTTTTTGTTATACATGAGCTCGTATGGTGTTTTGTCTATCACACTGGACCATGTTCTGTTGAGAGTGTAGTTGGAATAGACCAGGGCTTCAGACCAGAAGTGCTGGCCAATGCCCGCGTCCTCTAAGGCGCACCTGACCATCGTCTGGAGCGTGGAGTTGCGCCGTTCTGCGACCCCGTTCTGAAAGGCGGAAAACGGGGACGACGTAAAGTGAATCACGCCTTTGGATCTGAGCCAATGGGAGAAGTCCTTAGATAGAAACTCAGATCCTCTGTCAGTCATGATTTGCTTGATCTGTGTGTTGTTTTGTGTTTCTACTCTTTTGTAAAACTCTTTGAATTTCTGGAAGACCTCATCCTTTTTCCTTAAAGTATAGACGAAGCCATATCGGCTAAAGTCATCTACTATGGTGAGAAAGTATCTTTTCTTGTAATTTATGGATGGCCTTAGGGGCCCTACCAGGTCCATGTGAACTAGGTCGAATATTTGTTTGGCGGCGCGTAACGACTTCTTGGGCCTGGGTTTTACCTTTAATTTTGAACATTTGCACACCGAGCACTCGAGGTAGTTTTCGCAGTTCTTTATTTTGACACCCTCGGTACAATTGGCCATTTTCTGGACCACGGGGAAGCTGGCGTGCCCTAGCTTCCGGTGTAGCAGATGAGCACAGTCGTCATGCATGGGTTTGCCTATTGAGGGCCCCTTTTGGGTGTGTCTGTTGTGTCGTGTTTCTTGTGTCGTGTCGCCATCGCTATCTACCTCTCTCCCATCTACCTGTTCTCCCTCAGTCCTGCCCTGATCGGTGCCCTCTGTGTCCTCTGAACTGGTGCACACGCTGTGGGCGTCATCCTCATGGAAAGTTATGTATGGTAACCCTTGGTTGACGGTTACTCTCCCTATATCTTCCCCATTCTTGCTAACTTTGACATAACCATTTGTAAAGGTCACCTCAGCCCCTGATTCCTTGCTAAGTTTTACTGCGGCTAGGATGTTGTGGGGTATCCCCGGGACTAGCAGCACCCCCTCTATTTTTCCCAAGCCTGGCAATGTAACTGTCCCTTTGCCTGTCACCCTAACCTGATTTTGATCTGCGACTTTGATCGAAAAGTCCTCCCTCTTGAATGATGAGAGTAGCTTCTGATTGTAGGTGGTGTGGTTGGAGGCTCCCGAGTCCAGGAGCCATGAGCTGGTGTCTTTGTCTTGGTATGTGATGTGTGTGCGCTCACCTATCCCGTATAA
This sequence comes from Arizona elegans, assembly GCA_022577455.1. Classification (NCBI taxonomy): domain Eukaryota; kingdom Metazoa; phylum Chordata; class Lepidosauria; order Squamata; family Colubridae; genus Arizona; species Arizona elegans. The sequence goes on from JAKOOJ010000017.1 coordinate 17,074,664, forward strand.
GGACCCTGTCCTGCTGTCGCGTGAGCTGTCTCTGTTCCCCCTCCTGTCCCTGGGGTTGGGTGAGTCCCTGCGCCTATACCTTTCTTCCGATGTGTGCCTTTCCGTTTGTCTGTGCCTGTGCTCTGGTCTGCCTCTCTCCCTATAGTTCTTGGGGCAGTCCCTTTTGATGTGTCCCCTTGACCCGCAGATATAACATTCTGGCATGTTGTGTTGTCTCTCTTGGAAGACTACTCTCTTCTCACTCTTATGTTCTCTGGGAGGGCCGGGGCGGCTCCTTCTCAGATTATCTTCCGCGATCAGCTTATTGGATAGCTTCTCCACGGATAGCATTCCCAGGCTAACGGTATCTAAGTGTGTCAAGAAGTTATTCCATGAGTGATCTAAAGAGTTAATTATTACGCTCTTCATAATCTGGTCAGAAATAACCTCTCCCCTGAGGTGTAGCTCTGCCCTGGTACCGCTTAAGGACACTAGGTGCTCACTCATGGGTGTTCCTGGCTTAAGTCTGGCAGAAAAGAAGTCTTTGGAGATTTGGGTGGTGGTGGACACACTCTCACTGTAAAATAACCCAAACATTTTTCCTATAATTTCTGATACAGTGAGGTTATGTCCAATACAGTGGTAAATAGTGGGTGATATGCTTGCAACTAAAAGGTAGAATGCCCTGTGGTGCATGCAATCCAGCTCTAAAGACATGGTCTCTCTGGGGGATCATTAATAAAATGAGACATATTCTCTTTTAGGAATACCACTTGGAGTTGCTGTGACCACTCTAGGATATTGCCCCCATCCATTCTCAACTTGGGAAATTCAACAGGTAAGTTCCCAGCACTATTAGTAAAATTACTTACTGCTGGCTGTTGTCCATGGTTCCTTATGTGCCTATAGCAGCAGTAAGGCATGGGAACGCTTGCCGGTAGTTTAAAAGTCCCGCTTTGTAATTTTTTTCTTTTTTCTTCCTCTAGGCGGAAGAGCGCATGCGCGAAGTCCATTTCAGCTCCGCCGTCGCTGTGGAAGGACCTGTTCATTGCGGCTCTGCTGTAGAGGTCTCTGCCGGTCGGGTAGGCCTCGGCTTCGGCCTTGGGGATCCAGGTGTGCTCCGGAAGGCGTCGTCCAGCAGCTGCTTCTCCCGAATGAAGATCCTGGCGGTGCTGGGGCTCCGGCGGTGGCTGTAAGTAGCTGCCCCAATCCATGCGGTCCGGGGTGTGCGGCCTAGGCGATTGGAGGCGCGGTGTCCCTGGGGTGCGAAGGTGGGCTGGCGAGCTGTCGCGGGCGTCGGTGGCTCTCGGGTGGGTGCTTCGTTGCCCCTCTCCTCGTTTTCCCTTTTGTTTTGGCCTCTCCGGCTTCTCTTTAGTGATTTTGAGGCCTGGGCCGAAGGCGGCAGCAAGGGTCTTCATGGCCCTATCCACTTGCCGCTCGCTGGGGGTGTACCAGGGGTTGGAGTCGGATTCAGTCCCCTCTCCCCGGTCACTTTCATCATGGCTCATGGTCCGGCATTTTTCGCGCGCCGGCCATTTTGAATTCTGTTTGTTGATTGGTTGGGGGTCGGCCATCTTGTCCGACCATGTGGACAAAGATGGCCGCCGTTTCAAATTTAGAGCGGGGCTTTGGGGCTCGGTGGCCGTTGGGAGTGCCCTTTTGGGCGATCCACTCACCAAGTCCAGCTCCTCGAGTTCGGAGTCCGAGCCTTCTTCGCTCCTTGCCACCTCGCGGTCGATTATGAAGCTCCGCAGGTCGGCAAGTAGGTTCTTGTCGCCGGCTCGCTCTTTCAACAGCTGCAGGACGTCGAGTCGTAGCTTCTCTTCTTCTTGGTCGTGGTGGGCTCTTTTCCCTTTCTCGATCTCCCCCCTTTCTTCCGTCGCGGAGGCTTTGGGGGGGGTTGAGGTTCCTGCCTTCCCTGGCGAGTCCGATGGGTTGCTTTCCCGTTGCTTCGGGGGTGTCGCCATTCTGCAGGTAGGTACGGGTCCTTGTCTTGTGTCTTGGGATCTCTGGGCCTTACCAACCATCCTCTGCTACCATTTTGTTACAAGGATTGGTGGATCAGGCCCAATAAAGAGACTTGAGACTTCAAGTAAAATATCTCTCCTTTTATTTGCAGGTTCATCACATCATCACTTGGTTACATTAGGATCTGAGCAACATGGAGGAGTGTGCCCACCTTTTGTACCTGTGGGCGGGGATTCAGGTAAGGAGGGGCCTATGGGAGGAGCTGGCCAGGTGGGTGTCTGGGTTAACCCTTGCACTGCTGAGCTATAGCTGGTCCCTGGCACGGGTAGGGCATTTATACCTGACAGAGCCTTCTCTGTGGGGCACCTACGATCTGGAACGAGCTCCCCCCCGGAGATACGGACGATCCCGGATTTACGCACCTTCCGCCGTGCCCTCAAGACCTTTTTATTTCAACAGGCTGGCCTGGCCTAACTTCCCTTTTAATTGTTAATTTTAAATTTGTTTTAAAACAATGGGGAGTGTTTTAATTTGTTTTGGGACATATTATTTAATGTGTTTTTACATTGTCTTTTAAAATTTTGTATTATGTGTGTTTTATCTTTTGGCTGTTCACTGCCTTGAGCCCTTCAGGAGTAGGGCGGTATATAAATTCAATTATATATAAAAAAAATAGAAAAACAATACAAAACAAAACAAACTATATATATCTATATCTATATATAGAAAGCGACTTATTACATCATTTATCTTATTGCCGGTGCTGGTTATTAATTTTATTTTCTTGTTTTCTTGTAGACTTTTACATTTACTCTCCTTTCTTTTGACTTCTCCAATCGTACCATCTATTCCGTACAGTATAATATTTTGAGTCTACTTTGTCTTTGAACTCAAATGTTGATTTAGCCATTTCTGCACAATTGTAAATTTTTTGGATTACTAGATGATCCGTTGGCAATTGATCCATTTTCCAATGTTGTGCTAATGCCAATCTGGCTGCCGTAATTATATGTAATATTAAATATTTTGTTTCTTTGCTATTTTTTGCTATTTCAATCACCTCATTTTTTCCCCCGAAAATTATCCTCAGTTTCCCAACCCCTCCCCCCCCAGGGATCTTACAGGTGAATTTATGAATTTATTTATTGATTAGCCCTCGGGCCATATCAAAGTGCAGAGTTCCAGAAACAAATCATTACAAAAGTTTGGTAAAACAATTTAAATGAAATTGGAATAACGCACGATTAAAAATGCAATTAGAATAAAATACAATCTAAAATGAAATCAGAATAAAATACAATCATTTGAGATACAATTTAAATATGATTAAAGTTATAATGTCACCCCTGCATCTACCCAATCAGTCTTAAAACTACTATTAAAATTACATTATTAGATCAAATGGTCTTTCCTACAATCTACCACATTCTGCTGCACCAACTTTGTACTTTTTTCCATCCACTTTACCGCAAATTTGGCATCTTACAGGTGGGTGAATATAGATCCACAAAGAAAATTACTCATTTAACACAAATTGCATCCCCAGCTGGAAACGGGGATTTGGCTGCTGCAGAGAAACTAAATTAAATTTCGTGCCATTTGTGTATTTTGACAGCAACCTGACCACAATTTGCACAACCTCAAGGCAGAAAGAATGGGTAATTAATAAGAGCGAGGCATGACTGGATGGCTTTAACTTTACTTTATAAACATTTATATCTCATCCTGTCTAATGTATACGTACCACCCAGGCTCGCAACCATTATGTCTAGGAACACAATTAATCCTGTTTAAAAACAAACAAATTAAGATTATCTCAAATAAACAAGGCTGTTTAATAAAAACAGGTAGGGAGGCCAGATAAAATTAAATGTTAAGCTTGTTTTTCCACCTCAACTGCTTTGTTGGGTGGACTTCAACTCCCAGGAATCCCCAGCCAGCAGGCTTTAAGATGGGTGGAAGGAAAGGGGAAAGAGAGGAGGGGAAGGGAAGGGAAGGAGAAGGAAGGGAAAGGAAAGGAAAGGAAAGGAAAGGAAAGGAAGGAAAGGAAAGGAAAGGAAAGGAAAGGAAAGGAAAGGAAAGGAAAGGAAAGGAAAGGAAAATATAGAGAAAGGAAAGGAAAGGAAAGGAAAGGAAAGGAAAGGAAAGGAAAGGAAAGGAAAGGAAAGGAAAGGAAAGGGAAAGGAAAGGAAAGGAAAATATAGAAGAAAGGAAAGGAAAAGGAAAGGAAAGGAAAGGAAAGGAAAGGAAAGGAAAGGAAAGGAAAGGAAAGGAAAGGAAAATATAGAGAAAGGAAAGGAAAGGAAAGGAAAGGAAAGGAAAGGAAAGGAAAGGAAAGGAAAGGAAAGGAAAGGAAAGGAAAATATAGAGAAAGGAAGGGAAGGGAAAGGAAAGGAAAGGAAAATATAGAGAAGGGAAGGGAAAGGAAAGGAGAAAAGGAAAGGAAAGGAAAGGAAAGGAAAGGAAAGGAAAGGAAAGGAAAGGAAAGGAAAGGAAAGGAAAATATAGAGAAAGGAAGGGAAGGGAAAGGAAGGAAAGGAAAGGAAAGGGGGGGAAGGGAAGAGAAGGGAAGGGAAGGAAAGGAGGAGGGAGGGGAGGGAAGAGGGAGGGGAGGGAAGGAAGAGGGAAGGGAAGGGAAGGAGGGAGGGGAGGGAAGGAAGAGGGAAGGCAAGGGAAGGAAATGGAGGGAGGGAAAAGGAAAGGAAGGAAAGGAAAGTAGGGAGGGAGGGAAGGGATGGGAAGGGAAGGAAAGGAAGGAAAGGAAAGGAAGAGGGAAGTGAAGGAAAGGAAACGGAGGGAGGGGAAGAGGAAGGATAGGAAAGGAAAGGAAAGGGAAGGGAAGGAAAGGAAGGAAAGGAAGAGGGAAGTGAAGGAAAGGAAATGGAGGGAGGGAAGAAGAAGGAAAGGAAAGGAAGAGGGAAGTGAAGGAAAGGAAACGGAGGGAGGGAAAAGGAAGGAAAGGGAAGGGAAGGAAAGGAAGGAGTGAAGGGAAGGGAAGGGAAGGGAAGGAAATGGAGGGAGGAGAGGGAAGAGGAAAGGAAGGGAAGGACAGGACAGGGAAGGGAGGGGAGAGGAGGGAAAGGGGAAAGGGGGGTTGATTTCTTTCATGACCCACCTTCTCCAACACCAAAGCTCAAAAGCACCAATGCTCTTCCTCTCCACTTAATAACCGCTCTGCTTAGCAACGAAAATTCTGGCCCCCAACCGTGGTCGGAAATCTAGGACTACCAATACACATAAGAAGGTGCGGATTTATTCTTCTTCTGAGTCCAACTTTCCCTACCTAGAGAGACACAGGATCTTGGTGGAGACCCATCCCAGCATCTGAATATCTGAGGGGCTCCTTGGTGCCCTCTGAGTTTGGTGGTTTTCTTGCAGACGTTTCATGACCCAACTAGGTAACAGCATCAGTGCTAGTAAGCCTTCCAATCTTTGAGGGACTGCCCCAAAGATGAGGGGATCAACCTGTTCTCCAAAGCACCCGAAGGCAGGACAAAAAGCAACAGATGGAAACTAACCAAGGAGAGAAGCAACCTGGAATTAAGGAGAAACTTCCTAACAGTGAGGACAATTAACCAGTGGAACAGCTTGCCACCAGAAGTTGTGGGTTCTTCATCACTGGAGGTTTTTGAGAAGAGACTAGGACAGCCACTTGTCTGAAATGACATAGGTTCTTCTGCCTGAGCAGGGGGTTGGACTAGATGACCTCCAAGGTCCCTTCCCACTCTGTTTTCCTATCCTGTCCTGTTTCCACACCTTCACAAGATCACCTTCCAGAAGGGCATGGCTGCCAGGATTACTCCTACCTCCCACATACATGGCTTGATCCCGAGATCACTTGCATAGCTTTCCTTAATACTCTTAGCTACTCCTAGCCTCTCTCTCTCTCACTCCTGGTGTAAATTTCCCAGAGTTGCGTCACTGTGACTTAAGTTCAAGCCAGGTTAGGCTTCTTTGAGATTTGAGGCAGGATGGTTTCCTTTATAACCTACCATGAATGGGCTTTGCCGAAACCGGCACAGGGATTTTAGTTCCCATCTTTAGTTCCCATCCGGGATAAGCTACGATAAAAGATCGTGGGAATCGAAAAACCTGAAAAGACCACCTTGTCGTTCATCCAAACGGACGACAATTCACACAGATGTGACGTGTGTAAAATAACATAAAAAGTTCACGTTCGAACTGTGGAGCCTTTTGATGCCTACGGGAGATTTTTTAAAGAAGAGATTGGACAGCCTTTCGTCCACAATGGCCTAGGCCCATGATGGCCAACCTATGGCACGCGTGCCACAGGTAACACACGGAGCCATATCGGTGGGCACGTGAGCTCAGCTCCGGCGTGCATGCATGTTGTGGATTTAATAAGACCAACACAACTTTTCAGGGTTAGCCAGAGACATTGTATATTGCGCAATAGGTTCAAAGCTCTGTACATGAAGCGTTGAACAAAGACAGAGATTAGGTACAATGGTTTTTATACCCTTCTAGACAAAGGATTCTGTTAACTCAGCAGTTTATGTGATCATATACATTTGTCATTTTTAATTGACACTTCCAAGTTACTAAGTTTTACATTTCTCTTTGCCAATTACTGAAGCATAGATTCAAATTATCTCTTGTTGATATTACATGTGGCCATCCTTTGATCTCTTTAACCTTCAAACTGTATATCACCAAATGTCTCTTCTCTCTGACAACTGAGGGGCCCCTCTCTGAATGTTTCTACTTCAAAGGAATTCTCTCCTTTCAACTGGAGATAATTGGCTTCCCTCAAACAAGCACATGTCCTTTCTTACAATACTATGAATAAAGAGGGCCCTTCAGTGATCATCCAGCTGGATCCACTTACCTACCTACATTACAGCTGATTTTCGGGCTTTCTGGGCCCACCGGAAGTAGGGAAACAGACTGTTTCCTGCCTCTGGAGGGCCTCGGTGTGTGTGTGTGAGGAAGGCTTGTTTTTTGCTCTCCCCAGGCTCCAGAGCCTTTCTAGGAGCCTGAGAAGGGTGAAAATGGCTTCTTCTGGTGGTGGTATCCCTCTTCCTCCAGAAAACACATATATTAGGAACTGTTTCCAGATTCCATTGAATTCGTTTACTTTCATTATGCCCCTCCTTACTTTAATATTACAAGTCAATTTATCATTTATGGCAATATCCCATACTTCCTTATGCCATTCTTCCAAACAATAATCACCTTGTGTCTTCCAGTTCCTAGAAATCATTAACCTTGCTGCGGTCAACAAATTTATTATCAATTCTTTAGTCTCTTTTTTTACATTTTATATCTTCCAATAGTGAGAGTAATGCTACCTTTGGTGCCTCTTCTACCTTTATTCCTACAATTTCTTCTATCTCCTTAAACACCATCTTCCACAATTTTTGTACAAATTTACACTCCCACCACATATGTAAGTACGTTCCTTTTTCCCCACAACCTCTCCAACAGTTATCTGAATAGTGCTGATTCATATTGCTTAATCTAACCGGAGTTAAGTACCACCTCCATACCATTTTGTAGTAATTCTCTTTTATTCTTACTGACATATTTCTCAACACTCTTTGTTGCCAAATTCTGTCCCAACTCTGTTGCCCTATTTGTATCTTCAAATCGGTTTCCCATACCATCTTTCCTAAGTTTCCCCTCTCTTCTTCCTCCAACAATATTTTATAGATTCCGCTCATTAAGCCTTTTATCCCTTTATTTTCTTCCTTTACAGTTTGATTTTTTTTCAATTAATTCCTCAAACCTCGTTAACTCTCTACACTCTCCATTTTCTCTTAACCAATTTTTAGTCCATTGTTCCACTTGGCTATAATTTAACCAAGACAACCGTTTCCCTCCTAGAACCTCTTCCAATTCCCCACGTGTCCTCATTCCTCCTAACCATTCCCTTAGTTTCATTTTATTTTTCTCTTTTAAAATTTCATTCACTTTATTCTTCAAATTCCCTGGGAACTTTTCCAAAATTATTACCGGTGATAATGGAGAGTTCTTCGGAAGCAACCTCCCTTTATATTTACTCCAAATTTCCCAAGAAGAAGCTTTGAGATTTTGGAAGCAGGAATGATCCCGAGGGGTGGGGGAAGCACTCATTGATTGCTTGTATTGTGTATATTGTTATATATTATATATTATGATTCAAAAAAAAAATGGCCTTCCCCACCACCCTTGAAGGCCCTCCGGGGGACCGGAAGTTGGCAAACGGGCCGTTTCCGGCTTCCGGAGGGCCTCCAGGCGGGTGGGGAAAGCCGTTTTCACCCTCCCCAAGCTCCTAGAAAGGCTCTTGAGCCTGGGGAGGGCGAAAAATTGGCCTACCAGACCTACCGTGTGTCAAAAGTGTGGGGGAGCGTGGGGGGGATCACACGCGTATGCGTGGGGGTGGGGCACATAGAATTATGGGTGTGGGCACGCACACGCACGACCCCCACCCCACTCCCTCGACTTTTGGCACGCGATGGCAAAAAGGTTAGGCCATTCGGTCTCTTTCTTGAGCAGGGAGTTGGACTAGAAATCCCACTCTGATTTTCCGGTTTGCAGACATCATCAGTACTAGAAGGAAGAGAGGTCTGGGGGGGGGGGGAGGAGGAAGACCGTGGGGTCCTTGGTGCTCTCTAGGTTTTGTGGTTTTCTTGCAGACATTTCACGACCCAACTAGGTAACATCATCAGTGATAGAAGGGAGTGAGGAGCGGGGAGGATTGTGAAATTCTTGGTGCTCTCTGAGCTTGGTTGTTCGCAGACGTTTCATGACCCAACTTAGTAACATCATCCATCCTAGAAGGAAATGGGGTTTGCGGAGAGGAGGAGGAGGAGGAGGAGGAGGAGGAGGAGGAGGAGGAGGAGAATTGTGGGGTCCTTGGTGCTCTCTGAGCTTGGCGGTTTTCTTGCAGATGTTTCATTACCCAACTAGGGAACATTATCAGTGCCAGAAGGAGGGAGGAGGAGGAGGAGGAGGAGGAGGAGGAGGAGGAGGAGGAGGAGGAGGAGGAGGAGGAAGATGACGACTGTGGAGTCTTTGATGCTCTCTGAGTTTGGCTGTTTGCAGACATTTCATGACCCAACTTAGTAATATCATCCATCCTAGAAGGAAATGGGGTTTGCGGAGAGGAGGAGGAGGAGGAGGAGGAGGAGGAGGAGGAGGAGGAGGAGGAGAATTGTGGGGTCCTTGGTGCTCTCTGAGCTTGGCAGTTTTCTTGCAGATGTTTCATTACCCAACTAGGGAACATTATCAGTGCCAGAAGGAGGGAGGACGAGGACGAGAAGGAGGAGGACGACGACTTTGGAGTCCTTGATGCTCTCTGATTTTGGCTGTTTGCAGACGTTTCATGACCCAACTTAGTAACATCATCCATCCTAGAAGGAAACTGGATTTGCGGTGGCGGAAGAGGAGGAGGACACCCACAATAAATGTGGGGTCCTTGATGCTCCCTGAGCTTGGTAATTTTCTTGCAGGCGTTTCATTACCCATCTAGGTAACATCGTCAATGCTAGCATCTGTAGCACTGATGATGTTACTTAGTTTGGTAATAAAACGTCTGCGAGGAAACCAACAAACTCTGGGAGCACTGAGGACCCCACTGCAAAAAAATGACCGTCCATCCTCTGAACAGCCCCCCTAAAAGTCCATTGTATCTCAAAGTGTCCAGACGAATCGAATTAATGACGGGAAATACATCTGTGTGTATTGCTCGTGTCACAGCCAAATGATTCAGACGTGTGTTGTTTTTTCCATAATGATGTTGTTTTGCAGGTGAGCTAAATGTGGATTTAACAGACTTTTGAGATCCACCTCTCCTCCCCTCCCCTCCCCATGGTTTGTTAATCCAGGTGTTTACTACGTAATATAGGTAGTCCTCCACTTACAACAGTTCATTTAGTGACCGTCCAAAGTTACAATGGCACCGAACAAAAGTAATTTAGGACCGTTGTTCACACTTACAACCGTTGCAACATTCCCCGTGGTCACGGGATCAAAATTCGGATGCTTGGCAAGTGGCTCATATTTATGACGGTCGTAGTGTCCCGGGGTCTTACGTGATCCTTTTTCTGACGGGCAAACTCAACGAGGAAGCTGGATTCGCTTAACAGCCTTGTTACTCCCTTAACAACTTAAATAATTCATTTAACAACCGCGGCACAAAAGGTGCTAAAAATGAGGCAAACTTCACCAATGTCTCGCTTAGCGACAGAAATTTTGGGCTCAATTGTGGTCGTACAATGAGGACTACCCGTATTTCTTTATTTATTTAAGCTTTAAAAACAGATTTATCTCCCCTAAAACGTCCATGGGACGGCTTAAAAATAAGCAAAAACCAACAGTGGAATAAAGATGTATTTTGTACATTGGGATTAACAGTGGAAGGATAAAAGAAAAGGTTAAATTAGAAAATTGATAGCTATAATAATTGGGATATTGTTTAAGTATGTATAACAATTGTGATAATTTGAGCATTTATTACCTAAGTGAAAAAGAAAAGAAAACTGAAACAATATATGATTATGATTTATAAACAAAAATTACTTAATTGGTATTATATAAATGGTATGGTTTGATAGAATTTAGGATAATTGGGAAATTGTGTTAAAAAGCATTATTTGAACTAAGAACTATGTTTAAATGTTAAATTGCTATATTTCTAAATTTAAAAAGATAAGATTTAAATTTGATTAATAATGGAATAAAGATTTAATGAGCATAATGATATATAAATATGTTTGAATTGTATTGTTACTAGTGAGGATTTAGGGTAAGAATTGTCGTACTATGAGTTATTAATTGAATTAAGAATTAAGGTGAGTTAATAGAAGGGTTACTGTTTTGATTAAGTAAATATGTGTTAATTTTTTAAAGATGGTATTAGTTGAATATGTGATATAAGATTTAGAAATAAGTGCTATGGCAAAATAGTATAGATAAAATTTTGTTAAAGATTTTGTTAAAAATTGATGTGGTGACTGGATCAAAGCTCTGTTCCGAAAGGATGTAATTTGTATGTTTGGAAAAAAATAAAAAAACTTTTTGCAAAAAAAAAAAAAAAAAGCAAAAACCGAGTGTATCGAAAATGCCACCCACACTATAAAACCGATCAAGCTGTTTTATTCCTGCCTGGGACTGACAAACGCATATTATTATTATTATTATTATTATTATTATTATTATTATTATTATTATTAGTTCAATTTATATGCCGCCTTTCTCCGGAGACTCAGGGCGGCTTACAATGCATTTAAAAAACCATTATAAAAACATTTAAAAATTATTATTATTATTATTATTATTATTATTATTATTATTATTATTTGCTTTAATTTATATGCCGCCCTTCTCCGGAGACTCAGGGCGGCTTACAATGCGTTAAGCAATAGCCTTCATACTTTTGTATATTTATACCAAGTCAGCTTATTGTCCCCACAATCTGGGTCCTCAATTTACCTACCTCGAAAGGATGGAAGGCTGAGTCAACCTTGAGCCTAGCGAGATTTGAACTTGCAATAATTGCCAGCAGCAGATGTTAATAACAGTGCTTTAGTCCACTGTACTACAGGCTCCATTCAGGGTTTTAATATTTTATTAATATCTGGGGAAAGGATGCCATTAAAAGTGAAAAAGACACAACCTCTCGGCTGAGTTTACATCACAATTGAGGGCACCCACTCAGATCACATAAGGTTTCATCACCAATTTCTAAATTCTTCGCCACCTCCTCTTTTGGGATATGACACAATTTCGATGGTGATCCTTTTAGCCTTCCAGTCACCAATTCCCCAACCGTGAACACCGAAGGGTGGGGAGAATGGGAACTGGAGTCCCACTTCCTGGAAAGTTCCAGGTTGGGGAAATTGAGGTCATTTTTGAGGTGTTACTTGGAGAACCCTGACAGTCACGCCCTTCCAAAATCGAATGTCTGTTGTTTCCTTTCTTCACACATCACAGATTGTCCTCAATTTACAACAGTTCATTTGGTGACGGTTCAAAATTACAACGGCATGGAAAAAAGGGACGTATGACCCAGTAGTGGGTTTCAAATCGCTTTGCTATCGGTATTGCGCGCTCGTGGCACTTCTGCCCAGAGCGTTTTTGATGACGTCTGGGCAGGTGGGCGGAGCCTCCCGCCGCCGCCACTAGCAGTTTGCGCGAACCGGGAGCAACCCACCACTGTGTATGGCTGTTTTTTCACACTTAACGACCGTTGCAGCAGGTCCAGGTGATGAAAATTGGGACTCTTGGCAACTGGCGACTTTTTGACAAGCAAAATCCATGAGGAAGCCGGATTCACTTTACAAATGGTGTTACTGATTAAACAACTGCAGTCATTCATTTAACAACTGTGACAAGAAAAGTCGTAAAGTGGGGCAAAACTCACTTAGCAACTGTCCCTGCTTAGGGACGAAAATTTGGGGCTCAATTGAGTTCGCAAGTTGAAGCCTACTTGTATTTCTATACAATATATATTTCTATTATTTTGGTATATTTCAACTATTATTTCTACATATATTTCTATTTCTATTTATTTCTATTATTTTTATTTCTATTTATTTCTATTATTTCTATTTCTATTTATTTCTATTATTTCTATTTCTATTATTTCTATTATCTCAATATACTATTATTTCTATTTCTATTATTTCTATTTCTATTTATTTCTATTATTTCTATTATCTCAATATACTATTATTTCTATTTCTATTATTTCTATTTTCTTTTCTTTTTTTTGACAAGTTTTATTGGTTCCCCCCAATACACACCCACATATTTTTTGAAACAGAGTATTTATCATATCATATCATATCATATCATATCATATCATATCATATCATATCATACATATCATATCATATCATATCATATCATATCAAATTCATCATATCCAAATATATTTTACTTAGTTTCTGCCAAAGTGTTCTTTTTCCATATTTGTTAATCAAATCTTAATTTTTCTATTCTTATTTTTATAAACAGTATCTTCTTTCTCCTTCAAATTCTATTTTTTCTATTCTCTTTTCATTATTTCTATTTCTTCCTACTTCTATAATTTCTACATATTTCTATTTCTATTTATTTCTATAATTTCTATATTTCTATTTCTATCTATTTCTATTATTTTAATCTATTTCTAGTTGTTTCTATTATGTCGATACAACTTCTATTAGTTCTATTTCTATTAGTTCTATTTCTATATATTTTTATTATTTCTATTTATTTCTCTTTCCTATTTCTGTTTCTAAGCCTGGCAACCTGGGAAACTCTCATCTCAAAAGCAAAGTGCTGAGCTGTCCACCTTGAATCAGGTACAACAAGTTGAGAGCTATTCAAGCCATATTCCAACTACGAGAACTACAAAGTAAAAAAAAAAAAGAATAAGGAATAAGCACATCCCTAACCGCTTTGAATCTCTCCCAAATCTAAAAAATAAAGTCCAGAAAAGAAAAGAAAAAAGAGAAGTTAAAAAAAAAGAATTTAAAGAAAAAACATTACAAATTCCAGAAAGCAAAAGGATGAAGGCCCATTGTTACCTTCCTTACTGAAGCTCCATCAGCTGATAAAAGAATCGGGAGAAAATCAGAATAAATTCCACCTTTCTGCTAAACCTGGATTGATTCCATCAAAACCTCCGAGTCAAGATACGGCCGCCCCACGAAATAATCCTTAAAATTTGGGAATCCGGCGTTCCCCGGCCGAGTCGAGTGCAGTTTCCCTGGATAAATACACCTTGGTGATGCTTTCTTTTGACTTCACCTGAGCCGCAAAGGGTGGAGAGAAGGAAACTTGTTGGACCACAAATTTCTGAGGCACTCGGAATATGTTTCCGCTGACAATTAGGCATGGAAATGAGGCTGACTCACGGGAGTGATGACTTCTGGATCCCTGAATTGCACGCTTGCAAAAAATACGTTTCATCCTTTCTGATCTCTCTTTGGCTTTCTTAATTGGCTGACGAGGAACAATTTCAATCGGAATAGAGCTGGAAGAGACCTTGGAGGTCTTCTAGTCCAACCCCCTGCTTAGGCAGGAGACCCTATAGAAATGGTTGTCCTATCTCTTCTTGAAAAACTCCAGTGATGGAGAAGGGAGGGAGGGAGGGAGGGAGGGAGGGAGGGAGGGAGGGAGGAAAGAAGGAAGGAAGGAAGGAAGGAAGGAAGGAAGGAAGGAAGGAAGGAAGGAAGGAAGGAGTTAGTAGAATTGTAAAATTAGGTTTAATAAGTTGTGTTGCTTTTGGAAGAAAGAAGAAAGTGGAAGAAAGGAGGAGGAGGAAGGAAGGAAGGAAGGAAGGAAGGAAGGAGTTAATAGAATTGTAAAATTAGGTTTAATAAGTTGTGTTGCTTTTAGAAGAAAGAAGAAAGTGGAAGAAAGGAGGAGGAGGAGGAGGAAGGAAGGAAGGAAGGAAGGAAGGAAGGAAGGAGTTAGAATTGTAAAATTAGGTTTAATAAGTTGTGTTGCTTTTAGAAGAAAGAAGAAAGTGGAAGAAAGGAGGAGGAGGAAGGAAGGAAGGAAGGAAGGAAGGAGTTAGTAGAATTGTAAAATTAGGTTTAATAAGTTGTGTTGCTTTTAGAAGAAAGAAGAAAGTGGAAAAAAGGAGGAGGAGGAGGGAGGGAGGGAGGAAGGAAGGAAGGAAGGAAGGAAGGAAGGAAGGAAAGAAGGAAGGAAGGAAGGAGTTAGTAGAATTATAAAATTAGGTTTAATAAATTGTGTTGCTTTTGGAAGAAAGAAGAAAGTGGAAGAAAGGAGGAGGAGGGAGGAAGGAAGGAAGGAAGGAAGGAAGGAAGGAAGGAAGGAAGGAATGAGTTAGTAGAATTGTAAAATTAGGTTTAATAAATTGTGTTGCTTTTGGAAGAAAGAAGAAAGTGGAAGAAAGGAGGAGGAGGGAGGAAGGAAGGAAGGAAGGAAGGAAGGAAGGAAGGAAGGAAGGAAGGAAGGAAAAAAGCAGAATAACAGAGTTGGAAGGGACCTTGGAGGTCTTCTAGTCCAACCCTCTGCTCAGGCAGGAGACTCTATGCAAATGGTTGTCCAATCTCTTCTTGAAAACCTCCAGTAATGGAGCATCCACAATTAAACAGAATAACAGTTGGAAGGGACCTTGGAGGTCATCTATTCCAACCCCATGTTCAAGCAGGAGACTCTATACAAACGGCTGCCCAGTCTCTTCTTAAAAGCCTCCAGTGATGGAGCACCCACAATTTCTGGAGGCAAGCTGTTTCACTGGTTAATTGTTCTCACTGTTAGGAAGTTTCTCCTTAATTCCCTAATTTTTTTCAAGAATTTTTTGTTTGTTTGATCGCAAGTTGCGTTGATCAGAAACGAGGATCAATCCGTTGTCTGTGTGAATCAGAGGGTTGCGGAGAACTTTCTTTTTCCAATAAAAATTTAATACATTTTACTAACATCTTAATTTTAATAATTTTTTTTAAAAAAATTAAATGTAATAAATGTTATAACTTCATAATAATTTTAATAATTCCTCAAATAACCAAAATAATGTAATCATTCAAATTCTTAAGAGAAATTCCTTGTGTGCCTAACCACACTTGGCCAAAGATAGTAGAGATTAAACTTCAATTAAAATATATACAAACTTTTCCTGAACATTTAAATACAGCTTGACTACAGTGAGATACACTCTTAAATTAAGCGTTTGGCCCTATTCCTCATCATCTTTTTACATTTATTTTGAAACAAATCCCTCAGTTGTTTTTGAAGCTGTTAGAAAAAAATGGGGGAACTAATATGATTTGGAGATATAAAATATTAAGCTGCCTCAAGGTTTTTAAAGAAGAAACTCAAGAGCTGCCTCTTGAAGATAATTGAGTGTGTTTTCCTGCACTTTGTGAAGGGTTAGAATAGAGGATCTTTAGGGCACTTCCTTCAAATTCCACAGTTTGGGGGCTTTATAATTTTATAAGATGAGGGAATTGTTCGCTTGGCTTTGGATCCTAAGCAGGTAATTCTACCTGACCGCTACACCCCACCGCAGGGAGGCAGAGCCGACCAGGTGGTTCCGCCCCAGGCGCCTGATGGATCCTGATAGGTTCCGAATGGAGCTTGGGCCATTTCCTGAGTCTCTGACTCACGACTCAACGGAAGACCTGGTGGCCGCCTGGGATAGGGCGGCCACTGGTGCTTTAGATCGGATCGTGCCATTGCGGCCTCTGACCCGGCGCCGAATCTGCCCAGCTCCTTGGTTCTCCGAGGAGCTGAGGGGGATGAAACGCCGGAAAAGATGCCTAGAGAGTAGTTGGAGGGCTAGTCGTTCCGAATCTGACCGTACACTAGTGAGGTCTTATATCAAGACCTACTTAGTGGTGATAAAAGCGGCGAAGTGTAACTACTTTTCCGCTCTTATCGCGTCGGCAGATGATCGCACAACTGCCTTGTTTAGGGTGACCCGCTCCCTTCTCCATCTGGGAGAGCGGGAAGACCCCTTGCAAGGACATGCTGAGGATTTTGCGCATTATCTGCACGATAAAGTCGCTCAAATTCGGGAAGGCTTGGACTCTGACTGGGTGGGTACAGGTGGGTTGTCCGAGGTGTGTCTTGAGAATGTTATCTGGGATGAGTTCGACCCTGTGACCCCCGAGGACGTGGACAGGATGCTGGGGAGGTTGAACGCAACCACATGTTTATTGGACCCGTGTCCCTCCTGGTTGGTGCTGGCTACCCGGGAGGTTACACGAGGCTGGCTCGAGAGGATTATAAACGCTTCCTTGAGTGAGGGTTTCTTGCCTCCCGCCTTGAAAGAGGCAGTGGTGAGGCCCCTCCTCAAGAAGCCCTCTCTGGACCCAGCTGTTTTGGCAAACTATCGTCCAGTTTCCAACCTTTGCTTTCTGGTGAAGGTTGTTGAGAGTGTGGTGGTGAGACAGCTCCCTCAGTACCTGGATGAAACCATCTATCTAGATCCATTCCAGTCCGGCTTCAGGCCTGAGTACAGCACGGAAACGGCATTGGTCGCGTTGGTCGATGATCTCTGGAGGGCTTGGAACAGGGGTTGCTCCTCTGTTCTGGTCCTATTAGACCTCTCAGCGGCTTTTGATACCATCGACCATGGTATCATGTTGCCCGGTTGGAAGGGTTGGGAGTGGGAGGCACTGTTTTACGGTGGTTCTCCTCCTATCTCTCTGACCGGTCGCAGTCCGTGTTGGCAGGGGGGCAGAGGTCGACCCCAAGGTGCCTTGTATGTGGGGTGCCACAAGGGTCGGTCCTCTCGCCTCTCCTGTTCAACATTTATGTGAAGCTGCTGGGCGAGATCATCCGTGGTTTTGGGGTGCAGTGCCATCTGTACGCTGATGACACCCAGCTGTACATCTCCACCCCAGACCACCCCAACGATGCCCTTGAAGTGATGTCCCGGTGCCTGGAGGCTGTGCGGGTCTGGATGGGAAGGAACAGGCTCCGACTCAACCCCTCCAAGACTGAGTGGCTGTGGTTGCCGGCGTCCCGATATAGTCAGCTGGTGCCATCGTTGACTATTGGCAGCGAGACATTGGCCCCCACAGAGAGGGCGCGTAACCTGGGTGTCCTCCTGGACTCACGGCTGTCTTTGGAAGAGCACGTGATGGCCGTGGCCAGGGGGACTTTTTATCAGGTTCGCCTGATATGCCAGTTGCGCCCCTTTCTGGATCGGGACTCGTTAAATACGGTCACTCATGCTCTCGTTACTTCCCGCCTGGACTACTGCAATGCTCTCTACATGGGGCTCCCCTTGAGGAGCACTCGAAGGCTCCAACTGGTGCAGAATGCAGCCGCACGGGGGATTATGGGAGTGACATGGCGCTCCCATGTAACACCTCTCCTGCACGAGCTGCATTGGCTTCCAGTGGTCTTCTGGGTGCGCTTCAAGGTGTTGGTTCTCATCTTCAAAGCGCTCCATGGCTTAGGGCCCGGTTATTTACGAGACCACCTTCTGCCACCGATAACCTCCCACCGGCCAATATGCTCCCACAGAGAGGGCTCCTCAGGGTGCCGTTGGTCAGGCAATGTCTGCTGGCAACCCCCAGGGCGAGAGCCTTCTCTGTGGGGGCACCCGCCCTCTGGAATGAGCTCCCCCCAGGGATACGACTGATCCCGGACCTCTGGACCTTCCGCCGGGCTCTGAAGACTTTTTTATTTCAGCAAGCCGGGCTGGGTTAAAAATCTTTTAATTGGTGAATTTTATGGGTAAGGGGTTTTAAATTGGGGGAAGCCAATAAATTTAATTTTGTTTTATAGTATTTTAATGTTTGTTATGTATTGATACTTTTAAGCGGGAGTTTCAAACCTGCCTACGTTTCTGATTGGCTGACAGTCCCTCCAGGATTGTATATAAGGAGGGCTGCAGCCTCTGAGTTTTTGCTGAAGTCTCACTGTATATTAAAGAGCTGCTGTCACTTGCTTGCTTGTGCCTCTCGTTATTCCCGAACCACTTCATTGGCGACGAAGGTGGGATTGAGGCCACAAGAAGCGAACCAGTGAGACCACGAGCTTCAGCTAGGCGACGAGGCGAACTACAGGAGGCATACCGAACATGTCTGCCTACGTTCCGCCCAAGCCTTTTGATCCGACCCGCGAAAAATGGGTCTCGTACCTAACATGGTTCGAATGCTCGCTTGAAGCCAGCGACATGCAGGGTCTCTCCGCTAATCGAAAGAGAGCCCTCTTCCTAAGCCACTGTGGACCGGACGTGTTCGAGATGGCCGAGTCACTGTGTGAGCCAACACCAGTTCAAACCGTATCCTGGGACACCCTGATGGCAACTCTCCGGGCTCACTACGCTCCCGTTCCCTCCAAGTTTGTGCAAAGATACCAACTCAGACAGCGCGTTTAACGAGAGGGAGAACCGGTCAGCGCGTACATGGCCAGCCTGAGAAAAGCCGCAACCCATTGCGAGTATAGAGACTTGGACGATGCATTGCTTGAGCAACTTATCTGTGGAGTTCGGGACATTAGGCTGCAACGGCTCCTGCTCGCCACGCCTGATTTGACGCTTGCGGGAGCCCTAGACGAGGCCAGGGCTCATGAAGCCTCCACAAAAGCCGCAGAAACACTGCAGCGTCCGCTGTCCAGCAAAGACAGCCCCAAGTCTGCCCCGGTGCACAGAGAAGACGCCGGATCCAGCTCGGAGTCCGAGTTGGATGAGGACGTCTTCCGAACGGAGCACCAGAGAAAAGACACTGGCAGCCCCCGGTGAAGCTGTCCCAGCTGTGGCGGGCACCATGATAGACTGTCCTGCAAATACAGAGAGGCCATTTGCAGGCGTTGCGAGAAAAAAGGGCACTTGGCACGAGTCTGTAGAGCCATTCTGCCCAGAAAACACCAACCACGTGAGCGCCGCAGCCAACCGGAATCAACGCGCCAGAAGCAGCCAACGAGAGAAGGCGGCACGAAAAAACGGCGTGAATTTGAACCGCGAGATGGCCGCAGCATACACATAGACCAGGCCAGCACGGCGATCGAGGACAAAGTCAGCACGGTGGTCGAAATCAACGGCAAGCCATGCTCAATGGAAATCGACACCGGATCAGCTCTCTCCATAATGTCATGGGCGACTCTAAAGACCCTCCTGCCGTCGTTCCGGAAGGACCAGCTCTCCAAGCAGAGACTGCGCATCCTAGACTACCAGGGGAACCGAGTCCCCCTCGAAGGCGTGGGCACGTTCCGAGTCACCTACGGAGACTACGAAAGAGACCTGCCGCTGACCACCGTCACGAAGCAGCTCCCTAGTCTTCTGGGCATGGGGTGGTTCCGAGCCCTCGGCATGGGCTTCACCAGCGTCCACCTGATGTCCAAGTCATCACTAAAGGACAGTCTCCTGACTGAGTTCCAGGATGTCTTCGGGGACACATTGGGCAAGTATGTGGGGATCCCTATTTCACTAAACTTAGACCCCAACATAGCCCAAATAAGACTTAAGGCCAGACGGGTGCCGTTCGCATTGAAACCGAAGATCGATGCGGAACTGGACAAATTAATTAAACAGGGGGTGTTAGTCCCCGTCGATCATGCGAAATGGGAGACCCCCATAGTGACCCCAGTAAAATCTGATGGCTCAATTAGGATTTGCGCCGACTACAAGTGCACGATCAACAAGGCTTTGCAGCCGAGCGCCTATCCGGTGCCAATCGTGCATCATCTACTACACTCCCTGGGGCCTGGAAAAATTTTCGCCAAATTGGACCTAGCTCAGGCCTATCAACAATTACCAGTCGACGACGCCACAGCAGAGGCGCAAACAATTGTAACTCATAGGGGTGCATTCAAATGCACCAGGCTCCAGTTTGGGTGAGCGTCGCACCAGACCTATTTCAAAGCACCATGGAGCGCCTGTTGCAAGGGCTCCCGGGGGTGGTGCCTTATTTTGATGACGTTCTGGTCAGTGCTCAGGACGAACGTCAGCTAGGGGACAGAGTAAGGAAAGTCCTTACCCGTGTTAGAGAAGCGGGACTTAGACTTAAAAAGAACAAGTGCATGATCGCTGTTCCCTCTGTG
This sequence comes from Arizona elegans, assembly GCA_022577455.1. Lineage (NCBI taxonomy): Eukaryota > Metazoa > Chordata > Lepidosauria > Squamata > Colubridae > Arizona > Arizona elegans. Next base: position 17,095,070 of record JAKOOJ010000017.1, read on the forward strand.
GAGTTTCTGGGGTACAGGGTGGATGGCACAGGCATCCACCCTACCAAAAGCAAGGTGAGAGCCATTAAGAGCGCACCTACCCCCAAGACTAAAGCGGAGCTCCAAGCCTTCCTTGGACTCCTCAATTTTTACTCAATGTTCCTGAAGGACAAGGCCACCGTTGCAGATCCCCTGCACAAACTCTTGGGGAAGAATGTACCATGGGTGTGGGGGAAACCACAAGCTGCCGCTTTTGAGGCAGTAAAAAGAGTTCTATCTGAAGACAGTTTCCTAATCCAATACAACGCAGCGCTACCGCTTGTATTGGTTTGCGACGCCTCCCCCGTAGGAGTTGGTGCCGTCCTAGGCCATAGACTGCCGAACGGCCTAGAGGCGCCCATTGCGTTCTACTCTCGCACCCTGTCAAGCGCAGAGCGGAACTATAGCCAAGTGGACAGAGAGGCTCTGGCTGCAATTGCGGGGGTTAAAAAGTTCTACGAATACCTCTATGGCCGACAATTCGAACTTGTGACTGACCACCGGCCCCTGCTAGGACTTTTGGCAGGCGATAGGCCCACCCCCACTGCTCTTTCCCCGCGTTTGACCAGATGGGCCATTTTTCTATCGGCCTATTCGTATCAGCTTGTCCATCGACCTGGACGGACTTTGGGTCACGCGGATGCCCTCAGCCGCTGCCCCCTACCTGACCTACTTGCCAACCCAATGCCAGAAGCCTCCGTTCTTTTACTGGACACTTTGACTTTGGGACCTATCTTCTCTTGCGAGGTGGCAAAAGCCTCGGCTAGAGACCCAATCATTCGCACTGTAATGGGCTGGGTGCTGAAGGGGTGGCCGGTCAAAGTGGATGGAGGGGAATACCAAGGTTATGTTAACAAACGTAACGAACTGTTTATGCAACGGGGTTGCTTGTTGTGGGGTGACAGGGTGGTAGTACCAACGAAACTAAGAACAAGGGTCTTAGAAATGCTGCACGAAGGGCATCTGGGCATTGTCAGAATGAAAAGCTTAGCCCGCAGTTATGTTTGGTGGCCCAACATGGACCAAGTTATCTCCAAGTGGGTGGGGAAGTGCAGACCCTGCCAGGAGTCTCGTCCCGATCCCCCAGTAGCGCCCATCCGAGAGTGGGAGAAACCAAAAGGGCCATGGGGGAGGATCCATATTGATTTTGCCGGTCCCTTCCATGGGCAAACATTTTTAATCGTAGTCGATGCCTTTTCGAAATGGCTCGAAATAATCCTAATGCCCTCTACCACAGCCGAGGCAGTCATTAGAGTCCTTCGCAAGCTATTTGCCACACATGGCCTACCGGATACTCTAGTATCTGACAACGGCCCTCAATTCACAGCGACCCTGTTTGAGGGCTACTTGGCCGGACTGGGCATCCGTCATGCCCTATCGGCCCCGTTCCACCCGGCTTCTAACGGATTGGCCGAACGTTTTGTAAGAACGGCCAAAGAGGCACTGTCCAGATTAGATAATGGGGACTGGCAGGCCAGGATAGACCAATTCTTAGCTGTCCAGCATGCCACACCATGCACAGCCACAGGGAGAAGCCCAGCAGAGCTCCTCATGGGCAGGAAGCTTCGGTGCATGTTAGACAGGCTTCACCCTAACTACTCGCATGAAAATTTCAAGGGAGAAACCTCGGGACTAAGACAGTTTCAGGTTGGGTCCCCGGTGTTCGCTCGCAATTATGCCAGCGGACCTCTATGGGTTGCAGGAACCATAGTGGGCATAACAGGCCCAAAATC
>JAKOOJ010000017.1:17101820-17214320 GCA_022577455.1 Arizona elegans
CCTGAGTGGTGCAAGTGGATGTGGAGCCTTCTACAACATGGTCCTTTCAGCCAGAAGGCTGAAGGCTCAGGTGACCCCGAGGACACAGATTGAGATATTGGAACACTGCTGTCATGTCTCCCATCAGACTAGACATACCCAGTTCCAGCAACCGTTCTTTATCTGTTTTAGCCTCCAATCCCTTAATCCTCTTTGTTGCTCTTCTCTGCACTTTCTTTTTTTTTTTAATTTTTATTAATATATTCTATGCACCAATACACAAATGAAATATACAATCCAGCCGCCATGGTATAATGTGATGACATTGTCCATAAATATAAAGTCATTCCTTTATACATACATACTTGCATCATATATACATCATCCTATATCTATTCCATCCCACCTTTTCTGGACCCAATCGTACCATAACTTCCAACTGTTATAAAATTCCAAATCTTTTTTTACCATTGATCAATCTAGTTAATCTATCTGATTCCGCACACTCATTAATTTTATATATTATTTCCAAAGAAGAGCCTGGATAGCTCAACAGACAGAAGCACTGTAATTTAACACCAGCTGTCTGCAATTAAAGTAAGATCGAATCTCGCCAGGCTCAAGGTAGACTCAGCCTTCCATCCTTTCTAAGGTGGGTAAATTGAGGACCCAGTTTGTGGAGGCAATAAGCTGACTTTGTATAAAATATGTACAAAAGTATGAAGGCTATTGCTTAACGCATTGTAAGCCGCCCTGAGTCTCCAGAGAAGGGCGGCATATAAATCAAATTTAAAAAATAAATAAAAATCCATCGGTAAATATTGACTTGCACTCTGCACTCTTTCTAGAGTCTCCACATCTTTTTCATATCGTGGCGACCAAAACTGGATGCAGGATTCCATGTGTGGCCTTATTACCAAGGCCTTATAAAGCGGTATTAACACTTCACGTGGTCTTGATTCCATTCCTCTGTTGATGCAGCCTAGAACTGTGTTGGCTTTTTTGGCAGCTGCTGCACACGGCTGGCTCATATCTAAATGGTTGTCCACTAGGACTCCAAGATCCCTCTCACCGTTACTACTATTGAGCAAAGTACCACATATACGGTACCTGCGCATTTTGTTTTTCTTCCCTAAATGTAGAACCTTACTTTTGTTAGATAGCGCCCCAACGTTCAAGTCTGTGCAGATCCTTCTGTATCTTTGGCTGGGTGCTTTCACCAGAATGCTGCTGCAGATCCATGTTGCGTGCCCTTTACTACTAATATTAAGCCAGATGTGGTTAGCGCACATGCTTCCTTTCGCACGGTGTAACTAGAGCAGAAGACACAGGAAAAGACCAATTAAATCTGTCTGAGAAAATATCTCAATTTCACTAGCTGGTCAGTCAAGAGAAAACTGAGGTTTTGCATCCATCTAGTGGCGGTGAAGATTTTGCTGAAAGCAGCTGAGATATCTATCAAACTAACATATCTCTGAATTTCCATAGAACAAAGAAGCCTAGGGTTGGAAGAGACCTCGGAGGTTATCTAGTCCAACCCACTGCTCGAGCTGGAGACTCTATACTATTTCAGACAAATGGTTGTCCAATCTCTTCTTAAAAACCCTCCAGCGATGGAGAAACCACAACTTCTGGAAGCAAGTTGTCCCACTGATGAACTGTCAGGAAATTCCTCCTTAGTTCTAGTTTGGTTCACTCCTTGATTAGAATACAGATTTACAGTTGGAAGGGACCTTATAGGTTATCTAGTCCAACCCCCCGCCCAAGCAGGAGACCCTACACCATTTCTGACAGATGGCAGTCCAGTCTCTTCTTGAAAGCCTCCAGAGATGAAGCTCCCACAACTTCCGAAGGCAACTTCTGTTCCATTGTTTGATTTTCTCACTGTCAGAAAATTTCTCCTTATTTCTAGGTTGAATCTCTCCTTGATCAGTTTCCATCCATGATTCCTTGCCTGGCCTTCGGGTGCTTTGGAAAATAGCTTGACCCCCTTCCTCCTCTCTGTGGCAGCCCCTCAAATATTGGAAGATGCTCTCTTCTCCCCCCTGGTCCTTCTCTTCACTAGACTAGACATGCCCAGTTTCTGCAACCGTTCTTCATATGTTTTGGCCTCCGGTCCCTTAATCCTCTTGGTTGCTCTTCTCTGCACTCTTTCTAGAGTCTCCACATCTTTTTTACATCGTGGCGACCAAAACTGGATGCAATATTCCAAGTGTGGCCTTACCAAGGCCTTATAAAGTGGTATTAACACTTCACGTTGTTAGATCGGCGCAGGAAATGGAAGATGTGACCAACTCGTTACATTAGTAACTTTTATTGAGTACAAGAAACAGTAGCAAGACTGGCCGTGCGCTGCCGGAGCTCTCCTTATATCCGCTCCGGCAGACGCACCGCCCCCTGACAGGGATTCAAACTTTCCCGCCCGGTGGCTGGCAGCCAATCCGGGCGGATGTCCTTATAAGGACATAACACTCCTCCCCCCTAGTCCAAAGAGAATGTTCAGAGTTCGTCAATAAACGTGACGTAGTCCCGCAGGTACGTAGGACGCCTAGGCACCCTACTTGACCTGCGCAGTCTCATTTCTTCCGCGTCCCCGCCCTGGACGGACGGGGTTCCTGTGGCTCCTGGCTCCTTCCCCGGAACCGGGCTCGGTTCGGCTGGCGAGTGTGCGGGGTCACCCTCAGCGCCTCCGGCCGGACCGCAGACCTTGGATGGCTGGTTCTGGTGGTCTTCCTCCTGGCCTGTGGATCTTTCGCCTTGGTGGTGCTGTTCGGTTCCGACCCGGGAAGAGCGTCTGAGTCTCGGTAAGACCCCGGCTGTCACTTGCTCTTCCTCGGTCTCCCGGTGGCTGCGGTTCTGCTGCGGCCCGGTTCGCTGTGGTCCGGAGGGTGGTTCGGGCCGGTGCCCTTGGGTCTGGTCTGCTCGCGGTGGGTGGTGTTGGCCCGGGTAGCGGTGTCCGACCTTGCAGGGGTGGCGCAGGTCTCCTCTGCCGGGCTGGCGTTGGCCTTCCCCGTCGGGTTGGTGGTGGTCGACCTGGTCGGGGTGTCGTTGTGGGGATTCCTCCTCGGGCTGGTGGAGGTCTCCCCTGCCGGGGTGGCGCAGGCCTCCCTGGCCGGGTTGTTGTCGGCTTTCCCTTCCCCCTAGTCCCTGGTCTACCGCCTGTTGGTGGTTGGGGTCGTCTGGGTTGGGTTGTTGTTGCCGGGTTGTTTCTTGCGTTGGGCGGGGGTCCCTCTCGCCGGGGAGTCGTGTGCCACCCTCGCCCATGTGCTGTGGTGTGCCCATCTGCGACGGTCCCCGGTCTACTCGCCTTGCGTTGAGGTCTCCCTGGTAGGGCTGCCGTGGGTTGCCTTCACTGGTAGGGTGCGGTGCTCCCCTTCTGGGCAGGTCCCGGTCTACCTGCGGGCTGGGTCGGGGGTCCCTGGCCCTGTTGTGCCGGGTGCCCACCTGGCCGGGTTGGTGTTGCCATCCCCCGTGTGGTTGGCCCCGGTCTACCTCGCTGCACTGCCGACGTGACAGTGCCTGGTAGTGTGCTGGGCCGACCTCGTCGGGATGGCGTTGTTCTGCCTCGTAGGGGTGTGGTGGGCCTACCTCGTCTGGGTGTTGTAGGCCTACCTCGCTGGGGTGTTGCAGGCCTACCTCGCCTGGGTGTCGTAGGTCTACCTCGCCGGGGTGTTGCAGGCCTACCTCGTCTGGGTGTTGTAGGCCTCCCTCGTCAGGCTGGTTTTCGTGTGCTCCCCCCCACCTTTTCCGGAGTTGGTCGATGTGACGTCTCACGACCTGTCCATCTTCCAACTCGACGGTGTAGGATTTGGGGCCGGTTGTGCTGGCAATCTTCCCCTTCAGCCACTTAGGCGAGCCGTTGAAATTCAGCGCGAAAACCGAATTTCCTTTGCTGAAGGCGCGAAGCGGGCGGCTGGCGGTTGCGGTCACTTCCAGGCTGTATTGGGGGTGCAGCCGGTCCAAGGGTGACCTCAACCTTCTGCCCATCAGGAGTTCGGCCGGGCTCTTGTGGGTGGTGGCATGCGGCGTGATGTGCTGGGTGAGGAGGAAGTTGTCGATGCGTTCTTGCCAGTCTCCCGGGCCCATCTTGGTGAGGGCTTCTTTTGTGAGCCGGACCATCCGTTCCGCTTGTCCGTTTCCGGCCGGCCTGTACGGAGCGGAGAGGGCATGGCGGATGCCCAGTCCGGCCAGGAAGGACTCCATGGCCAGGGATGTGAGCTGGGGGCCGTTGTCCGAGACCAGCACGTCCGGTAGTCCGTGTGTGGCAAACAGGCGGCGCAGGGCTCGGATCGTCGTTTCTGTTGTGGTAGATGCCATGGGTATCACCTCGAGCCACTTGGAGAAGGCATCTACCACGATGAGGAGGTGTCGCCCCTGCATCGGGCCCGCGAAGTCGATATGGACCCTCGACCAGGGGTTGCTGGGGGTCTCCCAGTTCGTGACTTCAGATTGCGGCGGCGCGGGGCGGACTTCTTGGCACGGGTCACATCTGGAGACCCATTGTTCGATGTCTCTGTCCAGTGAGGGCCACCAGACGTAACTCCGTGCCAGGGCCTTCATGCGGACGATGCCCGGGTGCCCGTTGTGCAGTGTCTCCAGCGTCCGCCGTTGTAGCGTGCTTGGGATCAGCACCCTGTCTCCCCATAGCAGACAGCCCTTTATGGTGGACAGCTCCGTCTGTTTCCTGGTGAACGGGCTGAACCTCTCTTCCGTCTGTTTCGATGGCCACCCCCTGAGGATCCAGGACCTTACTTGGCGGAGGGTGGGGTCTCTCTGGGTGTGCGCGGCCACATCTGCGGAGGAGACTGGACAGCTGGCGTCGTCATCTATGTGGAATAGATGGAGCGTGGGGGCTGGGTCTTCCACTGGGTTCTTCGATGGGCATCTGCTGAGTGCGTCGGCGTTTCCTATGGCTATGCCTGGCTGGTGCACAAGCCTATAGGAGTAGCCGGCCAGGAAGATGGCCCATCTCGTCATCCGCGGGGACATGAAGGTCGGGGTGGGTTGGTCGCCTGCGAGGAGTCCCAGGAGTGGCTTATGATCGGTGACTATGGTGAAGCGTCTTCCATAGAGATATTCGTGGAAGCGCTTCACTCCTGCCACGATGGCCAGGGCTTCTTTGTCCAGCTGACTGTAGTTCCGCTCAGCGCCGGACATGGTTTTCGAGAAGTAGGTGATGGGGGCTTCCGTGCCGTTGGGCAGCTCGTGGCTGAGGACTGCCCCCACCCCGTATGGAGATGCATCACACGTCAGCTTGATGGGCAGCGTCTCGCTGTATTGGATGAGGACGCTTTCGGACGTCAGTAGTCCTTTGATGGCCCGGAACGCTGCTTCCTCTTCCTGGCCCCACTTCCAGGAAGCCGATTTCCCCAGCAGGCGGTGGAGTGGCTCAGCAACTGTGGCTTTCTGTTTTAAGAAAATGGCGTAGAAGTTGAGCAACCCAAGGAAAGCCTGAAGCTCCGTTTTGTTTTTTGGGCTTGGAGCTTCATGGATTGCTTCCACTTTTGATTTGGTGGGGTGGATGCCTGTGCTATCAATGAGGTAGCCCAGGAACTCGACTTCCTGTACTCCTATGATGCACTTGTCCCGCCTGACCCTCAAACCCTTGGCCTTGAATCGCTGCAGGACAAGCCTCAGCCTTTCAAGGAGTTGGGCTCTTGAGTTCCCGGAGACGAGCACATCGTCGAAGTAAGGCACCACCCCTGGAACGCCTTGGAGGAGGCATTCCATCATGGATTGGAAGATGCCGGGGGCAGCGCTGACTCCAAATTGGAGCCGGTTGCATTTGAATGCCCCCCTGTGCGTGACAATTGTTTGAGCCTCCGCCGTTTTTTCGTCCACTGGCAGTTGCTGGTAAGCCTGGGCCAGGTCCAGTTTCGCAAAAATTGATCCAGATCCCAGGGAATGCAGCAGGTGTTGCACCACTGGGACTGGGTATGCGCTCTGTGCCAACGCCTTGTTGATGGTACAACGGTAGTCGGCGCAGATGCGCACGGACCCATCATGCTTCAGTGGGGTCACAATGGGGGTCTCCCATGAGGCATGATCGATCGGTTCCAGGACGCCCTGGGCGATCAGCTTATCCAGCTGCTCATCTACTTTGGGCGGCAGGGCAAACGGAACTCGGCGGGGCTTGAGCCTAATTGGGGTGATTCCCTTGTCCAGATTGAAGGAGATTGGCCTCCCCACAAATTTCCCCAGCTTACCATCGAAGACTTCCTTGAACTCTTCGATGAGGTAGTCGAGTTCGTCCCTGCCAATTTGGTTGATGCCTTTGATTGAAAGCCCCAGCGGCTTGAACCACTCCACTCCTAGCAGGTTCGGTCGGCTGTCCCTTACGACGGTGATGGGGAGCTTGCCTTCGAACTGCTTGTAGGTGACCCGGATGTTGGCTCTTCCTAGCACTCCGATGGGGTTTCCCCCAAAGTCGACGAGCTTGGAGTGTAGTGGCTTCAGCTCTCGCTTGGTGATGTTGGGTTGCAGGCGCTTCAACTGCTGCCAGTCCATGATGGAGTAGACCGAGCCGGAGTCTACCTCCATTTTGCAGGGTGCTCCTTCCACGTGGATGGTCACATGGAACTTGGTGGCACTGTCTGATGTCGTGTGAGCGATGGTCGTCTGGTGGACCGCTCCGCTCCGGGGAAATTCGTCGTCTCTGCGTCTGGAAGGGCCAGAGGACCGTTTGGATGACCTCTGGTAATCCTTCCGATTCTCGCGGGGACGGTGGCTGGAGGGCTCTGGGGCTGGTTCCTCAGCTCTGCAAGCTTCGGCAATGTGACCCCTTCTGTTGCAGCGTCGGCAGGTCGCATCTCTCCACTTGCAGGTTGCTCTGGCGTGGTCCCCTCTGCAGCTGGCGCAGCGCTCCCCTTTGTAGTTCCGTTGGGCGGTTTCCCGCCTTGGGGGTCTGGATACCTTGTGGACGGTGGACTCTCCCTCCGACTCGGATCCAGCCGTGGAATCCTCTGTTGATGATTGCTCTGTGGAGCGAATCTTGTGGATTCCCTTGGCTCTGCTTACTGCAGCAGCTGCTTTCTCCGAGATTTCGGATGCGGTGGCTTCCTCCACCACATCCTTGAGCACGAGCTTCTTCCTGCTCAGGAATTTCTTTTGCAGGCCTCTGTCCCTCATGCCGAAGACCACGCGGTCAGCGATGGCATTGTCCACGTGGTCGAACTCACAGCTGGCTGCGATCTGGCGTAGGGCGGCCACGAATTCCTTGATCGTCTCACCTTCCTTCTGGTCCCGTTGATGGAAGGTGAAACGGTTCGCCACCGGTGTTCCTGTTGGGGCATAGTGGTCCTCCAGGATCTGCAGCAGGTCTGTCCATGGCACTTCTTCGATGTCTCGTGGTGCTACGAGATCGATTGCCATGTCGAGGACCTCGGAGCCGCAGTTGGCCAGGAAGATGCCCTTCTTCCGGTCATCATCGGCATCCCTGATGTTGTTGCCTCTCAGGTATTGCCGGAATTTTACTACGTAGGATTTCCACTTGTCCTTCCCTGGGCGGAAAGGAGCAAGGGCTGGCAAAGTGACTTCAGCGGATGCCATGCCTTTGGAAATGCCTACTGTAGTTCCCGGTGCCGGAGTCTTGTCTTGTTGGCTTGGTGCCGCGAGGTTCGTTCTTCTCTCTAGTCCTTCGTCGCCAGTGTTAGATCGGCGCAGGAAATGGAAGACGTGACCAGCTCGTTACATTAGTAACTTTTATTGAGTACAAGAAACAGTAGCAAGACTGGCCGTGCGCTGCCGGAGCTCTCCTTATATCCGCTCCGGCAGACGCACCGCCCCCTGACAGGGATTCAAACTTTCCCGCCCGGTGGCTGGCAGCCAATCCGGGCGGATGTCCTTATAAGGACATAACACACGTGTTCTTGATTCTATCCTTCTGTTTATGCAGCCTAGAACTATGTTGGCTTTTTTGGCAGCTACAGCACAAGGCTGGCTCATATTTAAGTGATAATCCACAAGGATACCTAGATCCCTCTCCCAGTTACTATAGTGAAGACATTGTCTTTTTTCCCCTTCTTACCCTATAGGATTTACCGGTGAGTAAAGCCATAGCAAAGTCCGTTCGGGACAAAGGGGCTGAGGGCTAAAATGCAAGCAATGAAATGATATTTTTAGTAAGCTTTTCAATCATTATTACATTGAATTTAACAAGGATTCACATTGAAATGATGTTTTTCATGATGCTTGTTGAAGGGGTTTCCAACCTTGGCAATATGTTTGGTCTTCAATTCCCAGAATTCCCCAGCCAACCATGCTGGCTGAGGAATTCTGGGAGTTGAAGTTCACACATCTTAAAGTTGCTCAGGTTGTGAACTTAATGCAACTTGCAAATTTCCTTTCGGTGACTTTGAAAAATACTGATACGAATGACACAAACAGACGGGTGTGACGAAGCTAAGACGGCTGGAGATAAATAATTGAGACATTTGATATGGATGAGATTTGATGATCTGATGCTCCCGGAAGAAGAGAACGACCTCCGGTGCGCACGCATTGCGCCACGATGCGCCGAAGTAGCACAAGTCGCGTCTTCCATCCGAACGATTACAAGACAGGACTGCAAGTAAACAAGGAGAAAATAAACCCATATGTCACTTAAAGACAGTTCAAAAGTTACGACAGCCTCAGGAAAACTGACTTATGGCCCATCCTTGGAGTTATGACCGTCACACCACCCCTGCAATCACGTGATCGCCATTTGGGCTCTTGGCAACCAGCTCTGAATAATGACGGTTGCGGCATCTTGAAGTCACCTGATTGTGACTGGCAACCTTCCCATCCGGTTTCCAACAGTCAATTGGGGAATGCGGATCCACTTAATGACTGTGATCCACTTAACGACCACATGATTCACTTAACAACTGTGGTAGAAATGAAAAGAATATCGGCCACAGACTAAACTTCAATGATTGGGAGGAGGCTTGGAATAGAAATTACAATTTTACTAAATCAGCGACTTATAGGGAGAATCATTACAAAATATTCCATAGATGGTATCTAGCTCCAGCTAGATTAGCAAAAATATTTCCGAATGCCTCACGAATTTGTTGGAAGTGTGGAAAGGAGATTGGCACCTTCTTTCATATGTGGTGGTCCTGCTCAGAGACAAAAAAGTTCTGGACGAAAATACAAACTTGGCTACAGGAAATAGTGGAAGAGGATATAAAATTATCCCCAGAAACCTTCTTACTGGGAATGACGGGAGAAGGGCTCCATAAAGACAAAATACAATTAACGATTCACATCATAACAGCGGCCAGATTAACTTTTGCAAAACATTGGAAGGACAAACAAATACCTCCAGAGACGACAATAATAAGTAAAATCTTGGAATGTGCAGAGATGGTGAAATTAACCAGTATGCTTAAAGATGAGGAGAACTCAAAATTTAAGGCAGTATGGGAAAGGTGGTATATATGGTGGAATAATAGAACATGACTATAAGGATATACTTACGTCTTAATAGTGATAGTTTTGAAGATACTTATTGTATAAGCACTGTATATATGTAATTACACGACACCTCAGATGTCACCTGAGATTTGATATTTTCTCTTTTTATTTTGTAAAAAACTTTTTAAAAACCAATAAAGTATTTATAAAAAAAAAAAAAAAACAACTGTGGTAGAAATGGTCGTAAAATCAGGTCTGGTTATGGGATACTTGCTTAACAACCATATCTCTTAGCAACCAAAATCCCAGGCCCAATTGCGATAGTAAGTGGAGGACTATCGTAATTAGATTTGTGTCAGAGAGTCGTAGAACAGAAAGTTGGGAAGGGATCTTGGAGATCAACTACTAGTCCAATCCACTGCCCATTTAGGAACCCAGCGCTACAGTCTCCCCAACTGATGGCCAGCCAATCTGCGTTTAAACATGTTAAGATATTTAAATTTAGCAACTAAAACAATGAGATTGTGCAGTGAGCCAGAACACACAGTTGTGGTTGATTAGTTGGCGAGCGCTGGCTCCTGTGTGAGGCAATCTGAGCTGTGATTGGCTGCTGTGGGTGTGAAGGGGGCGTTTCCCTTTTTTCCCGCCTTTTTCTTCTGTGTGCCCTGTTTGCTGTGTGATTTACCTCAGGATGCTCCTGCTGTGTCAATTTACCTCAGGATGCTCCTGCTGTGGGTATTTACTTCAGGATGCTCCTCCTGTGTGGATTTACCTCAGGATGCTACTGCTGTGTCAATTTACCTCAGGATTGTTTGCTTGACTATCTAGTTTGCCATATATATTGCCATATATATATATATACATATATTTATGTATATAAAACTGCAAGTTCATGTCAGGGTCTCTGACTTCAGTTGGACGCCTGCTGCGTAATACCCTGACAAAACATCTCCTGCCAAGGATAGCTCGCCGTCTTTCAAGAACGTCTGTTCCAAAATTTGTCTGGAATGGTATAGGATAGGGGTGTCCAACCTTGGCACCTTTAAGACCTGTGGAGTTCAAGTGCAGAAGTCTTAAAGTTGCCCAGTTTGGACATCCCTACTATAAGGTCTACTGCCTGAGTAGGGGTTGGACTAGAAGACCTCCAAGGCCCCTTCGAACCCTGGTATTCTATATTCTAGCTGAACAGATCTAAAATATCTTTTTCCTCTCTTCTCTTCAACCAATATTAAATCATTACATTAAATCATACACCGCCGAGAGTCGTTGGATACGAGATGGGCTGCAAATAAATTTCATAATAAATAAAATAAAATAAAATATAAAATATAAAATAAGAAAATAATAAATTAAATTAAATTAAATTAAAAAATGAAATGAAATGAAATGAAATAACGACTGACATAAACAAAAAAATAAACAGGGCTTCAATGAGATTATCAGGGCTATCCTTGATTTTTTTGACCACTCCTGACAAAGTCTGTGTAAATTTTGTTTTACTTTAAGGGACCTTCCTCTCCTCACCCTTCAAGGAGATATTAATACAGGCAGACCTCGATTTACAACAGTTCGTTTAGTGACTGTTTGAAATTACAACAGCACTGAAAAAATGTAACTTATGACTGTGTTTCACATTTATTATAACTGTTGCTGGATCCCTCTGGTCATGTGATCAAAATTCAGATACTTGGCAACTGACTCATATTTATGGCGGTTGTAGTGTCCCGGGATCGTGTGATCCCCTTTTGTGACCTTCTGAATGGGGAATCCAGATTCGCTTAACAACGGTGTTACTAACAACTGCAGTGACTCACTTAACAACTGCAGCAAGAAAGGTAGTTAAATGGGGCAAGACTCAGATAACCATTGTCTCACTTAGCAACAGAAATTTTGGGCTCCATTGTGGTCGTACGTAGAGCACTGCCTTTAAATAACTCAATCAGGACCACAAAAGAAAGACAGGCAGGGGACAAAATATAAAAATTAGACCAACTTGGGCAGGGACTTTTTCCGGACATCTTGCTCATCTGAATCAGTGTAATCCTCGGAAATCGGCTTGAGGGATCCTTCTCGTTTCCCGTCTCTTAGAATCGGCACCAAGGTCTTCCAGTTTTTCCCCGAAACTGACACAATAATTAAGATTTAAAGTTATGTCGCTTGCTTGATCCTTTGACCTCCAAGCCTGTTTCTCTACGAAGGTCAGCAAGATTCATTAGCCATTCTTTCATTGGGGTTCTCCAAGAAATCAACTCCAAGGAGAGATCCCAATTTTTTCCACACATTGGTCAACCCTACAAAGAGAGATCTCAATTTTGGTGGACATCGGCCAACCCTACAAGTAGAGATCTCAATTTTGGCAGACGTCGGTCAACTCTACAAGGAGAGATCTCAATTTTGGCAGACGTCGGTCAACCCTACAACGAGAGATCCCAATTTTGGCAGACGTCGGTCAACCCTACAAGGAGAGATCTCAATTTTGGTGGACATCGGCCAATCCTACAAGGAGAGATCCCAATTTTGGCAGACGTTGGTCAACCCTACAAGGAGAGATCCCAATTTTGGCGGACGTCGGCCAACCCTACAACGAGAGATCCCAATTTTGGCAGACGTCGGCCAACCCTACAACGAGAGATCCCAATTTTGGTGGACATCGGCCAACCGTACAAGGAGAGATCCCAATTTTGGCGGACGTCGGCCAACCCTACAAGGAGAGATCCCAATTTTGGCAGACGTTGGCCAACCCTACAAGGAGAGATCCCAATTTTGGCAGACGTCGGCCAACCCTATAAAGAGAGATCCCAATTTTGGCGGACATCGGCCAACCCCACAAGGAGAGATCCCAATTTTGGTGGACGTCGGCCAACCCTACAAGGAGAGATCCCAATTTTGGCAGACGTTGGCCAACCCTATAAAGAGAGATCCCAATTTTGGCGGACGTCGGCCAACCCTACAAGGAGAGATCCCAATTTTGGCAGATGTCGGTCAACATTGTAAGGAGAGATCCCAATTTTTTTTGCAGACATTGCTCTGCAAAAATTGGGATCTCTCCTTTGCAGGGTTGACCTCCTGAAGCCAGACAAAACCCATCTAAAGATGACCCCAAAACCTGAGTTATTATTATCCTACAAAATCCTTCCTAATCATCGTTTCAAGAAGGGGAATGATTTGCAGAATGATTTGGTTGGAAGGGACTCCCCAAAGGCCATCCAGTCCAACCCTCTCTGGTATGCAGGATTAATCCATCCACGAGAGGCGATCTCCTTTTGAGGTCGTCGTCTCTTGCTGTTAATATGACTCACTTAGCAACTGCCTTGCTGAACAGCAGAAATTCTGGGCCCAATTCTTTTTCGTAAGTCGAGGACTACCTATATACTTCAGACCCTACTTGTACTTCTGTACTTCAGCCCCACCCACCCCCGCCACCACTCACTCCGCAATCCTCCCTGTTGGCTGGCAGAATAACAATGAGGACTAGTCCCTTTAAGAGCCTCCTCACCTCGGCCGGATTTGAAAGAAAAACTGAGGTTGCGTTTCAGCTCTTCCGTGTGTCCTCCAGGGTCTTCGTTGATGATGCTGAGATTGGTATTCCACGTGGACCAATTCACCTCGTCCACCCTGCTCAAGCGTGTCCGAAGGGAAACATTACAATTTTAATTTAATTAATTTCATGAGCTGGCAAATACCATATCTCTCAAACATTACTTCCAGAATTTATGAGAATTCCCCCAAATACTGCTCTGCCGTTTTATGAGGTCAGCACTAACCTTTGCCCCCCAATCCCTCCCTTTCCGATCCCCAATTCTTTGCGTCTCATTGGCTATCTTCCAAGCCACTCTCCTCATGCCTTCTCCGTCAGATCAGAGGAATGTCCCCCTCCTCCCATCTCTGAGGAGACAGAATCTTCAAAGGAATTAAGTAGGCAAAAGTTCAAGCTTCTCCTCTCCTTATATATATGTCAGCGCTGGGACGCTGACAATGTACAGATGGGACTCCAAATTGAGGGTGGGGTGGGGGTCTGATCCTAGCTCAGGGGTCAGCAACCCGTGGCTCTGGAGCCGTATGTGGTGCTTTCATCCCTCTGCTGCGGCTCCCTGTTGCTCAAAATATGAGTCACAATTGCCAATGTGCGACATCCACCGGCACACGATTTATTGAGCTTTTCAACTCCTGGTAGGCCAACCGTGGATAAATCCAAGAAAAGAAAAGTTTCAGAAGAAAACAGAACATTTAATTCAACGACATATGCTAGTTTTGTGGCCGCTCAGGAAATAATCAGGCACGGGAAGGATTTTGTGGCTCCCGGAGTTTTCTTTTGTTTGGGAAACGGGTCCAAGTGGCTCTTTGAGTGTTTAAAGTTGCTGACCCCTGTTCTAGCTTCTCAAAGTGGCCTACAGAAAGAGCAAAAGAGCAAAAAGGTCAAGATGGCAGCTGTAATGTAATTGCACCCTCCCCCCCTCCTCCTCCTCCTTCTTTTCCTTCTCCTTCTTCTTTTTTACAAATGTGCATCTTTTAATGGTAGCTCAGCCTTGCCAGGTAGGGGAAAAGAGGAAACAAACCCAGGTGAGATAATTTCATTTTATTCTAAGGCTGCGTGAATAGAATCTTGCAAGTATGAAAGTATGAAACAGCCGCAGTCTCTTTTATAGCCTGAGAAAGCAAAAGCACTTAGCAATAGCATGTAGACTTAAATACCGCTTCACATGCTTTTACTGCCCTCTCTAAGCAGTTTACAGAGTCAGCCTCTGTAAGGTAAAACAGCATTCCGTGCGTCTTCGGCGTATAGCCGTACTGACCACATGACCACGGAAATTGTCCTTGGACAACGTCGGCTCCTTCGGCCAAGAAATGGAGATGAGTATCATTTCCTACAGTTAGACACAACTGGAAGGGAAATCTTTACCTCTTACCTTTAGGGGTGTCAAATTGGATTTCTTCGAGGGCCGGATCAGCATTCTCCTAAGCGGGCCGGCGGGGTGGGGTGGGGAGATGGGACGGACACCTCCTGCAGCACCCTACCGACCAAAATGGGGCCCGGGGGGAGGGGGCTGCATGTGGCACTCTGTTTTCGGCCTGGAGAGCCTCCTGCAGCACTTTGCCGGTCAAAACGGAGCACAGGGGGGACCACACACAATGGCCCCCCAGCGGCCTGCACGGATCGTGGCTGATCCCAACAATGAGGAGGCTGGTGTGGTGTTGCACCAGCAGCCGGCACAGCCGGCGCTTGTGTCGGACAGCGAGGAGGCTGAAGAGGATGTGATGCCAGAGGCAGAGACTCAGCCAGGGCCTTCAGAACCTCCAGAGGCTCCTTCAAGTGGAGAGAACAAAGTAGAGGAGCCTCTTCTCAACGCTCGAGCACAAAGGGCTGCCAAAAGGCAGGAGTGGCTACTCAGGAGGAGGAGGTCACCTCGAGAGTAAGGCTTGAGGATAATTGACCACTCCCTTAGCCTATTTAAGTCACACGCGGTTAGTAAGTTTCTTGCTGGAAACAACTCGTATTTATTATCAGAGTATTTTGGTTTATCGTATCTTGTTTTCTGGGCTGATTGCCAACCTTTGCCGGTCTTGTTTATCCTTGCTACTTAATAAATTTGATAAGGACCGTTGGTATGTGTCAATATTCTCAGGAATCCGGAGCTGGGGCAGAACACACAGGCTCCCCATGCCTCATTTTCGGCCTCCACGACCTCCTGCAGCACTCTCCTGGCTGTAAACGGGCCGCACGGAGGCCCCGCGAGGTGTCAAACTCAAGGCCTGCGAGGTTTGCGCGAGGCCCATTTTTGGCTGCCAGAGTGCTACTGGAGGCTGGGGAGGCCGAAAACGTTTTGGCCGGCAGAGGCACTGCGGGCCAGTCCTTTGATATATCCAGATTGGCCCTGCGTGCCAGAGTTAAGCACCCTGTGTGCCAGATCCACGCCGCATGCCTTGAGTTTGACACACCCGAATTAGCTTATCAGTCATGTTTCCAGTTTGGTCTACCTCATAAGGCTGACAATCTTCAATAGGAGTGCAGGGTTTTGATGGTGCAGTGGTGGCACCAGTTTGAAGGATGCCCACCTCCCCAAATTAGAACGGCAATTACCGAAAGCACCAGCGATAATCCTCCTTGCCATCTGGAGTGATCCCCACCAAAACTCGTTTCCCGGATCGGAAGGAGTTGATGATGCAATTCCAGTAGCTGTTCTCGATGTTTAAAATGGTGATGGTTCGCTGTATGCAGAAATGAGAGAGAGAAAAATCAGCCCTGCGAGGTAGACCCAATTTGTAAACCAAAGTCATTGCAGCTTTACTGTTATAATTATAAAATTATACAGGTAGCCCTCGACTTATAAGCATTCATTTAGCGAATGCTCAAAGCTACAACGGTACGGAAAGATAGACTTACGACTGGTCCTTCCACTTATGACCGTGGCAGCATCCCAGCAATCACAGAATCAAAATTTGGGTGCTTGGCAACCAGCATTTATTTACGACGGTTGCATTTTCCCAGGGTCATGTGATCATCATCTGCAACCTTTCCCTGCTGATTTTTGACAAACAAAGTCAATGGAGAAGCTGGATTCGCTTAACAACCACATGGTTCGGTTAACAACTGCAAGTGATTTGCTTAACAACTGTGGCAAACAAATCATAAAAGGGGATGCAAAAGTAGCTGAACGTGGAATCAGATGCAATTTAGACAGACACTCCTGGGTTTCCTGACTGATGATTTTGGATTTCATAATAAATATTATAGTACGCGTCAGGGGCTGGGTGAAGGTCAATCACCAGGAGACGGTGAGTTCTAGTTCTGCCTTAGGCACAAAAGCTGGCTGGAGAACTTTGAGCCAATCACCAGGCGATGTGAGTTCTAGTCCCGCCTTAAGTACAAAAGCAGCTGGATGACTTTGGGCCAATCACAGGAGACAGTGAGTTCGTGTTAGACATGAAGCTGACTGGATGACTTTGGGCCAATCACCAGGAGACGGTGACTTCTAGTCCCGCCTTATGCACGAAATCTGTCCAGGTGAGTTTGGGCCAATCCCTCTCTCTCCTCCCAACCCACCTCTCAGGGTTGTTGTGGGGAAATAGGGGGAAAGCTGAGAAATAGTTACGATTGCTGACTTGTGTTACTATATTTATAAAAATAATAAAGACTAAATAAAATAAAATAATAAAATATAATATAATATAAAATATAAAATAATAAAATAAAATAATAGAATAGAATAGAATAAAAAATAAAAAATAGAACAGAATAGAATAGAATAAAAAATAGAACAGAATAGAATAGAATAAAATAAAATAAAATAGAATAGAATAAATAAAATAAAATAAAATATAAAATAATAAAATAAAATAAAATATAAAATAATAAAATAGAATAGAATAAAATAAAAAAATAAAAATAAAATAAAATAATAGAATAGACTAGTAGAATAAAATAGAATAGAATAAAAAATAAAAAATAGAATAGAATAAAAAATATAAAAAATAGAATAGAATAGAATAAAAAATAAAAAAATAAAATAGAATAGAATAAAAAATAAAAATAAAATAGAATAGAATAGAATAGAATAAATAAAAAATAAAATAAAATAAAATAAAATAAAATAAAATAAAATAAAATAAAATAAAATAAAATAAAATAATAAAATAAAATAAAATAAAATAAAATAAAATAATAAAATAAAATAAAATAAAATAAAATAAAATAAAATAAAATAAAATAAAATAAAATAAAATAAGAATAATTCCCCGGAGATGGGAAATATTGCACCCGACTATGTCCAAACCAAGACACAACAACACCCGTAAGCCTTCCTCCTCCTCCTCCTCCCTCAAAAACCTTTGTGTGTGACCCACAATCGCGCCTCCTCCAAACTCCGGAACCGGGGGGGGGGGGCGGATGGGGGGAAAATGGGAGGGGGGGAACAATCCACCTGCAGCTTCCAGATACTTTTGCTCTCCTGCGCAATCTTGTTGACGGTTTCGCCCATGAGGGCGATGAGCATGTTCAGGAGCAGGATGTAGGTGAGGACCACGTAGACGAGCAAGAGGATGATGAAGACGGACTTGAAGCGGTAGTTCTCGGTGAACTCCAGGTCGCCCATCCCGATGGTGAACTTGAAGAGCTCCAGGCAGGTGGTGTAGAGGTTGTTGTAGGACGGGCGGGCCTTCACGGGACATGGGCAGGAGTCCTGCAGCTGAGGGATCTCCGGACGCCCCTCGTTGTCTTCCTCGATAAGGGTCACCACCGCTGTCACGAAGGGGGAAACATATCACGGAGGTGGGAAAGAAGGCAAAAGACGTGTGGGTGAGCATCGGAAGGGACCCTCAGAGGTCTTCTAGACCAACCCTCTGCCTTTGCTAAAGTAGTCCTCAACGTACGACCGTTAACGGAGTCCCCTATTTCTGCGGCTAAGTGAGAGAGCTGTTAAGGGAGTTTGGTTCCGTTGTACGACCCTTTTCTTGCCAACGTTGTTAAGTGAATCAGTTGCAGTTAGTAACGTGGTTGGGAAGTGAATCTGGCTTCCCCATTGTTAGAAGGTCACAAAAGGGGATCAAATGACTCAGGGACTCCCAGCAAGGGTCATAAGTACGAGTCAGTTGTCGAGGGTCTGAATTTTGACCACGGGGATGCTGCAAAGGTCGTAACTGTGAAAAGTGGTCATAAATCCCCTTTTTTCAGTGCTGTTCTAACTTTGAACAGTCACTAAACAAATGGTTGTAAGTCGAGAACTATCTATATTTAAACTTCCTTGAAGTCCTTCAGTCGTGTGACAGCAAAAAGGGGCAGGAATAAATTTAATAAATGAAATTAAAATCCACTCCATTTTATCCTTCTTCAATCATTTCTTCCCTGGGAAAATCGTGGGTAGACTTCTCCCCGAACTGGAGGAACAAACTGATGCCATAACCCAGTACAGGTAGGTAGTCCTCAATTTAAAACAGTTCATTATTGACCGTTCGAAGTTACAACAGCACTGAAAAAAGGGACTTATGACCATTTTTCACACTTACGACCGTTGCAGCATCCCTGTTATCACATCCTCAAAATTCAGACGCTTGGCCACTGACTCATATTTATGACGGTGGCAGCATCCCGGGGTCACGTGATTCCCTCTTGCGACCTTCTGACAAGCAAAGTCAACGGGGAAACCAGATTCACTTAACAGCCGTGTTACTAACTTAACAGCTGCTGTGATTCACTTAACAACCTAACAGGAGCCTGAGTGGCGTAGGAGGCTAATGCCTCCTACTAAGGCAGCATTTAACATCCAGCTGCCTGCAATTACTGCGAGTTCAATTCTCACCAGGCTCAAGGTCGACTCAGCCTTCCATCCTTTCTAAGGTGGGTAAAATGAGGACCCGGTTTGTGGGGGCAATAAGCTGACTTTGTATAAAATATACAAAAGTATGAAGGCTATTGCTTAATGCATTGTAAGCTGCCCTGAGTCTCCGGAGAAGGGCGGCATATATATATATATATATATATATATATATATATATATATATATATATATATATATATATATATAAATAAATACATACATACTGTGGCAAGAAAGTTTGTAAAATGGGGCAAAACAAATTTCTCATTTTGCAACATAAATGATGGGCTCAGTTCTGGTTGTAAATCGAGGGCCACCTGTATTTCTCAATCTTAGCAACTTGAAGATGGGTGGGCTTCCACTCCCAGAATCCCCCAGCCAGCCATGCTTTAAGAGAGGTGGACTTCCACTCCCAGAATTCCCCAGCCAGCCATGCTTTAAGAGAGGTGGACTTCCACTCCCAGAATTCCCCAGCCAGGCATGCTTTAAGAGGAGTGGACTTCCACTCCCAGAATCCCCCAGCCAGCCATGCTTTAAGAGGGGTGGACTTCCACTCCCAGAATTCCTAAGCCAGCATGCTTTAAGAGGGGTGGACTTCCACTCCCAGAATTCCTAAGCCAGCTTGCTTTAAGAGGGGTGGACTCCAACTCCCAGAATTCCCCAGCCAGCTTGCTTTAAGAGGGGTGGACTTCCACTCCCAGAATTCCCCAGCCAGAATGCTTTAAGAGGGGTGGACTTCCACTCCCAGAATCCCCCAACCAGCATGCTTTAAGAGGGGTGGACTTCCACTCCCAGAATCCCCCAGCCAGCATGCTTTAAGAGGGGTGGACTCCAACTCCCAGAATTCCCCAGCCAGCTTGCTTTAAGAGGGGTGGACTTCCACTCCCAGAATTCCCCAGCCAGAATGCTTTAAGAGGGGTGGACTTCCACTCCCAGAATCCCCCAACCAGCATGCTTTAAGAGGGGTGGACTTCCACTCCCAGAATCCCCCAACCAGCATGCTTTAAGAGGGGTGGACTTCCACTCCCAGAATCCCCCAGCCAGCATGCTTTAAGAGGGGTGGACTTCCACTCCCAGAATTCCTAAGCCAGCATGCTTTAAGAGGGGTGGACTTCCACTCCCAGAATTCCTAAGCCAGCTTGCTTTAAGAGGGGTGGACTTCCACTCCCAGAATTCCCCAGACAGCATGCTTTAAGAGGGGTGGACTTCCACTCCCAGAATCCCCCAACCAGCATGCTTTAAGAGGGGTGGACTTCCACTCCCAGAATCCCCTAGCCAGCTTGCTTTAAGAGGGGTGGACTTCCACTTCCAGAATCCCCCAGCCAGCTTGCTTTAAGAGGGGTGGACTTCCACTCCCAGAATTCCCCAGCCAGCTTGCTTTAAGAGGGATGGACTCCAACTCCCAGAATTCCCCAGCCAGCTTGCTTTAAGAGGGGTGGACTTCCACTCCCAGAATTCCCCAGCCAGAATGCTTTAAGAGGGGTGGACTTCCACTCCCAGAATCCCCCAACCAGCATGCTTTAAGAGGGGTGGACTTCCACTCCCAGAATCCCCCAGCCAGCTTGCTTTAAGAGGGATGGACTCCAACTCCCAGAATTCCCCAGCCAGCTTGCTTTAAGAGGGGTGGACTTCCACTCCCAGAATCCCCCAGCCAGAATGCTTTAAGAGGGGTGGACTTCCACTCCCAGAATCCCCCAGCCAGAATGCTTTAAGAGGGGTGGACTTCCACTCCCAGAATCCCCCAGCCAGCTTGCTTTAAGAGGGATGGACTTCCACTCCCAGAATCCCCCAGCCAGCTTGCTTTAAGAGGGATGGACTCCAACTCCAAGAATTCCCCAGCCAGCTTGCTTTAAGAGGGGTGGACTTCCACTCCCAGAATCCCCCAGCCAGCCATGCTTTAAGAGGGGAGGACTTCCACTCCCAGAATTCCCCAGCCAGCATAGAATTCTGGGAGTTGAAGTCCATCCATCTTCAAATTGCCAAGGTTGAGAAACATTGCCATAACCAATGCACTGCACAGCCCTGGAGTGGCTCTCGCCTCTTCCTCCTTGCTCCCCCCCCCCCCCGCCCAACTTCAGCCTGACCATCCCTCACCTGTCGAAAATCCCAGGTGGAAGAGCAGGTAAACCATGATAAAGCGGCCCAGGTCTCGTAGCATCATCTGCAAGGAGAGGAGAAAAGGGAGGTGGGTCCCTTCCAAGTGTGGCAGATTAGGAGAGCAGAAAGGGTGGGGCAGGAGGGTCCTTCTGTGCCCGTTCTGCCCTCTTAATCTGAAGGTGCCCTCCTAATCTGAAGGCCCTCTCTGATCTCATAATCCAATGCCCCTCTCTGATCTCATAATCGGAATATAATCTGAAGATATCTTAATCTAAAGAGCTCCTAATCCGAAAACCTCTTAATCTGAAGCACCTAATCCCATTCCCCTTTCCGCCCTCCTAATCTGAACCTACCTTTCTAATCTGAATTACCTTTCTAATCTGAAGCTAAATGGATGCCCCCCTAATCTGAAGCACCTAATTCCATGCCCCTCTCTGATCTCATAATCAGAATATAATCTCAAAATATCCTAAACTGAAGCACCTAATCCCATGCCCCTCTCTGATCTCCTAATCAGAATATAATCTGAAGATATCTTAAAGAGCTCCTAATCCGAAAACTTCTTAATCTGAAGCATCTAATCCCATGCCCTTTTCCACCCTCCTAATCCGAACCTACCTTCCTAATCTGAATTTACCTTCCTAATATGAAGCTAAATGGATGCCCCCCTAATCTGAAGCACCTGATTCCCTGCCTCTTTCTTCCCTCTTAATCAGAAACTAATCTGAAGACATCCTAATCTGAAGGGCTCCTAATCTGAAACCCTCTTAATCTGAAGCACCTCATCTCGTGCCCTTTATTTGAAGATGCCCTCCTAATCTAACTCCATGCCCTCTTTCTGCCCTCATAATCGGAAGCGGCTCCCTTAATTTAAAACCCTCTTAATCCTGTCCTCCTGTCTGACCACCTAATCTTAATCTGTGCCACTTTCTATCCTAATTGGAAGCTAATCTAAATTCATCCTAATCTGAAGGCCCTCTCTGTCCCTACACACAGTCACTCATGCCCTCATCACCTCCCACCTGGACTATTGTAACGCTCTCCCCTTGAGGAGCACCCGGAGGCTCCAACTGGCGCAGAGTGCGGCCGTGCGGGTGGTTATGGGAGCAACATGGCGCTCCCGTGTGACACCTCTCCTGCGCGAGCTGCACTGGCTCCTGGTGGTCTTCCGGGTGCGCTTCAAGGTTCTGATTACCACCTTT
Organism: Arizona elegans; assembly: GCA_022577455.1. Taxonomy (NCBI): domain Eukaryota; kingdom Metazoa; phylum Chordata; class Lepidosauria; order Squamata; family Colubridae; genus Arizona; species Arizona elegans. The sequence goes on from JAKOOJ010000017.1 coordinate 17,123,809, forward strand.
AGAGCGCTCCATGGCTTAGGACCTGGTTATTTACGGGACCGCCTACTACCACAAACAGCCTCCCACCGGCTGGTACGCTCTCATAGAGAGGGGCTCTTCTGGGTGCTGTCAGCCAAGCAGTGTCGACTGGCGGCCCCCAGTGGGAGAGCCTTCTCTGTGGGGGCACCCACTATCTGGAACGAGCTCCCCCCGGAGATACGGAGGATCCCAGATCTGCGCACTTTCCGCCGTGCTCTTAAGACTCTCCTATTCCAGCAAGCCGGCCTGGCCTGATTTTCTCCCCTTTTTAAAAAATTTTAAAATTGAAATTTTAATCTGTTTTAAATTATTGGGATTTTTAATTGTCTTGGGCTAAATTATTTAATTTGGTTTTAATTATGTTTCTAACTTTTGTATCTATGTATTTTATTCTGTGCCTGTTCACCGCCCTGAGTCCTCCGGGAGTAGGGCGGTATATAAATCTAATAAAACAAAACAAACAAACAAACAAGATGCCCTCCTAACCTGAAGCCCCTCTAATGCCGTGCCCGCTTTGGGCCCTCCTAATCTGAAGATGCCCTCCTAACCTGAAGCCCCTCTAATGCCGTGCCCGCTTTGTGCCCTCCTAATCTGAAGATGCCCTCCTAACCTGAAGCCCCTCTAATGCCGTGCCCGCTTTGGGCCCTCCCAATCTGAAGATGCCCTCCTAACCTGAAGCCCCTCTAATGCCGTGCCCACTTTGGGCCCTCCTAATCTGAAGATGCCCTCCTAATCTGAAGCCCTTTTCTGCCCTCCTAATCCAAAGCAGCCCAGCCCTCTCCTCCGTTCCAGAGCAACCTTCTCCAGCATAACGGAGTAGATGCCCATTTGCTGGAAGCCGCGGGTATAATAGATCAGGTTGGACCAGCCCAGGGCCAGCGCGAAGACCATCAGCACCACGTAGACTTCCTGCTTGCTGAAGTAGAGGACGGCCGAGCCCAGCAGGAGGACCGAGTGGACGAAGCTGGAGGGAGGAGAAGGGGAGGAAGAGAGAAGGGGTTAGGGTTAGGTTTAGGGACAGACGGGCATCTCCTTCAGCCGTCCGGTAAGGGGGCAACAGGTGGAAACTCTGCTCTCGTCTCTATTGCTTGGAGTTTGGGACCTAATGATCGTTGATTACAATTCTCATATTCACTAGCACTGATGGTATTCCCTAGTTGGGTGATGAAACGTCTGCAAGAAAACCTCCAAGCTCAGTGTCAGCGTTCCAGAAAAAGCTAGAACACGTCACTCAGAGAACCCCAAAGACCAGGGATGAAATGCTCCCAGTTTGCACCGGATCGCCCGATCCGGTAGCAATGGAGGCGGGTGGTTCGGAGAACCGGTAGCAAAAATCCTTGCCCGCCCCCCCATGCCCAGCTGAGCCGCACGATCATCAGAAGCTTTTTTTTTTTACTTTTAAAAGCCATTTTTCTACAACCTCTTCGACCGAAAAAATGCTTTTAAAAGTAAAAAAAAAAAAAACAACCCTCTAATGATCACGCAGCTCAGCTGGGATCGTCAGAGCCTTTTAAAAGCATTTTTTTGTGCCCTCCGAGCTGAAAGAGGTTGTAGAAAAATTGCTTCTAAAAGTAAAAAAAAAAGCCTTAGAAAAAAAAAGCATAGAAAAAAAAATGCCTTTAAAAGCCTCTGACGATCCCAGCTGAGTGGCCTGATCGTCAGAGGCTTTTAAAAGCATTTTTTTTCTGCAACCTCTTAAGGTTGTAAAAAAAATGCTTTTAAAAGTTTTTTTTAAAAAAGTTGGCCACGCCCAATCAGTCACATTACCCCCCCCACCAAGCCACGCCCACAGAACCGGTAGTAACAAATTTTACATTTCACCACTGCCAAAGACCTCACATTCTCCTCAAACCCCCTTCCCTTCTAGCACTGAGCATGTTACCTAGTTGGGTAATGAAACGTTTGCAAGAAAACCACCAAGCTCACAGAACACCAAAGACCTCACAGTTCTCCTCCTCCTCCTCCTCCTCCTCTCCACAAACCCCACTCTCTTCTTGGATGAACTTATCCAGCTAGATGTTCTGTCCCCGTCCCACACGCACACACACCAACAGACGTTCAGGAGTTAAAGACCAAACCAGCCGGCAAAATCCTTTTCCTTAAAATAATGGAACTTGGCAACAACCTAGTGGCTGCCTGCCAAGAATTTATTACTTACGAAGAGGAGAGATAACTTCTCCCCGCTTCTGGTACATCAAAGGAAAGCAGCTCAATAATTACAATCAAATCCAGAAATACAGCAAAGTCTATAGCCAAAAGTCCGGCAATGCAGAATGGCGTGGAAGCTTTCAGCTTTGTTCGTCACAAGGTTTGACTGGCCACCATGCTCCCTTTTATACCCTGTGGGGTGTGGTCCAGTGACTCAGCCTAATCTCGGGCACGCCTTTTCTTCTGTTGCGCGCGCTTATCTCTGCGACGCTGGTGTGGATCCAGCCAAGACTCATTACCCTCATCACTGTCCATCTGTGGCTGCGTGGACGTGCTTGGCCCCGGCCCTATCTCTTGCTCTTCGGCAGACACCGAAGGCATTGCCAGAGAGGAGGGTCCTGGAGAGGGAGGCCTTGCCAACTCCTCTTCTTCACTCTCGGAGTCCTCTCCTGCCGATGACACGGGCTCAGGTAACGGAGCCACAACACTAGATTGCAAAACATCTGCAAGCAAAAGTCCCAAAGCTCAGAGAGCACCAAGGACTCCACAAAGAAAAAGCTAGCTAAATTAAGAGTTCCTGCCCCCCCCATTACCATCACACACACACCCCAAAAAGCAAAGCACGTCTCTGAGTTACGTACAAAAGCAACTCGCTGTAGCATTCGGTAAATATGGCCTTCAGAGACGGGCGCCTTTGCTGGAAATACTTAATCTGCAAGGGAAAAAAAAAAGGAGAGAGAGAGGGAAGGAAAACGGGATGAGAAACTTTTCCGAAGTTGTGTGCCTGGGGGTCTCTCTTGCTAGATTGGGGAGCGGGGTAGCATGGTTGGTTCTAGACCCCCATGGTTGTTTTAAGGATGCAATAAGAGAAGGATCAGTGGAAGAAGATGATTAAACTGGGATAAACAGTAAAAATAAAGATGATTATGCTGGGATTAACAGTAAAAAATAAGATGATTATGCTGGGATTAACAGTAAAAATAAGCACGAGTAAACTGGGATTAACAGCAAAAAGAAGATGATTATGTTGGGATTAATAGTTAAAATAAAGATGATTATGTTGAGATAAATAGCAAAAATGAAGAAAATTATGCTGGGATTAACAGTAAAAAATAAGATGATTATGCTGGGATTAACAGTAAAAATAAGGACGAGTAAACTGGGATTAACAGCAAAAAGAAGGTGATTATGTTGGGATTAATAGTTAAAATAAATATGATTATGTCAAGATAAACAGCAAAAATGAAGATGATTATGTTGGGAGTTAAAATATTGTTTAAATATCCATAACAATTGTAATGATTTGAATATTTCTAAGAATACATTCATCTAAGCAAAAAGAAAAGAAAATTGAAATGATATTGTGTTAGGATTTAAAGATTTAAGTAACGGGTTTTTGGATAACGGTATTGTTAAACAGACAGAATTTAGGGAAATAATTGTGTAAAATATTAAGTTGTGTTATTTGAAAATTAAGATTTAAGGTGAAATAATAGAAAGGTAATTGTTTTGAGTAAGTCATTATGAGCTAGTCATTTTTTTCTGTTTCCTTTTTCTTTATATTTTATAAAATGGTAATTAGTGGAGATTTGGGAAAAAATTTTTTGTTAAAGAGGAGTTAGAAATTGTACAAATTTATGAGCGGATCAATGCTTCGTTCTGAAAAGATGTATTGTATGTTTATGCTTCAAAAAAATAAAAAAAATTCAAAAAAAGAGAAAAAAAATATTCCTGGCGGGAATAAAGATAGTATTCGACTTATAACCGTTCGTTTAGTGACAGTTCAAAGTTGCAACGGCACGGAAACAAGTGACTGTTTTGCAGCATCCCTGTGGGTCACGTGTCCAAAATTCAGAAGCTTGGCAGCTGCCTCATACTTATGACGGTCGCCATGTTCCCGGGGTCAGGAAATCCCCTTTTGCGACCATGGGGGAGCCAGATTCATTTAACAAACGTGTGACTAACTTAAGAACTGCAGCGATTCTCTTAGCAATGGTGGCAGGAGAGGTCGTAAAACAGCGGCCAAACTCACTTCACAACTGTCTCGCTTAGCGACGGGAATCTTGGGCTCAATTGTGGCCGTCCCTTTTTCCGACCTTCTGACAAGCCAAGTCCACGGGGAAGCCAGATTCACTTAACAACCGTGTTACTCACTGAATTGCCGTGATTCGCTTAGCGACGGTGGCAGGAAAAGCTTGCAAAATGGGGCCAAAGTGATTCCCTTCACAACTGTCTCGCTTAGCGACGGAAACATTGAGCTCAATTGTGGTCGTAAATCGAGGACTACGTATATTTGCGAGCTTTGGATCCCATAGGCATGAATGGATGATACGGATGTTGGATAACCATTTGTCTGAAGTGGTGTAGGGTTCCCTGCTTAAGCAGGGGGTTGGACTAGAAGACCTCCAAGGTCCCTTCCAACTCTTTATTCTATTGTCTATTGATACCCAGTAATTCAAACTCCATTCTCTCTTTTTTGCTCCCATGTTTTGGGGTGGACGAGGGGTCTCCTGGGGGGGGCTGCTCCAAACTCTTACCCCTCGGAAGAAGAAATAGGCGCCTCCCATCACGCTCAGGATTTCCCCGGTGACCCGGAAGTACTCGCCACTCGAGTGATGAAAGGTAAACGGAGGCTGTGAACGGAGAGCAAGCAGAGAGACAGCGTGAAAATCCAGGCGCATTAGGACCACCGAAAGACAATACCTGATCACTGAGCTTGAACATAGAACAGAGAATAACAGAAGGGACCTTGGAGGTCTTCTAGTCCAGCCCTCTGCTCAAGCAGGAGACCCTATATGCCATTTCAGACATCTCCAACATCCAACATAAACAGAGGAACAGAATCAAGATCCCGTGAAGTGTTAATACCACTTTATAAGGCCTTGGTAATAAGGCCACACCTGGAATCCTGCATCCAGTTTTGGTCGCCACGATGTAAAAAAGATGTGGAGGCTCTAGAAAGAGTGCAGAGAAGAGCAACAAAGAGGATTAGGGGACTGGAGGCTAAAAGATATGAAGAACGGTTGCAGGAACTGGGTGTGTCTAGTCTAATGAAGAGAAGGATTAGGGGAGACATGATCGCAGTGTTCCAATATCTCAGGGGCTGCCCCAAAGAAGATTTGGGGGTCAAGCTATTCTCCAGAGCACCTGAAGGCAGGACAAGAAGCTACAGATGGAAACTAATCAAGGAGAGAAGCAACTTAGAACTAAGGAGAAATTTCCTGAGAGTGGGAACAATTCATCAGTGGAACTACTTGCCTCCAGAAGTTGTGAATGGCTCCAATACTGGAAGTTTTTAAGAAGAGGTTGGACAACTCTTTGTCTGAAGTGGTATAGAGTTTCCTGCCTAGGCAGGGGTTGGACTAGAAGACCTCCAAGGTCCCTTCCAACTCTGTTATTCTATTCTATTCTATTCTATTCTATTCTATTCTATTCTATTCTATTCTATTCTATTCTATTCTATTCTATTCTATTCTACTCTACTCCTATTCTATTTCATTCTACTCTACTCTACTCCTATTCTATTTCATTCTACTCTACTCTACTCCTATTCTATTCTATTCTATTATTCTATTCTACTCTACTCTACTCTACTCCTATTCTATTTTATTCTACTCTACTCTACTCCTATTCTATTCTATTCTATTCTATTCTATTCTATTCTATTCTATTATTCTATTCTACTCTACTCTACTCTACTCCTATTCTATTTTATTCTACTCTACTCTACTCCTATTCTATTCTATTCTATTCTATTCTATTCTATTATTCTATTCTATTCTACTCTACTCCTATTCTATTCTATTCTATTCTATTATTCTATTCTACTCTACTCTACTCTACTCTACTCTACTCTACTCTACTCCTATTCTATTCTACTCTACTCTACTCTACTCTACTCTACTTCTATTCTATTGTATTCTATTGTATTCTATTCTATTCTATTCATTCTACTCTACTCTACTCCTATTCTACTCTACTCTACTCTACTCTACTCTACTCTACTCCTATTCTATTCTACTCTACTCTACTCCTATTCTATTCTATTCTATTCTATTCTATTCTGTTCTGTTCTGTTCTGTTCTATTCTATTCTATTCTATTCTATTCTATTCTATTCTATTCTATTCTATTCTACTCTACTCTACTCTACTCTACTCTACTCTATTCTATCTTCTTAAAAATTTCCAGGGTTGGAGCATTCACAACTTCTGGAGGCAAGTAGTTCCACTCGTTGATTGCTCAGGGGACTAGAGACTAAAATTAAACTAAAGTAAAACTAAAGTAAACTAAAACTCGCTCAGGGAGGCTGGAGGCTAAAACATATGAAGAACAGTTGCAGGAACTGGGTAGGGCTAGAGAAAAGAAGTCTAGAGAAAAGAAGGACTAGGGGAGACATGAGAGCAATATTCCAATATTCGAGGGGCTGCCCCAAAGAAGAGGGGGTCAAATCATTCTCCAAAGCACCAGACAAGAAACAATGGATGGAAACTAATCAAGGAGAGAAGCAACCTGGAATTAAGGAGAAACTTCCTGACAATGAGGACAATTAACCAGTGGAACAGCTTGCCACCAGAAGTTGTGGGTGCTGCAACACTGGAGGTCTTTAAGAAGAGACTGGACGGCCACTTGTCTGAAATGGTGTATATACGTCTCCTTGCTTGAGTAGAGGGTTGGACTAGATAACCTCCAAGGTCCCTCCCAACTCTGTGATTCTGTGATTCTGCTAAGCTCAAAATAAGCTCTGATGAATTATCGTTCTTATTTTCAAATAACTGTGTGGCCTTCAAATGGACCAATGTTTCCAGAGAAAAGGACAGGTAAACCTCGACTTATGACCACAACTGGGAGCAGAATTTCGGCTGCTGAGGAAGACCGTTGTTAAGTGAATCAGTCTGTCAAGGTTCCAACTAATGAATCTGAGAAAAGTGAAGAGGGCTGCGGCAGGCCAGATCCGTTTCAAAGTTGACACATGCCTCATTTTATGACCGTTTCTGCCATTGGTTCTTAAGCGAATCACTGCAGCTAAGTGAATAACAGGTAGTCCTCAACTTACAGCCATTCGTTTAGTGATGAAACTTACAATGGCACTGAAAAAAGTAACTTATAACCGTTTTTTACGTTGATGACCATCCCCATGGCCACGGGATGCAATGATTCCCTTAGCAACTGTGACAAGAAAGGTCGTAAAATTGTTGTGGCCCGTCAGCGGCCTGTGCGGCTGGTGGCTAATTCGGACAGCGAGGAGGCTGGTGTGGTGCTGCGTCAGCAGCCTGTGCATCTGGCACTCGAGTCGGACAATGAGGAGGCTGGAGAAGATGTGGTGCCAGAGGCGGGGATTCCGCCAGGGCCTTCAGAACCTCCAGAAGCTTCCATGGGTGAAGAATACGAAGAGGAGGAGCCTCTTCTCGATGCACGGGCGCGCAGAGCTGACAAAAGGCAGGAGTGGCTCCTCAGGAGGAGGTCTCCTCGAGAGTAAGGCTTGGGTTTAATTGGCCACTCCCTTAGCCTATTTAAGGAAGAATGCCGACTGAAGCAATTTGCAGGGAACAACTTCGTTCACATACCTTTGTGTCTTGTCTTGCTTATCTTATCAGCTTCCTGCAAATTGCTTCTGGGCATTCTGCCAACCATAGTAAGCTTTCTGTTATTATTCTTTGAATTCATGGCGGCTGTTAATGCAGTTAATTAACAGCCATTGTTGTAAAAGACTGGTTTATTCAGTAAACTAAGGTTTGAACGGACTTTGGGTGTGCTGCGTTCTTTGGGGTCTGTAGCTGGGGCAGAACAAAAATGGAGGGAAATTCACTTTATCACTATTTTGCTTGTCAGCGTCTCACCGCTGGCATAGAGAGGAGAGAGATAAGCCCTGAACGTTTGCCTGCTAAATCCCTTTGAAGCCCGGTCGTCGTGGAAATGAGGAGGGGGGGAGACATTCCTGGGAAATGACGAGACAAGAAGTCAGTGGAGGGACTTGGAAGATAGCCAATGAGAAGCAGATAATTGGGGATCGGAAAGGGAGGGATTGGGGAGCAAAAAGTCAGTCTTGTCCGCATCGAGTCATGATCCGGTTGCTGTGCTCAATTAAAGAGAAGATTTCCTTAAAGATTGACAGTTTGGAAATTCATTTATTATGAGATAGCATCGAAGTCTGACATCGCTTAGCGATGGAAATTTTGGGCTCAATTGTTGTCGCCCTGGGATGATGGAACAACTGTGGCACGAAAAGTCATAAAATGTGACTGTTTTTCACACTTATGTCCGTCTCAGCATCCCCAGGGTCACGTGATCAAAATTCAGCCACTTGGCAACTGACTCATACTTGTGACGGTGGCAGCGTCCTGGGGTCATGTAAATCCCCTTTTGCGACCATTTGACAAGTCAGTGGGGAAGCCCGATTCACTTAGCAACCGGGTGACTAACTTAACAACGGCGGTGATTCATTTAACAACTGTGACAAGAAAAGTCGTAAAATGAGGCAAGACTCGCTTAACGACTATCTCGCTTAGCAACGGAAAGGTTGGGGAATCCATTGTGGTCGTAAGTCGAGGACTACCTGTAAGGTGGGGAAAAAACAACCCGGAGGCTTAAGGAGGCGTGGGCCTCACCGTTCCTTCTTTCTTGGTGGGTCGGTAGTAGGCCGCCACGGTGAGGATGAAGATATGCGCAGTGTAGATGAAGAAGTTGAAGTAGAAGAGGTGCTTCACGAACCGGTCCCACTTATCCTGCAGGAGCTGGTTGAGGGGTTCCACCAGGAGCATTTCGTGGCGATTCTAGGATGAAGAGATACCCGCCCACCCCCGAGGATTTAATTTATATTTATTTACCTGTTTATTTGTATCTCACTTCTATTCCTTTTAGAAATAATTCAAGGCGGTGAACATATTCAATGTACTTTTCTCTTCCTTGTTGTCCCATAACAACAACCCTATGAGGTAGGTTAGACTGAGAGTGAATGACTGGCCCAAAGTCACCCAACTGATTTCCATGCCTAAGGCAGGACTAGAACTCCCAGTCTCCTGGTCATTGGCTGAAAGTCATACAGCTGGTTTTGACCCCTAAGGCGGGACTAGAACTCCCAGTCTCCTGGTCATTGGCTGAAAGTCATACAGCTGGTTTTGACCCCTAAGGCGGGACTAGAACTCTCTGTCTCCTGGTGATTGGCCCACAATCACCCAACCAGCTTTCTTGCCTAAGGCAGAACTAGAACTCCCAGTCTCCTGGTGATTGGCTCAAAGTCACCCAGTGATTTTCATGTCTAAGGCGGGACTAGAACTCACCATCTCCTGGTGATTGGCCCACAATCACCCAACCAGTTTTCTTGCCAAAGACAGAACTAGAACTCCCAGTCTCCTGGTGATTGGGCTAAAGTCACCCAGCAGCTTTCGTGGCTAAGGCAGGACTAGAACTCGCCATCTCCTGGTGATTGGCCCAAAATCATCCAACCAGCTTTCTTACCTAAGACAGAACTAGGACTCCCAGTCTCCTGGTGACTGGACCGAAGCCACCCAGCAGCTTTTGTGGCTAAGGCGGGACTAGAACTCCCCGTCTCCTGGTGATTGGCCCAAAGTCACCCAGTGGTTTTCATGGCTAAGGCGGGACTAGAACTCGCCATCTCCTGGTGATTGGCCCACAATCACCCAACCAGCTTTCTTGCCTAAGACAGAACTAGAACTCCCAGTCTCCTGGTGATGGGACCAAAGTCACCCAGTCAACTTTCCTGCCTATCTTTGACAGAATCCTGACTCAGGAGATGGAAACTACACAAGAGATCATACCAGGGCCTCTTTGGCAGATGATCTTTTTTCATTACTAAGGAAACAAAATCTATCGCCTGGAGAATTCTGGGAGTCGCAGTCCTAACGCCTTGGGAGCATGCCCAGTGGAGAAAGCTGCCTCCGTCCGCTCTAACCCACCGGGGTCTCACTGCTGTAAGCGATGATCTCCAAGACGGAGTTCTTCTCGCAGGTGTCGATGCTGGAGAGGTCGTAAAGCGAGGAGTGGACGGGTCCGTAGGCCCACTCGGTGAATTTGCGAGAGAGGTGACGGCATTCCGGCTCCTTCATCTCCCGCCGAAGGATGTAGGCGAAGACCTGGAGCCGAGAGGAAGAGAGGCCGGATGCTGAATCCTTGATTTTATTTATTTATTAAATCTACAGGTTCAAAGTTCAAACGGCACTGGGGGCGGGGGGGGGAAAGACTTGGGATCGTTTTTCACACTTACGACCGTTGCAGCATCCCTGGTCATGTGATCAAAGTTCAGAGGCTTGGCAACTGACTCGTACTTATGACGGTCACAGTGTCCCGGGATCACTTGATCCCCTTTTGCGACCTTCTGATCATCAAAATCCACAGGGAAGCCAGATTCACTTAACAACCGTGTTAATAACTGAACAACTGCAGTGATTTACTTAACAACGGTTGTAAATTGGGGCAAAACTCACTTAACAACTGTCTCACATAGCAACCCGAAGTTTGGGCTCCATTGTGGTCGTAAGTCGAGGCTACCTGTATAGATAGTGCTACTTGGCAAAAAAAAAATGGATTCATTTAACAACTATCACATTTTTTTGATGAACAACCCCGGTATTCGTTTAACGTCTGTGGCACTTGCTTAATGATGGCTGCAAAAAACCTCGTAAAATCAAGCACGGTCATGTGATGACTCACTGAATGACCGCCACAACTTATGACTAATTCTGAGTCCCATTATGGTTGTAAATTGAGGACAATTTCAGAAAAGAGGGTTATTACATTTCTAGGATTTTATGCTTTCGTTTGGATCGCAGCCCCGGGCACGGGGTTGGACTAGATGTTCTCCCAAACCCCTTCTTGCCTTTCTAGGATTTTATGCTTTCATTCGGATTTAAACCAGGGGTGAAATGCTCCCGGTTCGGACCGGATCACCCGATCCGATAGTGATGGCGACGGGTGGTTCGGAGAACCGGTAGCAAAACTCCCTGCACACCCCCCCAATGCCCAGCTGAGCCACGCGATCATTTTTTTTTTTTTTAATTTGATTTATATGCCGCCCTTCTCCGGAGACTCAGGGCGGCTTACAATGCGTTAAGCAATAGCCTTCATCCTTTTGTATATATTTATACAAAATCAGTTTATTGCCCCCACAAACTGGCTCCTCAATTTACCTACCTTAGAAAGGATGGAAGGCTGAGTCAACCTTGAGCCTTGGAGAGATTCGAACCAGCAAAAATTGCAGGCAGCTGTGTTAATGACAGGGTGCACCAAACCACTGTACTATCAAGGCTTTTTCTTTAAGTTTTAAAAGCATTTTTTCTACAACCTCTTCAGCCAAAAAAATGCTTTTAAAAGTAAAAAAAAAAGCCTCTGATGATCGCGCGGCTCAGCTGGGATCGTCAGAGGCTTTTAAAAGAGCCTTGGTAGTACAGTGGTCTAAGGCACCCTGCTATTAAGACCAGCTGCCTGCAATTACTGCAGGTTCGAATCTCACCAGGCTCAAGGTTGACTCAGCCTTCCATCCTTTCTAAGGTAGGTAAATTGAGGACTCAGATTGTGGGGGCAATAAGCTGACTTTGTATAAATATACAAAAGTAGGAAGGCTATTGCTTAACGCATTGTAAGCTGCCCTGAGTTTCCGGAGAAGGGCGGCATATAAATCAAATTAAAATTAAAAAAAGCATTTTTTCTGCAACCTCTTTGGCCGAAGAGGTTGTAGAAAAAAAAATGCCTTTAAAAGCCTCTGACGATCCCAGCTGAGTTGCCTGATTTCCAGAGGCTTTTAAAAGCATTTTTTTTCTGCAACCTCTTAAGGTTGTAGAAAAAATGCCTTTAAAAGTAAAAAAAAAAAAGTTGGCCACGCCTACCCAGTACCCTCCCCAACCAAACCACACCCACAGAACCGGTAGTAACAAATTTGACATTTCACCACTGATTTAAACCCATCATAGCAGGTTGGACTAAATGATCTCCCCAACCCCTTCCATCTCTGTCATTCTAACCCTCTAAACCTGTACAGGTTAAGTCCTCAACTTATGACTACAATTGAGCCCAAAATTTCTGTTGCTAAGAGAGATTTGTCCCATTTGATGACCTTTCTCACCACTGTTAAGTGAATCACTGCAGTCATTAAGTTAGTGACATCATTATTAAGCAAATCACACTTCCCCGTTGACTTTGGTCACAAAAGGGGATCGCGTGACCCTGGGGACGCTGCAACTGTCGTAAACATGAGTCTGAAGCGGCTGAATTTCGATCACGTGACCACGGGGAATGCTGCAACAGTCGTAAGTATGAAAAACAACCGTAATTCGCTTTTTTCAGTGCCATGGCAACTTCAAAACGGTCGCTAAGCGAGTAGGTCGTAAGTCGAGGACTACCTGTATTTTCCCCGTCTTGGCGGCCAGAGTGAGCGGGGTCAGCCCTCTGCGGTTGGTGAGTTCCTCCAGCCGGAGGGTGGGGTTGATCCTCGCCCCCAGGATGAGCACATCGTTGTACATCTTGGTGACAAATTTAGTGTTGTCTTCGGTGTCATCGGCGATCTCCACCAGGGCATGGAGAACGGTGTTCCCCATCGAATCCTGCTCGGCGATGTTGGCCGGCTGGTAAGGATTCTCCAGCAGGAACTTGACGATGTTCAGCTGGTTAGTGCAAGCGGCGAGAGAGAGGGGCAACTCTCCTGCGGGCCGAAATCCAACAGGGAGAGAGGCACATGAAACGACGAAGACCCTCGGGCTTGATTTGAACAAGACAAACATCCCCAGGTAGTCCTCGTCGTATGACCACGACGAAGCCCCAAATTTTACCTTTGTTGGGTCAGAAAATGGTTAAGCGGGATTTGCCCTATTTTACGACTTTTCTCGTCTTGGTTGTTAAGTGAACCACTGCAATTATAACACAGTTGTTAAGTGAATCTGGCTTCCCAGTTGACTTGGCTTGTCAGAAGGATGCAAAAGGGATGCCAGGATATGTGAAAATCATAAATATGAATCAGTTGCCAAGTATCAGAATTTTGATCATGTGATCATGGGGATGCTACAAAAAGGTCATAAGTGTGAAAAACGGTCATAAGTTGCTTTTTTCAGTGCCGTTGTAGCTTTGAACGGTCACCGAATATAAGTCGAGGACTACCTGTATTTATTCTTTATTTAGTGATTATAAAATTTATAGGCTGCCTATGTCGCTGGGAGACGACTTTAGGGACCCAAAAAATAAAGGAATGAAGAGGAGGCCACTACAAGTAGTTCTCAACTTACAATGGTTCATTTAGTGACCATTCGAAGTTACAGCAGCAACTGAAAAAAATCTACAGGTTCAAAGTTTAAAATCCATGCTGGAACCTGGATTTCATTCATTCATTCATTCATTCATTCATTCATTCATTCATGGCTACAACAGGGCTGAAAAAAATCTACCGATTCAAAGTTCAAAGTTTGAAATCAATGCTGGAGCTTGGATTTTATGTATTTATTTATTCAGACATTTATTCAGACATTCAGTCATTCAAAGTTACAACAGCCCTGAAAAAATCTACAGTTCAAAGTTTGAAATGCATGCTGGAGTTTGGATTTTTTATTGATTGATTGATTGATTAATTGATTGAATGATTTATTTATTTATTTATTTTTCATTTTCATTTATTTATTTATTTTTCATTTTCATTTATTTATTTATTTTTCATTCATTTTCATTCATTCATTCATTCATTCAAGGTTGCAACAGACCTGAAAAAATCTACAGGTTCAAAGTTTGAAATCCATGCTGGAGTTTGGATTTTTTATTAATTGATTGATTGATTGAGTGAATGATTTATTTATTTATTTATTTTTCTTTCTTTCATTCATTCATTCATTCATTCATTCTTTCAAGGCTACAACAGCCCTGAAAAAATCTACAGGTTCAAAGTTTGAAATCCATGCTGGAGTTTGGATTTTTTATTGATTGATTGATTGAATGAATGAATGATTTATTTATTTATTTATTTATTTATTTATTTTTCATTCATTCATTCATTCATTCACTCATTCATTCATTCATTCAAGGTTGCAACAGCCCTGAAAAAATCTATAGGTTCAAAGTTCGAAATCCATGCTGGAGTTTGGATATTTATTTATTTATTTATTTTTCATTCATTCATTCATTCATTCATTCATTCATTCATTCATTCAAGGTTGCAACAGGGCTGAAAAAAATCTGCAGGTTCAAAGTTCAAAGTTTGAAATCCATGCTGGATTATTTATTTGTTTATTTATTTATCATTCATTCATTCATTCATTCAAGGTTGCAACAGGGCTGAAAAAAATCTGCAGGTTCAAAGTTCAAAGTTTGAAATCCATGCTGGATTATTTATTTATTTATTTTATTTATTTTATTTATTTTATTTATTTTATTTATTTTATTTATTTATTTTATTTATTTATTTATTTATTTATTTATTTATTTATCATTAATTAATTAATTAATTAATTCATTCATTCATTCATTCAAGGTTGCAACAGGGCTGAAAAAAATCTGCAGGTTTAAAATTCAAAGTTCGAAATCCATGCTAGAGCTTAGATTTTATTTATGTATTCATTCATTCATTCATTCATTCATTCAAAGTTAAAACGGCACTGAAAAAAGTGACTTATGACCATTTTCCACACTTACGACCGTTGCAGCATCCCCATGGTTATGTGACCAAAATTCGGACACTTGGAAACTGGCATGTACTTATGACTGTTGCAATGTCCCGGGATCATGTGATCCCCTTTTGCGACCTTCTAACCAGCAAAGTCCATGGAGAAGCCGGATTCACTTAACGACTGTGTGACTAACTTAACAACGGCGGTGGTTCACTTAACGACAGTGGAAAGAAAGGTTGTAAAACGGGGCAAAATTAACTTAACAAATGTTTCTCGCTTAACAACGGAAAATGTTTGGCTCAGTTGTGGTTGTAAGTCCAGGACTACCTGTACGAGGGAGTTAAACAGGTGACAGCTGCTAGTTATAACCATTTTGATGGGTTAAAATGATCATTGGGAGAGGTAACTTTGTGGAAAGTTGACGGGTGCCTCTCCAGTATGTGGAGGGGTCTCCATAGAACATATAATCATAGGGCTGGAGGGGACCTCAGAGGTCTTCTAGTCCAACCCAACCGCTCCCAACTGCATCAGCTCAGGCTGATTGAGGCATCAATCAATCTTAGCCTCTTCAAAGGCAAATTAAGATTATTTTGGGACAAGCCTTCGAAAGTTGGCTTCTGATTTTACCGAAATAAAATCCGGGTTTCCCCTTGATCTTCTGGAAAAATTCCCCGTGGGCTCTCGCGTGGACGTCCGCCCCGTTCTTCACCAAGAGGTTGACTAGGTACATGTTACGCCTCTCGATGGCGATGTGAAGGGCCGTCTGACCTGCAAAAGACAAATCCCATGAGATCAGGATTTCTCAACATTGCGAGCTTGAAAATGGGTGGACTTCGAGTCCCAGAATTCCTCAGCCAGCCTGGGTGGACTTCAACTCCCAGAATTCCCCAGCCAGCATGGATGGACTTCAAATCCCAGAATTCCCCAGCCAGCATGGGTGGACTTCAAATCCCAGAATTCCTCAGCCAGCCTGGGTGGACTTCAAGTCCCAGAATTCCCCAGCCAGCATGGATGGACTTGAACTCCCAGAATTCCCCAGCCAGCATGGATGGACTTCAATTCCCAGAATTCCTCAGCCAGCCTGGGTGGACTTCAACTCCCAGAATTCCCCAGCCAGCCTGGGTGGACTTCAACTCCCAGAATTCCCCAGCCAGCCTGGGTGGACTTCAACTCCCAGAATTCCCCAGCCAGCCTGGGTGGACTTCAATTCCCAGAATTCCCCAGCCAGCCTGGGTGGACTTCAAGTCCCAGAATTCCCCAGCCAGCCTGGGTGGACTTCAATTCCCAGAATTCCCCAGCCAGCCTGGGTGGACTTCAATTCCCAGAATTCCCCAGCCAGCCTGGGTGGACTTCAAGTCCCAGAATTCCCCAGCCAGCCTGGGTGGACTTCAAGTCCCAGAATTCTGCTGGCTGGGGAATTCTCCTTTCTCAACATTTAATCTTGGCAGCTTTAAGATGTGCAGACTTCAACTCCCAGAATTCCCTAGCCAGCATGAATTGAAGTCTACACATCTTAAAGCTGCCAAGATTGAAAAACACTGGTCTAGATGGCCTCTGTAACTCATACAGTCTGTCCCCTCTTTGGCAGAGAGGTCCAAACTAAAGTTTCCATCCCACCTGAGGTTCGAAGGGAAGGGTATCCAGAAAAGCACATTGTTAAAGAAACCTTTTGGAAGGTTTCCATCCATTCCCCAGAAGGAAAAAGGGCTTCACCATGAAGGAACATCACGGAAAGAAGACCACAAGGTGATCCATGTTTTATCGGGGGCTTTGGAAAACTTGCTTCCTGATTTCAAAACATGGCCGAAATGCATCAGGTAGAGAGGCTGTCTGACCGTCAATCAGTCAGGGCTGCTGCAGGAGTAGATTTCAGGTAGGTCCTCGAATTACGACCAATCACTTAACAGAGTTTGTGACAGGTCTACCTGGGGGTACTTACGACCCAGATTCGAAGTTTCAAGGGTTGGCTCCTGGTTTAAAGCAGCCCATGGTCATGTGACTACAATTGATTAGTTTTGTCCAAAATGGGTTTAAATCGGACCCAAACCAACGATTGGCTTAACAATCTGTGGCTTTTGCTTAACGACTGCCACAAAAAACGACCAGGTGGCAACCCGAGTTACGACCATTACGAGTTACGACCGTAATTATGGGTATCATTTGAAGGCTACCTCTCAGTGGTGCGGTGGCCTAGAGACGGAGCTCTCGCCTCACAATCAGGAGACTGTGAGTTCGATCTTAGGTAGAGGCAGATATTTCTCTCTCTGGGCACAATGAGAATAAACTCCTCATTGGCAACAGGGAAAGGCATCCGGCCATGAAAATACTCAGTTCCATTCAGTTGCCCAGACTCCACTCCGCAAGGGATTATGAGTGATTTAGGAGGAGGAATGTCTCTCCTCGTTTCCGTCTTTACCCTTGTAATAGCCGTCTGTGTATCCGGCATTGACAAACTCCTCCAGGTTCTCCGTCTTCTCCGCAATCTCCAGCAGGAGAGGGATGGTGTCGTTGCGGCCGTTGTGAAGGTTGAGCATGGCCTTCAGCAGGCAGGTCTTGCCGGTGTCGGGCTCTGCGCATCGAGACACGGGATTGGAGCGACAGGGATGAGTCAAGATGGTGGCACCCGACGAGACAATGCAAACTCCGCCGGTCCCAAAGGTACTTTTTTTTCAGGAGGCAACTGGACTTCCTTGTTTGTTTCTTTTGAAGACGTTTCACTTCTCATCCAAGAAGCTTCTTCAGCTCTGACTGGATGGTGGGAAAGGGAAGGACTGATACTCTTTTCAGACAAAGCTAGTCATTTGCATCCTTTTGGAGCAGGGATCCCCAAACTTGGCAGCTTTAAGACTTGTGGACTTCAACTCCCAGAATTCTCCAGCTGGAGAATTCTGGGAGTTGAAGTCCACAAGTCTTAAAGCTGCCAAGTTTGAAGACCTCTGTTTTTAGAGGGTCGTTGAGGCCGCTTGGAGGTTTCTCTGTGTCCTCGGGGTCACCTGAGGGGTGCAAATGGTTCCTGTAGTTGTTGTGGCTCCGTTACCTGAGCCCGTGTCATCGGCAGGAGAGGACTCCAAGAGTGAAGAAGAGGAGTTGGCAAGGCCTCCCTCTCCAGGACCCTCCTCTCTAGCAATGCCTTCGGTGTCCGCCGAAGGGCAAGAGATAGGGCCGGGGCCAAGCACGTCCATGCAGCCACAGATGGACAGTGATGAGGGTAATGAGTCTTGGCTGGATCCACGCCAGCGTCGCAGAGATAAGCGCGCGCAACAGAAGAAAAGGCGTGCCCGAGATTAGGCTGAGTCACTGGACCACACCCCACAGGATATAAAAGGGAGCGTGGTGGCCAGTCAAACCTTGTGACAAACAAAGCTGAAAGCTTCCACGCCATTCTGCATTGCCGGACTTTTGCTATAAGATTTAGCTGGATTATCTCTGGACTTGATTAACTCCGTAATTATTGAGCTGTTTCTTTTGATGTATCAGAAGTGGGGAGAAGTTATCTCTCCTCTTCGTAAATAATAAACTCTTGGCAAGCAGCCACTAGGTTGTTGCCAAGTTCCGTTATCTTAAGGAAAAGGATTTTGCCGGCTGGTTTGGTCTTTAACTCTTGAACGTCTGTTGGTGTGTGTGCGTGTGGTTGGGGACAGAACAGTAGTCTGCAATTTCTTCCTCTGGAAATCCGTTCCTACGCCCACAGCATTCTACAGACTTTTCGCTATAAATTTTGGGATGAGCCCCCTTGGAATGGAGCGGGAGTAGGAATAGATTTCCAGAGGGGAAAAATTGCAGACTACAGGAACCATTTGCAAAACTCAGGTGACCCCGAGGACACAGATAAACCTCCAAGCGGCCTCAACAACCCTCTAAAAAGGATGTAATTGACCAACTGTCTGCAAGGAGTATCAATCCTTCTGTTCTCCACCATCCAGTCAGAGCTGAAGAAGCTCCTTGGATGAGAAGTGAAACGTCTTCAAAGAAAAAAACAAACAAGAAAACCCAGTTGCCTCCTTAAAAAAAACACCTTTGGGACAACCATGGATGATGGAGAATCTCTACAGACTTTTAGCTATACAAATTTAGGATAAACCCCCTTCGAATGGTGTGGAAGTAGGAATGGATCTCCTTTTGCGACCTTCGGACAAACCAAGTCCATGGGGAAGCCAGATTTACTTAACAACCCTGGGACTCACTTAAAACAACCGCGGCGATTCCCTTAACAACTGCGACAAATTTGGGCAAACTCACTTAAGAATGGTCTCACTTAGCAACAGAAAGTTTTGGGCTCAGTTGCGGTCGTAAATCGAAGACTACCTGTGATTGCTAAATCCAACCTGGATCTTTCTGAAGAATGTGGTCTCCACAAGATATCAAGATTGTTCTTTGTAGAGAAGAGCACCCAAGATTTTTAGGGGACTGGAGCAGTGATGGGTTCCTCCCGGTTCAGCCCGGTTCGGCCGAGCCGATAGCAGTGACGATATGACGTCACTGAACCGGTTCTCTTTGTTCGGGAGCTGGGCCCTCCTGCCCCCCCACGTTATTCTTACCTTTTATTTGGCCCCGCCCCCAATCTATTCGCTGCCTCCCGAGTCCCAGCTGATCGGCTAGAAGGAAAAAAACTGTTTAAACTCTTGCTGCGGGGCGTCAAAGGGCCGCCCTACAGCTGATCAGTGTTAAAAGGCAGTGTGGTGGAGACCGATGCCTCCAAAAACAAATGGGTAGACCGGTACAGCTCTGCAAGCAGTTAAAAGCCTGGTAGACCAGTACCTCTGCTAAATCCTAAAGAATTGTCACATGACCATCAAACCATAAAATAAGCCACGCCCACAGAACAGGTAGTAAAAATTCTTAGAACCCACCCCTGGACTGGAGGCTAAAATATATGAAGAACGGTTGCTGGAACTGGATATGTCTATGTTAGGATATGGTGTAAATCTAACAAGTTGTCCAGGCAATATATGTGTTCTATAACTTTAAATGTATTCTGTAACCCTAAGATGCAATGCTGAGTCATTGTAATGACTAATGACTGCTGACTGAATGCTGACTGCAATTATCATAATTGTACTGAGAGTCATTGCACTGCTGACTTCACTTATCTTATGTGGATAATTACTAGTGTAAACTGTATATAAGGAGGAAGCCGAGCTATAGTCATTGTTGGACCTGCTCTCATCATTGCTTGACTTGCTGCTTGACTTGTTGGTTGAAACTGTTACTGTCGTGTGTGAAAAGGTGGATGGTTCTGTTACCATCGTGATTTGTTACCAGCGTTGAATTGCTGTTTATTACCAACTGCTGTTTGCCTGGTAAGAAAATATCTGTAACTTCGGACTGATTTAAATGGCTAAAGACTTGGATTGACTAAAAGACTATGCGATTGTTTTTTCACTACAAAGTAAAAGCTTTGTTAAACCAGTTTGTATGTATTGTATTCATTGCTCTCAGTACCGTTTCTCTGTGCATTTACTCTGCTGGTTGGTAACACAACAATATCCTTAACAGTCTAGTTTGATGAAAAGAAGGACTAGGGGAGACATGATAGCAGTGTTCCAGTATCTCAGCGGCTGCCCCAAAGAAGAGGCAGTCAAGCTATTCTCCAAAGCACCTGAAGGCAGGACAAGGAATAATGGATGGAAACTGACCAAGGAGAAATTCAAACTAGAAATAAGGAGAAATTTTCTGAAGTGAGAACATTCAACCAATGGAATAGAAGTTTTGGTTGCTCCATCACTGGAGGGTTTTAAAGAAGAGATTCTCTGAAATGGTGTAGGGTCTCCTGCTTGGGCGGGGGTGGGGGTTGGACTAGATGACCTACAAGGTCCCTTCCAACTCTATTATTCCATTATTCTGATATGCCCACACCCCACTCACCTTTAAACTCCGCATCGGTCAGGTTTTTTAGCGATTCCAGAAGGTAGATCAACAAATCATCCAGCTGGCTGGGATCTCCTTGTGCGACGGCGTCAAAAAGACTCCTCCGATCGTATATCTTGAAAGCTTTCCCAGCGCAGACCCCGATGGATGCGGTGGACAGCAGCCTGCCGAAGGGACAAAGAGGGAGTGAGATTTGCTGAAGTGTTTTTTTCCGGTGAGACCCAGGTCTATCAGAGCAACCTGGTCTACCCAATATAAAAGAAATAAAAAGAATTTAAAAAAAGGAAAATAATGAAATAATAACCAAAGGAACAGAAATTGCCTTCAGAAATTGCGGAAGCTTCATCACTGGAGGCTTTCAAGAAGAGACTGGACTGCCCTCTGTCAGAAATAGTGTAGGGCAGAGGTCTGCAACCTTAAACACTCAAAGAGCCATTTGGACCCGTTTCCCACAGAAAAGAAAACACCGGGAGTGACAAAACCTCGGTGGGCGTGGCCAACTCGATGTCACTCACTTCTACCAGTCACATGACCCCCCTAGCCACACCTACCCAGCCGGTCATTAGGGCAGAGAACCAATTGTTAAAAAACACCGGGAACCACAAAATCCTTTTGACATATCCCTCTCTCCCCTCCTCTCTCCCCCTCTCTCTGTATTTCTCTATGTCTCTCTCTCTCTCTCTCTTCCTCTCTCTCTGTATCTCTCTGTCTCTGCCCTGGCTGCTTCTCCATCCCCCGTCGTCACCCTTACCTTCTCAGGCCAGGCGAGGAGTGACTGGGAGGGGAGGGTGAAGAGCGGGGCCAGGCAGTGGTGGGATCACCTGACAAGGAGCCATAGCAGAGGGCCGAAAGAGCCACATGTGGCTCCGGAGCCGCAGGTTGCTGACCCCTGGTGTAGGGTCTCCTGCTCGGGCAGGGGGTTGGACTAGATGACCTACAAGGTCCCTTCCAACTCTGTTAATCTGTCAAATATAGAGCCTGGTGGGGCAGCAGACTAATAGCCTGTTATTAACATTCAGCTGCCTGCAAGTTCGAATCTCCCCAGGCTCAAGGTTGACTCAGCCTTCCATCCTTTCGAGGTAGGTAAATTGAGGACCCAGTTTGTGGGGGCAATAAGATGACTTTGTATAAAATATACAAAAGTATGAAGGCTATTGCTTAACGCATTGTAAGCCGCCCTGAGTCTCTGGAGAAGGATGGCATATAAATACAATTATATATATATATACTTACTTCTTCGTAGGGTTTATGTGTGTTTTTCCTCTAGCCAGGTTTTCCCTACGTAACCAAGGTTTTTCTGCAGCCCCAGCTCAGTAGAATCACATCCACTTGATTCTGGGCTTTTTTCTTTTCTAGCAGCCAGCAAACTCTTCCTGCTAGGTGGGAGACCTATATAGATCTATTTCCAGCTCGTTTGCTTTCATCAGTAGCCCACGCCCACATCGAGTGGATGTGATTCCACTGAGCTGGGGCCGCAGAAAAACCTTGGTTACGTAGGGAAAACCTGGCTAGAGGAAAAACACACACAAACCCTACGAAGAAGTAAGAAAATAGATACTATACCTTTACAGGGAGGATACATAAGATGTGGGTGTGGCCTACTGATGAAAGCAAACGAGCTGGAAATAGATCTATATAGGTCTCCCACCTAGCAACGTTTTTTTTTTTTTTTTATTGTAAAAGTTTTACAATTACATTTTCACCCCATTTTCACCCCCCTAACCCTCCCCAAACTCCCCAACCCCCCCTGACCCTCCCCTCCCCCCCGGACTTCCATAGAATATCATTATCCCCTATACAAAAACCTTGAACCCCCCCCGACCCCCATGTCATTTTTCATCTTCACATAGTTCGACTATTTCTATCTTAATATTAATACTATCAATGAAAAGCTATTTGATACTTCTTAGTTTGGTATTTGTTCTGCACATAATCTATCCACTTTTTCCATCCACATTCATAAGTCTCTTGTGAGCGATCTTTTAAGTATGCTGAAATCTTCGCCATCTCCGCGAAGCTGGCCATCTTCAAAATCCATTCTTCTACGGTGGGCAGAGCTTCATTTTTCCAATATTTACCTATCAACAATCTCGCTGCTGTAATCATATACAAAATCAACTTTATTTCATCCACTGTAAAACCCTCAACTATACCCAATAAAAGCAATTGTGGAGAAAATTGGATTTTTTTCTTTAAAACATTCTGCATGACCCACCAAATTTTTATCCAAAAAGCCTTAACTTTCTTACAAGTCCACCAAATACGATAATATGTAGCATCTAAACAATCACACCTCCAACATTTTGGCTGAACATTAGGGTACATACACGACAATTTCTTAGGATCTAAATGCCATCTATAAAACATTTTGTAAAAATTTTCCCTCAAATTCTGCGACTGTGTAAATTTAACATTCTGAACCCAAATTTTTTCCCATGTTTCCAACATCACTGGTTCTTCATAATTTTGTGCCCACTTAATCATACAATCTTTAACTAATTCAGTTTCCGAATCCCTTTCTAACAAAACATTATAAAGCCTTTTAATATGCATTGGACCTTTCTCTTTTATATGTCTAACCAATTCTTCCTCATGCAACATAATACCAGTTCTTTGGTCCTCTTTCCATCTCAATTGCAATTGATTATATTGTAACCAAGTTAAATTAATCCCTTCAGCCAACAGTGTCTGTAATGTCTTCAGCTGCCATCTGCCCGCATCTGTAAAAAGAACCTCTTTGTATAAAAACCCCCCGAGTGACGTTATATTTGTATTCCACAAAATATGACCAAGATCCAGCCATAGCGGTATTTTATAATCCCATTTGAGTCGGTGCTTCTTCCAAACTCTCAACAAAGAGTCTCTAAGTATATGGCTTTTAAATACTTTATCCACTTTGCTGTCATAAAATAAATAAGCATGCCATCCAAATTCCAAATCAAAACTTTCTGCGTTTAGTATTCCAGTCTTTTTCCTTCCAAACCAATCACTTGCTTGAGTCAAAGCTGCTGCATCATAATATAACTTGTAGGTTTGGAAGTTTAAGACCTCCCCTTTCTGGAACATCTTGCATAATTTTCAATTTTACTCTTGGTTTTTTCTCGTTCCAGACAAACTTGTTCACTCCAGTTTGCCATACTTTTAGTTGTTTATCATTTTTAAGCACCGGAATCATTTGAAACAAAAAAAGCAATCTTGGCAAAATGTTCATCTTAACTGCTGCTATTCTTCCAAGTAAAGACAGCTGCAGTTTTTTCCAAGTCTCCATGTCTTTTTGCACCTCTCGCCACAACACCTCATAATTATTTTGAAACAATTTCATATTTGATTCTGCAACCTGAACTCCTAGATATTTTACCTTTGGTACAATCTCAAAACCTGCCCTCCTTTCAAGCTCGTGTTTACGATCTTGTGTCATATTTTTGACTATCATCTTAGTTTTTTTCTGGTTCAGACTAAAACCTGAAACTTTACCATAGTCTTGTATAATGTCCTTCATCTGGATTATTGATTCCATTGGCTGTGTTAGGGTAACGACCAGATCATCTGCAAATGCCTTTATTCTGTAATCCTCTTGCCTTATCATTATACCTTTCAAGATATTAGAGTCCCTTATTGTATTTAGCAAGACTTCTAGTGTTAAAATAAACAACAATGGGGACAACGGACATCCCTGTCTTGTTCCTTTTTCGATTTTAAACTCTGATGTCAGACTTCCATTAATAATAATCTGTGCCTTTTGCTCTTGGTAGATTGCTGAAACCACCTGTATAAATTGGTCTCCAAATCCCATTTTTTTTAAAGTCTTTAGTAGAAAATTCCAATCCACTCTATCAAAGGCCTTCTCTGCATCCAAAAAAACCAGCACTGCAGAGATCTGTTTATTCTTCTCAAGATATTCCAGTAAATCTATAACTTGCCTTACATTATCCTTCATGTATCTACCCTCTATAAACCCAGCTTGGTCGTCATTAATCACCTCTTGAATTACTGGCATCAATCTGTTGGCTAATACTTTTGCATAAATTTTATAGTCATTATTTAGAAGAGATATTGGTCTATAATTTTCCGTTTTTTTAGGACCTGCTTGTTCTTTTGGTATCAAAGTAATATATGCTGATTTCCATGATGGGGGTATTTTACCCCCTTGTTGTATATTACAAAATAAGTCTCTAAGTTGTTCCACCATTTCTGCTTGTAAAGTTTTATAATACACTGCTGTCAATCCATCTGTTCCAGGAGCTTTAGCTGTTTTCAATTGTTTAATTGCTGCAATTATTTCCTCAACTGTTATAGGGTAATTCATTCTTTCTTTTTGTTGGCTAGTAATTTTTGAGACTCTTTTCTCTTCTAGATATTTTTCTATAAGTCCATTCTGTATGTCATCTTTAGCATATAATTTAACGTAGTAATCTACAAAGACTTCTTTAATCAGTTTTTGTTGGAAAATTTCTTTCCCCCCAATGTCAATACTCTCAATAGTCCGTATACTCTGCTTTTTCCTTAAGGTATAAGCCAACCATCTCCCCGGTTTGTTAGCATAGCAACGTTTTGACGAAGTCTCATTCGTCATCTTCAGGCTGGTGTCTTCGGCTTCGTGCTCCTAGAAACATGAAGCCGAAGACACCAGCCTGAAGATGACGAATGAGACTTCGTCAAAATGTTGCCAAGAAACCTCCAATTTTACGCGGGAGAAAACCCGAATAACCAAAGACTTACATATCTATATCTATATCTATATATCCCCCTCCTGAGCGAAGTTTACAACAGCCACTTACTTGGGACAATGGTTCCCACACCGTCCTCTTTCCAACCTGAAGCTGAACTTGATGATGGGGTTGGAGTCCAGCTGCTCCATATGGTAGAAGGAATCCATGGGGGCCATGTCCTTGTCACCGTCGCCAATCCCAAACCGTGCCCGTCTGGCAAAGATGCCATGTTTGGTGCCCTTGTTGTTGCTGTTGGGCGTCCCCGCTGCAGAGTCTTCGCCATCCATGTGATCGTCCGTGGTTTCGGATTCCTCCAGGACCGATGCCACCTGGAAGGTGCAAAGGAAACGGTCAGTCCGTCTTTAGGGCTGCCATATTTAGTGCAGTGGGTGCCAGAGTATGCACAGTGTGGCTGCTAGTTTTGAGACAACCCAGGAGTAAAATACAGTACACAGAGCAGGGGTGAAATGCTTCCGGTTCGGACCGGTTCGCCCGATCCGGTAGCGATGGCGGCGGGTGGTTCGGAGAACCGGTAGCAAAAATCCCTGCCCCTTCCCCCATGCCCAGCTAAGCCACGCGATCATCAGAGGCTTTTTTTTTTACTTTTAAAAGCATTTTTTCTACAACCTCTTCAGCCGAAAAAATGCTTTTAAAAGTAAAAGAAAAAAGCCTCTGCCGATCAGGCAACTCAGCTGGGATCGTCAGAGGCTTTTAAAAGCCTTTTTTCTACAACCTCTTAAGCCTCTGCCGATCCCAGCTGAGTTGCCTGATCGGCAGAGGTTTTTTTTTTTCTTTTAAAAACACTTTTTCTACAACCTCTTCTGCCGAAAAAAATGCTTTTAAAAGTTAAAAAAAAAGCCTCTGGCAATCGCGTGGCTTAGCTGGGCATGCAGGGAGGGGCAGGGATTTTTGCTACCGGTTCTCCAAACCACCCGCCGCCATCGCTACCGGATCGGGCGATCCGGTCCGAACCAGGAGCATTTCACCCCTGCTCTGTGTACTATATTTTGCTCCTTTGGGGAGGAGGAGGAGGGGGGGGGAGGAGGAGGAGGAGAATGAGGAGGACTGTGGGGTCCTTAGTGATCTCTAACTGGTTGTTTTCTTACAGACGTTTCATGACCCAGCTGAGTAACATCATCAGAGTTAGTAGAGAGTGGGGTTTGTGGAGTGGAGGAGAAGAAAGGGAAGAGGAGAAAAAGGGGAGGAGGAGGAGGAGGATAACAACGACTATTGGGTCCTATTGGATCTCGGACTGGTTGTTTTGTTTTAGACATTTCATGACCCAACTAGGTAATCGCATCAGTTACAAGAAGAGAATTGGGGTTTGCGGAGAGGAGGAGGAGGAGAATTGTGGAGCTTCTTGGTGCTCTCTGAGCTCGGCTGTTTTCTTGCAGACCTTTCATTACCAAACTAGGTAACAAACATCAGTGTAAGTAAGGAGTGGGGTTTGCTCCAAATTTATATCGTAGTTCTGGTTTATATTCTAATGGGCAGCAATTAGAACCCCTCCCTTCAACACTGATGGCACTATCTAGCTGGGTCATGAAACGTTTGCAAGAAAACCACCAGGGCGTCAAGGACCCCACAGGTTCAACCTTGAGCTATAAATATTCATCTTTATCGGAAATGCTCTGAAATGGTTTTTTTTTAAAGAAAGACCAGGGGTAAATTAAAACTCTGCCGTTGATGCCATAGTAACGGTAGTCCTTGACCTATGACCATAATGCCCACTATGTCAGTATATCGTGATGTTCGTAAAACATATCTTACCAACTTTTCTGCAACGGTCATTAAACGAACTTATGACCCTGACAAAAGTGGCTTACGACCAGACCTCGGATTTATGACCATTGCAGCATCTACAAGGTCACATGATCAAATTTGGGCGCAAAAGTCAGTGGGGAAAGACAACCGCCTTGCTTAACATTCTCATCCCCAATGTGGTCGTAAGTCAAGGACTGCCTGCAACAGCTCTTTATAAACATTACATATTTTTTTCTTGCCTGCAAAAAAACAACAACAACCCATCTTCAACTTTGCTGTGGCTGTAAGAAACACGGATTTCTAGAGGAACTGAAGTAGAAGGAATATAGAACTATTTTCCTTACAGAAATGGTTTCTTTTTCCGAATTTGGTTAGCCTAATTAAATTCAGATGGTTTGAGGTCCTCTTTTTCATCCCAGAAAATAAACTCATGGTTTTGTTTTTTTTTTGCCATTAATGAAACGTTTCTGCTTCGGATCGTGTTTCGTTTGGCCGTTTCTTCTCAATGACAATTCTTCCTTCTACAGAACTCTGTACAACACAGAATATCAGAACTACTGAAACGGAATATCTATTTAATGTGCACAAAAGGAGGGAAAAGAGCCTTGGTGGCGCAGCAGATTAAAGTGGTGTTAAGTGACACCAGCTGCCTGCAATTACTGCGAGTTCGAATCTCACCAGGCTCAAGGTGGACTCAGCCTTCCATCCTTCCGAGGTAGGTAAAATGAGGACCCGGATTGTGGGGGCAATAAGCTGACTTTGTATAAAAAAGAACACCATTTGGGGGGGGGCGAAAGCCCTACTAAGCAGGTATATACAAAAGTATGAAGGCTGTTGCTTAACGCATTGTAAGCCGCCCTGAGTCTCCGGAGAAGGGCGGCATATAAATCGAACCAATAAATAAATAAATAAATAAAATAAAATAACACCTCTTATTTAAAGAATTAAAGTTGCACTTAATAGAACAACAAATAACACCGTCATTTTTTTGTTCTTTCTTCGATTTGCTTGCAAAAGCTTAAATAAACACATCTACGGAGGATTGGAGCATGTTCCAGATAGGTTCATCTCCAAACATACAGAATCCTAGAATCCTAGGGACCTCGGAGATCTTCTAGTCCAACCCCGTGCCCAAGGCAATAGTCCTTATTCCAGTGGTGGGATTCAAATAATTTAACAACCGGTTCTCTGCCCTAATGATTTCTTCCAACAACCAGTTCAGCAAACTGCTCAGAAAGTTAACAACCAGTTCCCCCGAAGTGGTGCGAACTGGCTTAATCCCACCACTGCCTTATTCCATCCCAAATAAAAATATGTCCAAACTTTTCTTAAAAATTGGACTAAACCCCCTAAACCTCACTTTCAACTGAATGACTTTGGCTAGTCTTAATTCCATCATTCTTCTCCAACTTATAACCAAGCAACAATCAGGTTGCAAACCTCTTCTAATTTATTTTCTTTTTTAGAAATAATGTTAGCCCTCCACCACATTGGGGGGTCAGACAAAACGTTTCCCCTTCCCATTTTTTGACTTTTTAAAATCTTTTAGCTTTGTGCCCCCAGGTAAGAATGATTAAATCCAACAGCATCCCTCCAATAAGGGAGCGATGGAAACCAGGAGATCCCGTAGCTAAATCCAGACTGAACTTTTCAAATAAAAGTTTTGTTTTTTTAAAATAAAAAAATCCCCAAGACTTACAGAGATAGCTAAGGTTTGTCTTCTGCGGGCAGCCTCTTGTTCTGGACAGTCTTTAATAATTTTCTGCGAGGGACGTCCTGCCTTAGGCGTTGGCTGGTGGGGGAAACCCAGCCTTTTTCTCTTCTGGAATCATTTATTGGTGGAATAGCCCATGTCAAAGGAAGATTTGATAGGCAAGCGGTAATGCCGAAGAAAACCCTGGATTTGACTAATACGATAATGGAGAAAGCAAATTCTCACTGCAGAAATGATGGCTGCTCCCAGGAGGCCTATAAAGCTTTTTTTGCAAAGGGAAAAAAACAACAACAAAGAACACATTTGACAAAATAACAGAAATAACAGTGTTGGAAGGGACCCCAGAGGTCTTCTAGTCCAACCCCCAGCTCAGGCAGGAAACTCTATACACCATTTCAGACAAAACGTCGTCCAATCTCTTCTTAAAAACTTCCAGTGATGGAGCACCAACAATTTCTGTCGTATTTTCATATTTCAGGATGTTGAAATTCTGGAAAGAGTGCAGAGAAGAGCAACCAGGATGATTAGGGGATGACTGGAGGATAAAGCATAGGAAGAACGGTTGCAGGAACTGGGTATGTCTAGTCTAATGAAGAGAAGGACTAGGGGAGACATGATAGCAGTCTTCCAATATCTCAGGGGCTGCCCCAAAGAAGAGGGAGTCAAGCTATTCTCCAAAGCACCGGAAGGCAGGACAAGAAGCAACGGGTGGAAACTAATCAAGGAGAGAAGCAACCTGGAACTAAGGAGGAATTTCCTGAAAGTGAGGAGAATTAACCAATGGAACAGCTTGCTAGCAGAAGTTGAGTGCTCCATCACAGGAGATTTTTAAGAAAAGACTGAACAAACATTCTTTCCTTTCCTTTCCTTTCCTTTCCTTTCCTTTCCTTTCCTTTCCTTTCCTTTCCTTTCCTTTCCTTTCCTTTCCTTTCCTTCTGCCTCCTTTCCTTTCCTTCTGCTTCTTTCCTTTCCTCCTTTCCTTTCCTCATTTCCTATTCTTTCCTTTCCTTTCCTTTCCTTTCCTTTCCTTTCCTTTCCTTTCCTTTCCTTTCCTTTCCTTTCCTTTCCTTCTGCCTCCTTTCCTTTCCTTCTGCTTCTTTTCCTTTCCTCCTTTCCTTTCCTCATTTCCTATTCTTTCCTTTCCTTTCCATTCCTTTCCTTTCCTTTCCTTTCCTTTCCTTTCCTTTCCTTTCCTTTCCTTTCCTTTCCTTTCCTTTCCTTTCCTTTCCTCCTTTCCTTTCCTTTCCCTTCTCTTCCCTTCCCTTCCCTTCCCTCCTTTCCTTTCCCTTTCCCTTTCCCTTCCCTTCCCTCCTTTCCTTTCCCTTTCCCTTTCCTTCCCTCCTTTCCCTTTTCTTCTTTCCTTCCCTTTCCTTTCCTTTCCTTTCCTTTCCTTTCCTTTCCTTTCCTTTCCTTTCCTTTCCTTTCCTTCTGCCTCCTTTCTTTTCCTTCTGCTTCTTTCCTTTCCTCCTTTCCTTTCCTCATTTCCTTTCCTTTCCTTTCCTTTCCTTTCCTTTCCTTTCCTTTCCTTTCCTTTCCTTTCCTTTCCTTTCCTTTCCTTCTGCCTCCTTTCCTTTCCTCCTTTCCTTTCCTCATTTCCTATTCTTTCCTTTCCTTTCCTTTCCATTCCTTTCCTTTCCTTTCCTTTCCTTTCCTTTCCTTTCCTTTTCCTTTCCTTTCCTTTCCTTTCCTTTCCTCCTTTCCTTTCCTTTCCCTTCTCTTCCCTTCCCTTCCCTTCCCTCCTTTCCTTTCCCTTTCCCTTCCCTTCCCTCCTTTCCTTTCCCTTTCCCTTTCCCTTCCCTTCCCTTCCCTCCTTTCCCTTTTCTTCTTTCCTTTCCTTTCCTTTCCTTTCCTTTCCTTTCCTTTCCTTTCCTTTCCTTTCCCTTTCCCTTTCCCTTTCCCTTTCCCTTTCCCTTCCTTCATTCTCCATCTCTGGAGGTTTTCAAGAAGAGATTGGACCACAATTTGTCTGAAATGGTACAGGGTCTCCTGCTTTAGCAGGGGGTTGGACTAGAAGACCTCCAAGGTCCCTTCCATCTCTGTTATTCTGTTACATGGCACAATCTCGTGAAATAGGAAAATCAAAGTTTGAATCTTTGCAGCTTGGAAATTTAAATTCCAAGATGAGAAAAATAACAAATGCTAATTTGTCTTCTAGCAACTGCTTTGCAGATGTCCAGAAAATTGTGTTTAGCTTGACTGGCTTTAGGATTTGGGTTTGGTTTTTTTTTTAACTGTAGGGGAAAAAACAGATATACTCTGGATGTGATCTCACTTCCACATCACACAGCCTATTCAAGGAAGCTACAATATCAGCAAAGACCTTTTTTTTTTACTGTCTCCAGATTTCACTGCAAAACGTTGCTGGGAAATAAAAAAAAACTGGCCATCAAAACTCTCCAAGGAATTAAACACACACAGACACACACACAATGAGCACGGCAATACAAACAGATTTCTTTCGAAAACAGAGCACCAGGTGGAAATGCCGCATTGTTAGGCACTGAGTTTTCATCGGAAATTGGAGCGAATGAGAAAGCAGCCAGGACCCTCCAAATTCATTTCTTATACAGGAGCCTAGATAGCTCAGCAGACTAATGCATTGTAATTAACATCCAGCTGTCTGCAATTACTGCAAGTTCAAATCTCACCAGGCTCAAGGTTGACTCAGCCTTCCATCCTTTCGAGGTAGGTAAAATGAGGACCCGGTTTGTGGGGGCAATAAGCTGACTTTGTATAAAATATACAAAAGTATGAAGGCTATTGCTTAACGCATTGTAAGACGCCCTGATTCTCCGGAGAAGGGCGGCATATAAATCAAATTAAAAAATAATAATACAGGGAGTCCTCAACTTTTACGACCACAATTGAGCCTCGGATTTCTGCTGCTGAGCGAGATATTCGTTAAAATGAGTTTTGCCCCATTTTACGGCCTTTCTTGCCATTGTTGTTAAGTGAATCACTGCAGGGGTTTAAGTTAGGAACACGGTTATTAAGCGAATCTGGCTTCCCCATTGATTTGGCTTGTCAGGAGGTCGCAAAAGGGGATCACGTGAGCTCGGGACAATACAACTGTGATAAGTACATGCCAGTTGCCAAGCATCTGGATTTTGAACTTGGCCACAGAGATGTAGCAACGGTCGTAAGTGTGATAAATGGTCACAGGTCTCCAGAAGTTGTGAATGCTTCAACACTGGATGTTTTTAAGGAGATTGGATAACCATTTGTAGGGTTTCCTGCTGAACAGGGGGTTGGACTAGAAGACCTCCAAGGCCCCTCCAACTCTGCTATTCTGCTATCCTTCCTCCCTCCCTCCCTCCCTCCCTCCCTCCCTCCCTCTCCTTCCTTCCTCCTTCTCTCCCTCCCTCTCCTTCCTTCCTTCTTCCCTCCCTCCCTCTCCTTCCTTCCTCCTTCCCTCCCTCTCCTTCCTTCCTCCTTCTCTCCCTCCCTCTCCTTCCTTCCTTCCTCCCTCCCTCTCCTTCCTTCCTTCCTCCTTCCCTCCCTCTCCTTCCTTCCTCCTTCTCTCCCTCCCTCTCCTTCCTTCCTTCCTTCCTCCTTCCTTCCTTCCTCCCTCCCTCTCCTTCCTTCCTTCCTCCTTCCCTCCCTCCCTCTCCTTCCTTCCTTCCTCCTTCCCTCCCTCTCCTTCCTTCCTTCCTCCTTCCCTCCCTCCCTCTCCTTCCTTCCCTTCCTTCCTCCCTCTCCTTCCTTCCTCCTTCTCTCCCTCCCTCTCCTTCCTTCCTTCCCTTCCTTCTTCCTTCCTTCCTCCCTCCCTCTCCTTCCTTCCTTCCTCCTTCTCTCCCTCCCTCTCCTTCCTTCCTTCCCTTCCTTCTTCCTTCCTTCCTCCCTCCCTCTCCTTCCTTCCTCCTTCCCTCCCTCCCTCTCCTTCCTTCCCTTCCTTCCTTCCTCCCTCTCCTTCCTTCCTTCCTCCTTCCCTCCCTCCCTCTCCTTCCTTCCTCCTTCCCTCCCTCCCTTCCCTTCCTTCCTTCCTTCCTTCTTCTCTTCCTTCCTTCCTCCCTTACTCTCTCCCTCCCTCTCCTTCCTTCCTCCTTCCCTCCCTCCCTCTCCTTCCTTCCCTTCCTTCCTTCCTCCTTCCCTCCCTCCCTCCCTTCCTTCCTTCTTCTCTTCCTTCCTTCCTCCCTCCCTCCCTCCCTCTCCTTCCTTCCTTCCTCCTTCCCTCCCTCCCTCTCCTTCCTTCCCTTCCTTCCTTCCTCCTTCCCTCCCTCCCTCCCTCCCTTCCTTCCTTCCTTCTTCTCTTCCTTCCTTCTTCCCTTCCTTCCTCCCTTCCTTCCCCATCTCTGGAGGCTTTTAAGAAGAGATTGGACAGCCATTTGTCTGAAATGGTGTAGGGTTTCCTTCCTCAGCAGGGGGCTGGACTAGAAGACCTCCAAGGTCCCTTCCAACTCTGTTATTCTATTTTCTATATTCTAAGTCACTTTTTTTTTACTGCTGTCGTAACTTCAAACAGTCTCTAAACGAACTGTTGTGAGTCAACGGCTAGCTTGTATTTGGAAAATTCAATTCAATTCAAATGTTGATTGTCAGTGCACAACATATGTAGAATGAGATTGGTTGAGCTCCCAAGTCCCAATGCCCTGAAAATATCATCAGGGAATCTAACATTGCGGTCTCTTGCGTTTAAATCTTTTCAGATTAATCTCCTTCAAGGTATTATATACTATTCCTTACTTTTAAAAACAGTGATGGGTACCCAATCAGTTTTGCCTTCTGAGCAATGGGTGCATTTGAGCTGGCCACTTTTATGTACACCGAGAGCGTATGCACCAAGATAAATTCCTTATGTGTCCAATAACACTTGGCAAATAAAGAATTCTATTCTATTCTATTCTATTCTATTCTATTCTATTCTATTCTATTCTATTCTATTCTTCTATTCTATTCTATTCCATTCCATTCTATTTCTTACTTATATTCCATTCCATTCTATTCTAATCTATTCTATTCTATTTAATTCTTACTTCTATTCTATTCTATTTCTTACTTCTATTCTATTCTATTCTATTATCTATTCTATTCTAATCTATTCTATTCTATTTAATTCTTACTTCTATTCTAGTCTATTTCTTAATTCTATTCTATTCTATTCTATTCTATTCTAATCTATTCTATTCTAATCTATTCTATTCTATTCTATTTAATTCTTATTCTATTTCTTACTTCTATTCCATTCTATTCTATTCTAATTCTATTCTATGTAATTCTTACTTCTATTTAATTCTTACTTCTATTCTATTCTATTTTTTACTTCTATTCTATTCTATTCTATTCTATTCTATTCTATTCTACTCTACTCTAATCTATTCTATTCTAATCTATTCTATTCTATTTAATTCTTATTCTATTTCTTACTTCTATTCCATTTAATTCTTATTCTATTCTATTCTATTCTATTCTATTCTATTCTATTCTATTCTATTCTATTCTATTCTATTCTATTCCTGTTTTCTGAACCTTGGGTGGGGGAGAGAAAGGGTTAAAGAAGAGCACGGCTTCGATCGTGTTGTTGCAGCCACCATTTTGACTTTTTTTGACCCCCTCGGATTCTCCACGGCCGCCATTTTGGGCAACGGCCCAGCCAAATGCTTCCAATCCATCCATTGGCTCCAAAAAGCCCAATCGATTAAATGGAGACTGGGTTGGGGTTTTATTATTATTATTTTTGCTAAAGAAACAAACAGCGAGATGATTTCTTTTGTTCAATTTCCCACAATTAAGTCCAGGAAAGAAATTGAGCAGCTTTTAAGGACCGGGCTAATTGCTCAGAGCTGTTGAACGACTCTGCAATTTACCTCAAGTCCTCCAAATTTACTGGAAAACGGATGAGGCAAATCAAGTCAGACACGTCCTTCCGCCTCCCTCTGTTTTTCCCATGCTGAGTTCCAGAAAAAATTTCATCCGTTTACTTCACCGATGGGTTTCACGTTTTGTTGCTATCAGTTCGCCGCGCAGGCGGACGCTTGCATCGCGCCCCCCGCACAATCCATGCATGCACCCGGCTTTCCACACATGCGCTTTGCTCACGCACTTGCCTTCCGCACATCCATCGGCCTCAAAACTGTGCCTAAATAGGACGGCATAGGGCCGGGGAGGTTGGGAGGGCCCAAGGGTGGGCTTCAAAACTTTTAGCAAGGGGTTCTCTGCCTGGTTGCTGGGTGGACCTGGTTGCTAGTCGGGCTCCTGCACCACGGTGGTGGTGGGAGTATTTTTGCCCTCCCCAGGCTCCAGAGGCTTTCCTTGAGCCTCCAGGAGGGCGAAAACGGCCTCCCCAGGCTCCGGAGGCCCTCTGGAGGCCGGAAATGGGCCTGTTTCCGGCCTTTCCGAACTTCTAGTAGGCCTGTTTTTGCCCTCACTGAGCCTCCACACCAGTGGTGGGTTTCAAAATTTTTTACTACCGGTTCTGTGGGTGCGTCTTAGTGGAGGTGTCTTAGTGGGTGTGGCAGGGGAAGCCTTCTACAACATTGTAGAAGGCTCCACACCCATTTGCACTACTCAGGTGACCCTGAGGACACAGACAAACCTCCAAGTGGCCTCAACGACTCTCTAAAATGATGCAATTGGCCAGGAGTGTAAATCCTTCCATTCCCCACCATCTGGGCAGAGCTGAAGAAACTTCTTGGGATGAGAAGCGAAACGTCTTCAAAGAAAAACCAGAAAGTCCAGTTGCCTCTTGAAAAAAGGACCTTTGGGACAACCTTTCCCTAGTCAGAGAGGAAAGAATAGTTTCAAGAGGAAGATGGGACACCAGAGATGCTCTGCCTTAATAGAAGAGAAGATTTGTAGCTCAGGGTTCAACTGTGGTGGGAAAGTGGGGATTGTGGAGGAGGAGGAGGAGGAGGAGAACTATGGGGTCCTTAGTGCTACTGGATTGCTTGTTTTCTTGCAGACGTTTCATCACCCAACTAGGTAACATCATCAGCACTAGAAGGGAGTGGGGTGTATGGAGAGGAAGAGGGGAAGCACTGTGGGGGATTCTCAGTGATTTCTGAGCTTGGTTGTTTTCTTGTAGACGTTTCATTACCCAACTAGGGAACAATATCAGTGGTAGAGGAGAGGGGCTTTGGGAAAGGGAGGAGGAGGAGGAGGAGGAGGAGGAGGAGGAGGAGGAGGAGGAGGAGGAGGAGGACTGAAGAGTGCCCTCTGAGCTTGATGGTTTTCTTGCAGACATCTCATGACTTAGCTAGGGAACAATATCAGTGCTAGAGGACAGTGGCTTTCAGGAACGGAGGAGGAGGAGGAAGAGGAGGAGGAGGACTGAAGAGTGTCCTCTGACCTTGATGGTTTTCTTGCAGACATCTCATGACCTAACTAGGGAACAATATCAGTGCTAGATGGGAGGATGGTTGTGGAGAGGAGGAGGTGGTGGCGGAGGACTACGACTATGGAGTCCTGGGTCCTTTCTGAGCTTGGTTGTTTTCTTGCAGACATTTCATGACCCAACTAGGGAACATCATCAGTGCATTCAGAGAGAAGGGGCTCAGTTATTATTAGCTCTGTCCCAAAAAGAAAGTCGGAGATCGTTTTTCTTTACAAATCGGTTTTAATGTATAATCCTTTGGTCACTTTTTTTTAGAAAAAAAAATTAAATTCTGAATTTTGATCACGGTAACCGGGGAGGTGTTGAAATGGTCGTAAGTGTGAAAAACAGTCATAAGTCGCTTTTTTTTTTAGTGCTGTTGTAACTTTGGCCACTAAATGAACTGTTGTAAGTTGAGGACTGCCTGTAATCAAGAGGGGAAGCCATCTGGAAATTTCCTGACAGTGAGAACCATTAACCAGTGGAACTGCTTGCCACCAGACGTTGTGGGTGCTCCCACACTGGAGGTTTTTAAGAAGAGATTGGACAGCCATTTGTCTGAAATGGCTTAGGGTCTCTTGCTCGAGCAGGGGCTGGACTAGAAGACCTCCAAGGTCCCTTCCAGTTGTATTCTGATTGATTCAGTTATAGAGAGACCAAGAATCTCAGCTGCAAAGTTATGACCTAAGACCTCTTGATTTGAGCAAGGGGTTGGACTAGAAGACCTCCAGGGTCCCTTTTGAGTCTAAGATTCTATGATTCCTGATTGACCTCAGAATTCGATCACATGCCCAAGGTTAATATTGATCCCTTTTATGGGGAAACTAATCAAGAGAGAGATGCAACCTAGAACTAAGGAGAAACTTCCAGATAGTGAGAACCATTAACCAGTGGAACAGCTTGCCACTAGAAGTTGTGGGTGCTCCATCACTGGAAGTTTTTAAGAAGAAATTGGACAGCCATTTGTCCGGAATGGCATAGGATCTCCTGCTTGAGCAGGGGGTTGGACTAGAAGACCTCCAGGGTCCCTTTTGAGTCTAAGATTCTATGATTCCTGATTGACCTCAGAATTCGATCACCTGCCCAAGGTTAATGTTGATCCCTTTTATGGGGAAACTAATCAAGAGAGAGAAGCAACCTAGAACTAAGGAGAAACTTCCAGATAGGGAGAACCATTAACCAGTGGAACAGCTTGCCACCGGAAGTTGTAAATGCACCAACACTGGACATTTTTAAGAAGAGATTAGATAACCATCTGTCTGAAATGGTACAAGGTTTCGTGCCTAAGCAGGGGGTTGGACTAGAAGACCTCCGAGGTCCCTTCCGGCTCTGTTCTGCCGTAATTCCTCTTCAGCATCACGTAAGCTGCACCCACGGCAGCATCGGCGACTTTGCCGAAGACCACGGGGAGAGCGAAGGCCGCCTCCACTTCCTGCTTCATCACCTCGTTTTGGCAGAGTCCGCTTCCGCTGGCCACGATCCGTTTCGCCCCGGCGTCCTTCAAGCTCTCGGAGGGAAGCATGGAGTGCAGGTTTCGGATCACCCCTCGGCACAAAGCCCGGATCACCTGCCCCAAGGAAATTTCGGAAGCCGCGATCGCCGTCACCGAAGCCAGACCGGTGGGCGCGTGCCTTTCCCCGAAGACGGTGGGGCAGATGTGAAGACAGGTCTCGGTGTGGGTCAGGCCGGCTTCAATCATCGGTCGGTAGAGAGTCGATTCGGAGACTTCGATCCCTGCGAAAAAGGAGGAGACGGTGGAGCAGGGATTGAAGGGGAGCGGAAAAGACCTCGGTTTACGACCACTATACAGCCCCAAATTTCTGTTGTTGAGCGTGACATTCGTTAAAGGGGAGGAGGAAGAGGAAGGAGGGAGGGAAGGAGGAAAGAAATGGAAGGAAGGAAGATGACAAAGTGAAAAGGAAGGAAGGAAAGAATGGGGAAGGGAGGAAGGAGAGAGGGAAGATGAAGGAGGAAGGGAGGAAGAGTGGAAGGAAGGAGAGAGGGAAGAAAGGAAGAGAGGGGGAGGAGGAAGAGATGGGAGGAAGGTAGGAGAGAGGGAAGGAAAGAAGGAAAGAAGGATAGAATGGGGGAGGGAGGAAGGAAGGAAAGAATGGGTAAGGAAGGAAGGAAGGACAGAATGGGGGAGGGAGGGACGGAGGGGGAGGAGGAAGAGAAAGGAGAGAGGGAGGGAGGAAGGGGGGAGGAAGGAAGGAAAGAAGGATGGAAGGAAAGTGAGAAAGTGGAAAGGAAGGAAGGAAGTAGGAAGGAAAGAAGGAAGGAAGGAAGATGAGAAAGTGAAAAGGAAGGAAGGAAAGAATGGGGAAGGGAGGAAGGAAGGAAAGAATGGGAAAGGAAGGAAGGACAGAATGGGGGAGGGAGGGACGGAGGGGGAGGAGGAAGAGAAAGGAGAGAGGGAGGGAGGAAGGAGGGAGGAAGGAAGGAAAGAAGGAAGGAAGATGAGAAAGTGAAAAGGAAGGAAGGAAAGAATGGGGAAGGGAGGAAGGAAGGAAAGAATGGGAAAGGAAGGAAGGACAGAATGGGGGAGGGAGGGACGGAGGGGGAGGAGGAAGAGAAAGGAGAGAGGGAGGGAGGAAGGAGGGAGGAAGGAAGGAAAGAAGAATGGAAGGAAAGTGAGAAAGTGGAAAGGAAGGAAGGAAGTAGGAAGGAAAGAAGGATGGAAGGAAAGTGAGAAAGTGGAAAGGAAGGAAGTAGGGAGGAAGGAAAGAAGGATGGAAGGAAGGTGAGAAAGTAGAAAGGAAGGAAGGAAGTAGGGAAGAAGGACGGAAGGGAGAAAGAAGAAAAGGATGAAGAGAAGGGAGGGAGGAAGGGAGGGAGGGAGGGAGAGGGAGGGAAGGAAAGGAGGAAGGAATGAAGGAACGAAGGGGGAGGGAGGAACGAAGGAGAGGGAGAGAGGGAAGGAAAGAAGAAAGGAACAAAGGATGGATGGAAGGAGGGAGGGAGGAAGGAAGGAAGGAAAGAAGGAGAGAGGGAAGGAAAGAAGGAAGGAAAGAAGGAAAAGAAGGAAGGAAGGGATTGCAAGGCTGAGGACGGCAAACCTTCCCCACCCCCCACCCCTCTGCTTGCATTCCCAGAGCTAAGCTAAGCCCCCCCCCACCTAGCTCAGCCATCCATCCAACCAGCATCTTCACGAACGTCGCCATCACATTTCCGCCGTTCAGCGAAGCAGCCACCGCCAGGTAGCGGTTGTCGAAATACGGGAAATACTGTACAGGGGAATTTGGCTCGGGGGACTCCATGGGCTGAAACTCGGGGGGCATGGAGACCGCCAACTGGGCAGACGTCCCGACGTTGAGAACTGGACAGGCGGGAAGGAGAGAGAGAGAGAGAGAGAGAGAGAGACAATAAAGTAAAAACGAGAAGCCTCCTTTTAAAAATGAGACTTTTCTCCCAGCCCGGTTGCTCAACTAAGTTAAGTGGCAAAAGTATTTCATTTATTTAGGTTTACAAACAGCCCTTCTCGTACGACCACAACGGAGCCCAACATTTCTGCTGCTAAGCGAGACAGTTGTTAAGTGGGTTTTGCCCCCTTTTAGGATTTTTCCCGTCGCTTCCTCTTTTCTCCATGTCACAAACGCCTCTCCTTTCTAGCATTGATGATGTTACCTAGTTGGGTCATGAGATGCCTGCAAGAAAGCCACCAAGCTCAGAAAGCACCAAGGACCCCACAGTCATCGTTGTCCTTCTCCTCCTCGTTCTCTCTTCTAGCACTGATGATGTAACTTTTGTGGTCCGCCAGCAGCCTGCAGAGCTGGCAGCGGAGTCAGACAGTGAGGAGGCTGGGGAGGAACATGGGCCAGTCCTGGAGTCTGGGGAAGGCTCGGACGAGGGCTCTGCGTCGGAGGCAGAGATGGGGCCAGGGCCATCTGGGAGTGATGCGTGGACTCCGGAGCCTCCAGAGTCGGACAGCAGAGAGGCAGAGGAACAGGAGGAGCCTATTCCTAGTGCGCTCATGCGCAGAGCTGCCAGAAGGCAAGAACAGTTAAAACTAAAGGGACAACTCAGGAGTAAGGCCTGGAGATGATTGGCCCCTCCCATAAGGCTTAAAAAGAGCAGCAAAGGCTCTTGGGCTCTTTGTAGGAAAGCAACGTTGTTAATTCTGTTCCCAGTCGGCATCTCTGTTTGATTCTGGACTCCGTGTGGCTTTGCCAAGTAGGTCTTTGGCAGAGTGTCAAGGGAGATAAAAGGTGGGTGATTATCCCGAAGGATTTTTTGCAACTAACTGGGACTCAGCTGTGAATGAACGTAATTCACAGCTGTTGCAATAAAAGAGGTTTTTGGGACGACTCTCTGTATTTTAATGACTCAGGAAGCCTAGATCACAACAGTAAGCTAATTGGGTCATGAAACGTCGGCAAAAGAAACCGCCCAGCTCAGAGAGCCTCAAGGACCCCACAGAGCCAAATTCCTCTACAAGCCTAAAGTTTATTTTTTATTTTATTTTAATTTTAATTTTGATTTATATGCCGCCCTTCTCCGGAGACTCAGGGCGGCTTACAATGCGTTAAGCAATAGCCTTCATCCTTTTGTATATTTATACAAAGTCAGCTTATTGCCCCCACAAACTGGGTCCTCAATTTACCTACCTTAGAAAGGATGGAAGGCTGAGTCGACCTTGAGCCTGGCGAGATTCGAACCTGCAGTAAGTTACCTTTTCCTGCAAAGCAGAATAATCTTCCCTCGCTCAAGTTCCAACATTTCCATTCTTGGCTTCAGCGGCACCTACCTGCATCGCTGTTTTCAGACATGCAAGAGTAAACCGAGCACTGGAAATCTCCCAAGGCTACCCCAACCTTGGTCCCGGCTGGGATCCAGTGCCACACCTGGCAGGTTTCCCCAGCAAGATCTCCAGAATCAACCACTTCAGGAAGCAAGTGGATAGGAAAGCCAGCGTCTTTCAAACTAAAAAAAGAGAAACAGGAATGAGAAGAGAAGCAGGCTGAATAATACGGATAGGTAGACCTCCATTTACGACCACAATTGAGCCCAATTTTTTCATTGCTAAGTGAGACAGTTGTTAAGTTATGTTTTGCCCCATTTAAGGACTTTTATAGCCACCGTTGTTAAGCGAATCACTGCATTTGGTAGGCTAGCCACACGGTTGTTAAGTGAATCTG
Source organism: Arizona elegans (assembly GCA_022577455.1). Lineage (NCBI taxonomy): Eukaryota > Metazoa > Chordata > Lepidosauria > Squamata > Colubridae > Arizona > Arizona elegans. The sequence continues at coordinate 17,165,072 of JAKOOJ010000017.1, forward strand.
GCTTCCCCATTGACTACTGCTGGTCAGTAGGTCGCAAAACCGTCATAAATATAAGTCAGTTGTCAAGCGTCAAGTGACCATGGGGGATGATGCAACGGTCATAAATGTGAAAACTGGTCATACGTCATTGTTTGTCAGTGGCATTGTAACTTCAAATGAATGGTGGTAAGTTGAGAACTGCCTGTATTCCATTTTTATAGTTCTTTATGCCATTTCTATATTTGTTTGATTGCTGTATTAGCTCCATTTCTGTATTTATTCTATTTTTAAGGCCACCCACCACAATCAATGCATTTAAAATAAAAAGAACATTTTTAAACTTAAACTTAACTTAAATGTTAAAGAAAGTGCATTAAGAGGGGAGGACTTCAGCTCCCAGAATTCCCCAGGCAGCCATGCTGGCTGGGGAATTGTGGGAGCTGAAGTTCAGTCTTCTTAAAGCATTCTGGTGAGGGAATTCTGGGAGTTACCCCTCTGAAAGCATGCTGGCTGGGGAATTCTGGGAGTGGAAGTCCACCCATCTTAAAGCATGCTGGTTGGGGAATTATGGGAGTGGAAGTCCACCTATTTAAAGCATGCTGGCTGGGGAATTATGGGAGTGGAAGTCCACCCCTCTTAAAGCAGTCTGGCTGGGGAATTCTGGGAGTGGAAGTCCACCCCTCTTAAAGCATGGCTGGCTGGGGAATTCTGGGAGTGGAAGTCTACCCCTCTTAAAGCAGGCTGGCTGGGGGATTCTGGGAGTTGAAGTCCATGCATTTTAAAGCATGCTGGCTGGGGGATTCTGGGAGTGGAAGTCCATCCCTCTTAAAACAGGCTGGCTGGGGGATTCTGGGAGTTGGTCCATGCATTTTAAAGCATGCTGGCTGGGGAATTATGGGAGTGGAAGTCCACCTATCTAAAGCATGCTGGCTGGGGAATTCTGGGAACTGAATTACACCCTCTTAAAGCAGGCAGGCTGGGGGATTCTGGAATTCCACCCATATTCAAGTTGCCAGGTTTATCATATTTTTTATTTTATTTTAGTTAGTTAGTTTGTCAAACATGTTCGAGAAAACAGGCGTAAGTATAAACATGGCCATGAACACAGGAAATGAATACGAATAAATGGGGGCAGTAGGACAGGGACGGTAGGCACGCTGGTACGCTTATGCACGCCCCTTAAAGACCTCTTAGGAATAGGGTGAGGTCAACAGTAGACAGTCTAAGGTTAAAGTTTTGGGGGTTTGGGGAAGAAACTACAGAGTCAGGTAGTGCATTCCAGGCCTTGACCACTCTGTTGCTGAGGTCATATTTTCTGCAATCGAGTTTGGAGTGGTTTACCTTGAGTTTGTTATCTATTGTGTGCTTGTGTGTTATTGCGGTTGAAGCTGAAGTAGTCTTTGACAGGAAGGACGTTGTAGCAAGACAATTTTGTGTACTACACTTAGGTCAGAATGCAGGCGGCAGAAACCCCAGTGCACAGATGGTAGTGAGAACAGTGTATGGGTGCTGTGGCACATCAGTGGCCTAGGCAGTTAGTAGCTGATTCCGACAGCAAGGAGGCTGGTGTGGTGCTGCGCCAGCAGCCTGTGCAGCTGGCGCTCGAGTCGGACAATGAGGAGGCTGGAGAAGATGTGGTGGCAGAGGTGGGGATTCAGAACCTCCAGAAGCTCCCATAAGTGAAGAGGAAGAAGAGGAGGAGCCTCTTCTCGATGCACGGGTGCGCAAAGCTGCCAAAAGGCAGGAGTGGCTCCTCAGGAGGAGGTCTCCTCGAGAGTAACGCTTGGGACTAATTGGCCATTCCCCTAGCCTATTTAAGGAGGAACACCGACTGAAGCAATTTGTAGGGAACAACTTTAGTTCACTCTCCTTCGTGTCTGGATTTCAGAAAACATTTGATTCGGCTCTTGTTTCTCTCTTGTCAGTTTTCCTGCAAATTGCTTCTGGGCATTCTGCCAACCACAGTAAGATTACGGTTATCTGAAAGACTGTGCCTCAGAATTGAGTTATTATTCTTTGGATTCTTGTCGGCTGTTAATGAAGTTAAATGAACAGCCCTTGTTCAGAAAAGACTGATTTAAACTGTGTTTGTGTTCGAACAACTGCTAAGAAAGCTCATTAGTAGTTCTTAATTAGTAAACTAAGGTTTATATGGACTTTGTGTGTGCTGTGTTCTTTGGGGTTTCGTAGCTGGGGCAGAACAATGGGGTAGCCAGGCTCCCTTTGAGTCTCCCATGCTGAGACTTACAGTGTAGTGTTCCAGGATTTGTCGAGGCTACTGAAGTATCCCCAGGCAGCAGCATTTTGCACGGACATCTGTGGCTTCTCTCGGCCACAAAGCATGGCCACGACGTAGTCCTGGATCGTTCCAGCAGCGGTGTAAGGTGCCAGGAAACCTGGCCTAGGCAGTAAGGAAAGAGAAGCAGTTCAGACAGACAAAGAGAAAGAAAGAAAGGAAGGAAGGAAGGAAGGAAGGAAGTAAGGAAGGAAGGGAAGGAAAAAAGGAAGGAAAGAAAGAAAAAAGAAAGGAAGGAAGGAAGGAAAGGAAAGGAAGGAAGGAAAGGAAGGAAAAAAGGAAGGAAAGAAAGAAAGAAAAAAAGAAAGGAAGGAAGGAAGGAAAGGAAGGAAAAAAGGAAGGAAAGAAAGAAAGAAAAAAGAAAGGAAGGAAAGGAAGGAAGGAAAGGAAAGAAAGAAAGAAAAAAGGAAGGAAGGAAGGAAGGGAAAGGAAGGAAGGAAGGAAGGAAAGGAAGAAAAAAAGGAAGGAAAGAAAGAAAGGAAAAAGAAAGGAAGGAAGGAAAGAAAGGAAGGAAGGAAGGAAAGGGAGGGAAGGAAGGAAGGAAAGGGAGGAAAAAAGGAAGGAAAGAAAGAAAGAAGGAAGGAAGGAAGGAAAGAAAGAAAGAAGGAAAGAAGGAAGGAAGAAAAAAGAGAAGGAAGGAAAGAAAGGAAAGGAGGGAAGGAGGAAGGAAGGAAGGAAAAAGGAAGAAAGGAAAGAAAGAAAGAACATTTATTACTTTCCATACATTATGGAAAAACTGAGTGGCATAAAGTTATGCACACACACACACACACACAAACAAATATATTCCTCAACTTGCAACAGTTCATTTAGTGACTATTCAAAGTTACGATGGCACTGAAAAACGTATGACCCTTTTTCAGTTACAACCTTTCCGGCATCCTCGTGATCATGTGATCGAAATTCAGATGCTCTGCAACTGGCTCGTATTTATGACGGTTGCAGTTTCCCGTGTGTGTGTGTGTGTGTGTGTGTGTGTGTGTGTGTGTGTGTCGGGGGGGTGTCACGCGAATCCCCTTTGACAACCTTCTGACAAGCAAAGTCGGTGGGGAAGCCCGATTCACTTAACAACCGAATGACTAACTAATCACTAACTGCAGGGATTCACATAACAACGGTGGCAAGAAAGGTTGTAAAATGGAGCAAAACTCATTGAACCAACGTCACCCTCCACAACAGAAATATTGGGGCTCCGTTGTGGTCGTAACGGATGACGTTATCTAGTTGGGTCATGAAACGTCTGCAAGGAAACCCCCAAGCTTAGAGAGCACCAAGGTCCTCACAGTCCTCTACTCCTCCTCCTCTTCTTCCTCCTCCTCCTCTTTTTCTTCCTCCTCCCCCTCCCCCTCCTCTTCCTCCTCCTCTTCTTCCTCTTCCCCTTCTCCTCCTTCACTTCTTCCTCCTCTTCCTCTTCTTCCTCCTCCCCCTCTTTCTCCTTCTCCTCTTCCTCCTTTTTCTCTTCTTCCTCCTCCTCCTCCCCTTCCTCTTCCTTTTCCTTCCTCCTCTTCTTCCTCCTTTTCCTCTTCTTCCTCCTCCGCCTCCTCTTCCTTTTCCTCCTTCTCTTCTTCCTCTTCCCCTTTTCTTCCTTCACTTCTTCCTCCTCTTCCTCCTCCTCTTCTTTGTCCTCCCCCTTTCTCCTTCTCCTCTTCCCCTTCTCCTCCTTCACTTCTTCCTCCTCTTCCTCTTCTTCCTCCTCCCCCTTTCTCCTTCTCTTCCTTTTCCTCTTCTTCCTCCTTTTCCTCTTCCTCCTCTTCCTCCTCCTTTTCCTCCTCCTCCTCCTCTTCCTTTTTGCAAACCCCGCTCCCTTCTAGCACTGATGACGTTCCCTAGTTGGGCCATGAAACGTCTGCAAGAAAAGCACCAACCGCAGAGAGCACCAAGGACCCCTCATTTCGACCCCGAGCCACAAATATTCTCCGTTTAAAATAGGGGTCTCCAATCTTGGCAACTTTTAAGACTTGTGGACTTCAACTCCCAGAATTCCTCAGCCAGCAGCAGCTGGCTGAGGAATTCTGGGAGTTGAAGTCCACAAGTCTTAAAAGTTGCCAAGATTGGAGACCCCTGGTTAAAAAACATGACCCTTGGAGGAAGCCCCGACCGACATCCGAAGGGCTGCCGTACCTGTTCTTCAAGAGCCAGAAGATGGTGGCACAGCCGTAGCCGGAAGACACGCTGAGATGCGAACGCGGCTCAGGGAGGGAAGAGAGGAATTTGGGGCTGCAGCGGCCATCTTGCCAGGTGATGAGGTGACTGACTTTATCCGGCTGAAAACTCCACCGGTCTCCACTTTCGGTCCATTTCCCACCTGAAAGAGGCAGGTGAGGGCTCAGGTGGAGGCGCATCAGGGACCAGGCGGATCACAACCTTGCTTTTTCATGGTGTCCTCGACACACAAAGGGCCCTGTGTTGCACGTTATTTAAACAGGTACTGTTGTTTCCCCGAAAATAAGACCCTGTCTTATTTTTTTTTTTAACCCCGAAATAAGCGCTTGGCCTTATTTTCAGGAAAGTCTTATTTATTTTTTTTTAATGGAATTTTATTAAATAAAGAATATATTACAATTCAACCTTTACGGTTCGGCAACGTGTAGTCATTTTGTATATTTACAGGTGCGGTATCTAATAAATTTATACAAATAACATACAATTTATACATAGGTTCTTATAAAGCTAATTACAATTAAATTATGATACTATGATATATAGATTTAATCAATAGTTAAACATTGTCCCTCATACGAGTTAACTTTTGCATTTATTTTCCAACCATCTATACCACAAATCCCATATCGTGTAGAATTCTGAGTCCTCCTTCCCGTTTAACACATATATTAATCTGCACATTTCTGTGCATTCCAATATTTTATTGACTATCTGTTCCTCAGTTGGACATCTTTTCTCTTTCCAATATCTGGCATAGGAGAGTCTAGCAGCTGTGACAATATGTATAATCAAATATTTCTTTTCCTCTCGGGAAGGTCTTATTATTTGGGGGCACATGGAGCAAGACGGGGGCTCCTCTTGCCATTTTACCTGATTTCCAGCTCTGTCTCCCTAACCCTAACCAGAGGAAACGGCGTGCGGTTAAATATTTTTGGGGAGGGCTTATTTTAGCACATGTGCTCAAATGCCCAATTGGGCGTATTACCAGGGGAGGTCTTATTTTCGGGGAAACAGGGTAACTCTTCGACTTACAGTCATTCATTCATTCATTCATTCATTCATTCATTCATGAGATTTATATTGCCGCCCATTCTCACATGGCAACTCAAGGCAGCTTACAAGAATATAAAAACATCATATAAAAACAATAAGACCAATAAAAGAGAGAATCCTATACGATAAAATAAAAATAACCCCACCACCCCGGCGACAGCACCTCACACGAGCCATTGAATGGGCTTCATCCAGGAGGGGGGCTGCCGGGGGTTCGCAGGGGTTCGGGAGAACCTCTAGCTAAGATTCGGTGCAGTTTGGAGAACCCCCAAATCAGGGGTGAAATGCTCCCAGTTCGGACCAGATCGCCCGATCCGGTAGCGATGGAGGCGGGTGGTTCGGAGAACCGGTAGCAAATATCCCTCCCCCCCCCATTGCCCAGCTGAGACGCGCAATCATCAGAGGCTTTTTTTTTTATTTTTAAAAGCATTTTTTCTACAACCTCTTTGGCCGAAAAAATGCTTTTAAAAGTAAAAAAAAAAGCCTCTGATGATCGCGCGGCTCAGCTGGGATCATCAGAGGCTTTTAAAAGCATTTTTTCTACAACCTCTTTTGCCGAAGAGGTTGTAGAAAAAAATGTTTTTAAAAGGAAAAAAAGCCTCTGCTGATCAGGCAAGTCATCTGGGATCATCAGAAGCTTTAAAAAGAAAAAAGAAAACCTCTGCTGATCAGGCAAATCAGCTGGGTTCGTCAGAGGCTTTTAAAAGCATTTTTTTTTGCAACCTCTTCAGCCGAAGAGGTTGTAGAAAAATGGTATTTTTTTAAAAAAAAGTTGGCCACGCCCACTGTCATATTAACCCCCCCCACCAAGCCACGCCCACAGAACCGGTAGTAACAAATTTTACATTTCACCACTGCCCCAAATCCCATTCCTGGCTGGCCCTGCCCTGCCCATCCCGCCCCACCCCTCCCAGGAGTCTCCACGCGGCCTGTTTTGGATGCAGGTAAGTGCAGGGCGCGCGTGGAGGCTCAGGGAGGGTGAAAAACGGGCCTACCGGAAGGCCGGGAAAGCCGGAAACGGGCCCATTTCTGGCCTCCAGAGGGCCTCCGGAGCCTGGGGAGGCCTTTTTCATCCTCCCAGAAGCTCAAGAAAAGCCTCTGGAGCCTGGGGACAGCAAAAATGCCCCCCTGCCGTGATGCAGGAGGCCGACATGGCCACGCCCACCATGGCCACGCCCACCCAGCAACCGGGCAAAGAACCCCTTGCTAAAATTTTTGAAGTCCACCCCTGGCTCCATCCCACTCTGAGTTCCCCAAGACCGCTGGCAGAACCAGATCTTCAGTGCCTTCTGGAAGAGTATCAGATTGGGGGCCATTCTAGTCTCTGGGGGGATGATGTTCCAGAGAGAGAGGGAGCCACCACGGAGAAGGCCTTTCTGGGTCCCATCAGGTGAGTCTCCCTCAGGGATGGGACCCACAACATTGGTGTGAGCCTGGGTGGTGCAGTGGACTAAGTACTGTTAAAGTAGTACTTAGCTGCTTGCAATTACTGCGAGTTCAAATCTCACCAGGCTCAAGGTTGACTCAGCCTTCCATCCTTCCGAGGTAGGTAAAATGAGGACCCGGATTGTGGGGGCAATAAGCTGACTTTGCATTGCAAGCTGCCCTGAGTCTCCGGAGAAGGGCGGCATATAAGTCGAACCAATAAATAAATAAAATAAATAATTCCCTGACTCCCCACTCTGGTGGGTCGGTCGGACTAGAAGACCTCTGAGGTGCCTCCTAACCATGTTCTTCTATGTACTAAATCTCACCTTTTCCAGCTTCCCAAAACATCACCCCGTGCATTTGTCCGGAAATGCCAATGCAGCAAACTCTTTGGGTAAAAGCCGGAGAAAGAGTCACCAGACAGCTGTTCAAAGCTTCGAGGATTCCGTGGACATCCTGCTCATTCTCCTGAGAAAGAAAGAAAGAAAGAAAGAAAGAAAGAAAGAAAGAAAGAAAGAAAGAAAGAAAGAAAGAAAGATAGATGGAAGGAAGGTGAGAAAGTGGGAAAGAAGGAAGGAAGGAAGGCGAGAAAGTGGGAAAGAAAGGAAGGAAGGAAGGAAGGAAAAACAGGAGAAGGGAGGAAGGAAGGAAGGAAAAAAAAGGAAGAGTGGAGGAAAGAAAGAAAGATAGATAGATGGAAGGAAAGTGAGAAAGTGGGAAGGAAGGAAAGAAGGAAGGAGGAAAGAAGGAAGGTGAGAAAGTGGGAAGGAAGGAAAGAAGGAAGGAGGAAGGAAGGTGAGAATGTGGGAAAGAAAGAAAGAGAAAGGAAGAAGGAAGGAAGGAAGAAAGGAAGGAAGGTGAGAAAGTGGGAAAGAAAGGAAGGAAGGAAGGAAAAACAGGAGAGAAGGGAAGGAAGGGAAAAAGGGAAGAGGGGAGGAAAAAAGAAAGAAAGATAGATAGATAGATGGAAGGAAGGTGAGAAAGTGGGAAGGAAGGAAAGAAGGAAGGAGGAAGGAAGGAAGGTGAGAAAGTGGGAAGGAAGGAAAGAAGGAAGGAGGAAGGAAGGTGAGAATGTGGGAAAGAAAGAAAGAGAAAGGAAGAAGGAAGGAAGGAAGAAAGGAAGGAAGGTGAGAAAGTGGGAAAGAAAGGAAGGAAGGAAGGAAAAACAGGAGAGAAGGGAAGGAAGGGAAAAAGGGAAGAGGGGAGGAAAAAAGAAAGAAAGATAGATAGATGGAAGGAAGGTGAGAAAGTGGGAAGGAAGGAAAGAAGGAAGGAGGAAGGAAGGAAGGTGAGAAAGTGGGAAGGAAGGAAAGAAGGAAGGAGGAAGGAAGGTGAGAAAGTGGGAAAGAAAGAAAGAGAAAGGAAGAAGGAAGGAAGGAAGAAAGGAAGGAAGGTGAGAAAGTGGGAAAGAAAGGAAGGAAGGAAGGAAAAACAGGAGAGAAGAGAAGGAAGGGAAAAAGGGAAGAGGGGAGGAAAAAAGAAAGAAAGATAGATAGATAGATGGAAGGAAGGTGAGAAAGTGGGAAGGAAGGAAAGAAGGAAGGAGGAAGGACGGTGAGAAAGTGGGAAAGAAAGAAAGAGGAAGGAAGGAAGGAAGGAAGGAAGGAAGGGTTTATGAAATTAATTCTCAATTAGTCATTACAGGATTCTCTACGTCAAACTGAAAATGGGATTCTCCAGACTATGAATCAGAAATCAAAAGATGATCAGGGATGGAAATCTAGGTCCCAGAAGAATTAATCAGTGGAACAACTTGCCACCAGAAGTTGTGGGTGCTCCATCACTGGAGTTTTTTAAAGAAGAGACTGGACAGCCATTTGTCAGAAACGGTACAGGGTTCTCCTGTTTGAGCAAGGGGTTGGACTAGAAGACCTCCGAGGTCCCTTCCAACTCTATTCTCTATTCACCTTACCCGCAACTGAGGGTCTTTGATGGGCACATCGGCCTGAACCGGCTTAGTGCAGCTGGCGACCAGGGACGGGCCCTTCTTTGTTTTTTCCACCAGGGCTACTTTGACCGACGTGGTACCCAGATCGATGCCAAGGATGCACGGGGCCGGCAGCCCGACAGACCTCCGTCTCTCCTGCGCCATCCTTGAGGCCTGGATTCTGGACCACTGCTGGAAAAAATGAAACCACGTTAGTCCTACACCTGCTCAACTGGAGAGACCGCAGCGGGACGAATTTTGGATGCTTTTTAAATCACTGTTTTTAAAATGTCCTTATTGTTTTCTTTTTTTTTATTTAAAAAGTTTTTTTATTTTATAAACAAACAAACAAACGATACATAATCAATCATTCAATATATCTTCTGAATACATCTTTTGTGTCTTCTTTTTACTCTTCCAATATTTATCATATCTTAATATTATCATTTCCTTTATTATATTTCCCCCACATTTCTTACTTCTCTATTAATACATTTATCTATCTTTTAATTTTATTTAAAAATTAGACAATTTTATCCCCACACAACCTTCAACCCCCACCCCCCACCCCGACTTCCCAGAGCAAAAACAGGGTATAACATTAAACAAGCATAAACTAAAATATACTAACTTACTACAAGATTCAAAACTCCCTCGCACTCTTTAACTCCTCTTTTAAAAGTTATTCATCAGCCTCCCCTTTTAAAATTCTAAATTAAACATTTTAAAACTTTCTTTAAATCATATCTTTTTAGAAAAAAGAAAAAAAGAAAAAGAAAAAAGAAAAAATACTATTTTAGGTTAAACCTTTTAAAATCTCTTAACTTTAAAGTTAACCATTTTAATACCTCGATAACTTTTAAAAAGCTATCCATTTTTAGTTAAACATTTTTACTTAAACTTAAAAAATACTAATCTCAGTAAGCTGAGTAAAATGTCCTTATTGTTTTCAAAGCAGAGACATCACCCTGCCAACAAAAGTGCATATAGTCAAGGCCATGGTTTTCCCAGTTGCAATGGATGGCTGTGAAAGTTGGACCATAAGGAAGGCTGAGCGCCAAAGAATGGAGGCCTTTGAACTCTGGTGTTGGAGAAGACTCCTGCGAGTCCCTTGGACTGCAAGGCGATCAAACCGGTCAGTCCTAGAGGAGATCAACCCTGACTGCTCTTTAGAAGGCCAGGTCCTGAAGAGGAAACTCAAATACTTTGGCCACCAAATGAGAAGGAAGGACTCCCTGGAGAAGAGCCTCATGCTGGGAACAATGGAGGACAAAAGGAGAAGAAGGGGACGGCAGAGAATGAGGTGGCTGGATGGAGTCGCTGAAGCAGTCGGCGTGAGCTTAAATGGACTCCAGAGGATGATAGAGGACAGGAAGGCCTGGAGGAACGTTGTTCTCTCCCAGCTACGGACCCCAAAGAACGCCGCACACACAAAGTCCGTTCAAATCTTAGTTTACTAAATAAACCAGTTTTTTTACAACGGCTGTTAATTAACTGCATTAACAGCCGCCAAGAATTCAAAGAATAATACTGAAAGCTTACTGTGGTTGTCAGAATGCCCAGAAGCAATTTGCAGGAAGCTGATAAGCAAAACAATACATGAAGGTATGTGAACGAAGTTGTTCCCTGCAAATTGCTTCAGTCGGCATTCCTCCTTAAATAGGCTAAGGGAGTGGCCAAGTAGCCCCAAGCCTTACTCTCGAGGAGACCTCCTCCTGAGGAACCACTCCTGCCTTTTGGCAGCTCTGCGCGCCCGTGCATCGAGAAGAGGCTCCTCCTCTTCGTATTCTTCACTTTTGGAAGCTTCTGGAGGTTCTGAAGGCCCTAGCTGAATCCCTGCCTCTGCCACCATATCTTCTCCAGCCTACTCATTGTCTGACTCGGGTGCCAGCTGCACAGGCTGCTGGCGCAGCACCACACCAGCCTCCTCGCTGTTGGAATCAGCTACTAGCTGTACAGGCCGCTGACGGGACACAACAAACGTTGTCCATGGAGTTGTGATGGGTCAGACACGACTTCGCAACTAACAACAACATTGTTTTCAATTTGCCATGTAGGTTTTGAACTGGACGCTGTCCAGAGCCATGGGTTGAAATGGTGGTTCTAGAAATCAAATAAATATAAGAAATGGAACAAAATCCAGCCATCGAATAAATGTAAAGATGGCTGACTTTAAATGAATGTGGAAACCGAACAAATACAGCAATCAAATCATTATGCAGGTAGTCCTCGACGTACGACCACAATGGAGCCCAGAATTGGTGATATTTTATTTTATTTATTTTGATCCGGTGAAACCTGCCTTTGGAGAGACGTTCAGTGGGCCTTCCTTACTCTTGGTTAAGCAAGGACAGACCTCGATATACAACCATTTGTTTAATGACCGTTCAGTGTTACGATGGCGCTGAAAAAAGGGACATACAATCGGTCCGCGCACTTAGATCCATCGCAGGATTCCCGCTGTCACATGATCAGAATTTGGGCAGTGGTCATGTGATCGCTATTTGCAATATAAGGTAGTCCTCAACTTACGACCACAACCAAACTTTCTGTTGTGAGGTGAGATATTTGTTAAGTGAGCTTTGCCCCGTTTTACGACCTTTCCTGTCACCGTTAAGTGAATCATTGCAGTTGGTAAGTTAGAATCTCGGTTGTTAAGTGAATCTGTCTTCCCCGTTGACTTCGCTTATCAGAAGGTTGCAAAAGGGGATCATATGACTCCAGGATACTGCAAGCGTCACAAATGCGAGTCCATTGTCAAGCATTTGAATGTACGTGACCATGGGAATACTACAACGGTCATAAATGTGAAAAAAATGTCATAAGTCACACGTTTAGAATAGAATAGAATTCTTTATTAGCCAAGTGTGATTAGACACACAAGGAATTTATGCTAAACTATATGATTTTTATATGGAGAAGACTGAACTGGATAAGATACTCATGGGAACAGAGGAAAACTTAATAAATTTTTTAAATAATTTTTTGTTGTATATTGAATTGGAGGAGGAGCAAGTAAAAGAAATGATGATAGCCTGGGGTAAAAATGTTGGTTATCCAATCGAATTTGAAAAATGACAACAACTATGGGAAAGGAACTATAAATTAACAATGTCCACAGCATATAAGGAAAATCAACATAAGATGTTTTATAGATGGCATATGCCACCGGAGAACTTAGCAAAAATATTTAAAGATAAATCAGCCAAATGCTGGAAATGTCATCAAACACCAGGATCTTATTACCCTATGTGGTGGACTTGTCCCGAAGCAAAAAATTATTGGTACAAGATTAAAATCTGGCTGGAAGAAATGATACAACAACGTACTGAATTTAAACCAGAGTTGTTCCTACTGGATATCTTTCCAGAAAAAAATAGTAAGGAAAATGTATATTTGATTATACAATAACAGCTGCAAGAATTGTGTATGCTCAAAATTGGAAATCAGAGAAAATACCTTTGGAAGAAGTAGTAATAAAAAAAAATTTAGGCTGTGCAGAAATGAATAGATTAACTTTGATGATTAAAGATAAGGAGGAATCAGAATATTTTAAAATATGGAATTATTTTTATAGTTGGTTGGAAAAGAGATATAAATGATTGATACTATAATTGTGTACAAATGATGACTATAATATTGATTTAGAAATGAAATGTTAGAATAGTTTGGATGAGATGTGAAGATAGAAGAAACTCATGGAAGAGGGAGAAGAAGCCTAGAAGATAACACCGAGGCGTCACAGGGAAGGGAGGATTGATGTATTAAATGTTTGTTTGTCTTAAAAAATAAAAAAAAATTTTTTTTTTAAAAAAGGAATTTATTTCCAGTGCATATGCTCTCAATGCCTAATTTTCAAGGCCTAATTTTCTCCCCTTTCTTTTAATTTTTTAAACTGAAATTTTAATTTGTTTTAAATTATTGGGATTTTTAATTGTCTTGGGCTAAATTATTTAATTTGGTTTTAAATTGTTTCTAACTTTCGTATTTATGTATTTTATTCTGTGCCAGTTCACCGCCCTGAGTCCTTCGGGAATAGGGCGGTATATAAATTTAATAAAACATAAACAAACATAAACAATGTACATACGATATACATATTTTTTCCAGCGCTGTTGTAACTTCGGTCACTAAACGAACTGTTATAAGTCGAGGACTACTTGTATTGATTTGTTAGAAGTTAAAAAGCCTCTGATCTGCCCTCCCCCACTAATTTTAACAGGTCTTCTGATCTGAAGTCAGAGAAACCCAGTATCCTTTCATAAAATACAATATTTCCTTAAAGGTAACACACTAGAATCAATCAAAGTTTAAAAGAGGTGGGAATTTTGCAGCTAGGTCTGTTTTGCTTAAAACATGAAATTCTCCCAAGAAAAGACATGTCTGATCAGAGAGATATTTTTCTGATAAAGGAGATCACTAGGAGAATATTTCCTCTAATCATAAAAAAGCCATGTGTTTCCTTTTTTTTTCTTTCTACCGGAGGCTGTGAGTTCGATCCTAGGGTAGAGGCAGATATTTCTTTCTCTGGGCACAGTGAGAATATATCTGCTGAACAAAACTCTGCATTGGTGACAGGAAAGGCATCCGGCCAGTAAACACTCAGCTCCATTCAGTTGCCCCGACTCCACCCCGATGCAAGGGATTATGGGTTCATTAAAAGAAAAAGAAATTAAAATAATAAAATCATATATTACATGTAAACTATGATTTATGATCTATGGCCGTGATGGCGAACCTATGGCAGACATGCACGTGCTGGCCAGCTGATTTTCAGGCCTTCTGGGCCCACCAGAAGTAGAGAAACAGGCTGTTTCCTGCCTCCGGAGGGCTTTGGGGGTGGGCGGGAAAGGCCCGTTTTTCTTTCTCACCTGGTTCCAGATCCTCTCTATGCATCTGGGGAGGAGGAAAACAGCCTTCCCCATCCCCTCAAGAGGCTCTGGAGGCTGGGGACAGCAAAAAACTTCACTTCCTGTCCAACCGGGAGTTGGGAATTGTTTCAGGCCTCCGAGGGGATGGGGAAGGCTGTTTTCGCCCTCCCCAGATGCATAGAGAGGAACTGGAGCCAGGTGAGAAAGAAAAACGGGCCTACCAGGCCATTGCATGCCAGGAGCGGGGGGGAAGGGAGGGTTGCGCGCACATGGGCAGGGTGGGGCGCATAGAATTATGGGTGTGGGCACACGCACGCACGAACCTCCCCCGTCCCCCCTCCTGGCACGGAATGGCAAAAAGGTTAGCCATCACTGATCTATGGCCTATCACTTTTGTTACTGTATGTGTGTACACTGAGAGCTTATGCACCGGAGACAAATTCTTTGTATCTTCAATCAAAATTGGCCAACAAAATATTATATTCTGTACCATTCCTATTCTTATTTCTATTCACATGTCTTTCGCCAAAGGCTTAAAATCCTATAAAAATCTTGCCGATGTGGCCAGCTGCCCCAAAGGCAAACCTTGGACAGGTAGTCCTCGACTAACAACAGTTCGTTTAATGACCGTTCAAAGTTACGACACTGAGAAATGTGACTTATGACCATTTTTCACACTTACGGCCGTTGCATCATCCCGATGGGCATGTAATCAAAATCCACATGCTTGGCAACTGGTTCATATTTATGTCCCAAGGTTTATTTATTTATTTATTTATTTTTAAATTTGTATACCGCCCTTCTCCCTGAGGACTCAGGGCGGTGAACAGCCAAGTAAAAACATAAACTACAAACATTAAAATACAATTAAAAAGATATATATAAATTTGGCCCCATGATTAAAAACAATAAGAGACAATTAAAAACATTTTAAAAAGTGTTAGGCCACAAGCAAAGTCAATGGGGAAGCCAGATTCACTTAACAACCGGGTTCCTAATTTACCAACTGCAGTGATTCACTTAACAACTGCAGCAGGAAAGGTCGTTAAACAGGGCAAAACTCACTTAACAACAGAAAACTTGGGCTTAATTGTAGTTGTAAGTTATTTGGCTGCCCTCCCACTAATCTCAGTGAGCCTGAACGGCTTATAAACAACCTTCCAACAAGCAAAGTCAGTGAGGAAAGCTAAATTCACTTACCCAACTAAAGTGATTCATTGAATGACCGCAGAAAAAAAAAAAAAGGTCATAAAATTGGGTATAACTCACTTAACAACGGCCTCACTTAGGGACGGAAGCTCCTGTCCCAATTGTGATCGTAAATCGAGGCTTACCTGCAAGCAGGCTGGCAAGCCTTGCTAATTTATTCAGGTGTCCCAGATTTCCATCATCCCAGGCCATGCTGCATGATGGGTATTGGAGTCCCAAACATCTGGAGAAGAAAGGCTCCAAAGAGGCTAGGGAAGAGAAATGCAACCTCAAAGATAAGGCAAAAAAAGTAGATTCCACAGCCTTTAAACCCCCAACTCCCCAAAGCAGCTGCAGAGATACATGCAATAAAACAATAAAATTATAATGACCAGGAAATGCAATTAAAACGGAGCAGGCAGCTGGAGCAATGCAGAATAGCTTTGAATCCTCATTTTCCAAGCATATCTTTCACCTTCAAACAGGTAAATTTGGGTGGCCTGGACTCTAGACTGGAAAAGCAGCTGCGAAAGGCAGAAAAATCAACTTTAAAATGAACTTTGGAGCAAAGATGAAGCCTGCCACACTCAATATGGCGGCCGTCGGGGCGCGGCAGCCATCTTGAAGAGGTCGCCCTCGTATTTTGTGCTGTAGAAATGGCTTCGCCGCATCCAAGATGGCGGACTAAGACCGCGGTCGCCATGTTGGGCGTGTCCTAGAGCTCTTCTCTTAATTATCCCCGCCTGGACTTGGTTAAACTGGGAAGGTTTCCCGGATCCTTCACGCGCATGCGCATGCGGGGCTCGTTGCCACGGAAACGACCACCCTTTTACCCACCCAAGATGGCCGCTACGGCAAGCGATAGGGAAAGGGGATGCCCGTCCGGTCATTATATAGCGCCGATCTCGTGAGCAACGGCAAGAACGGAACGATGGGGACGGGGCGGGGAGTCACGTTCGCGGGATGGAGCAACGGCGCTGCTTCTCCGGGTAAGTGGACGTCCCTTCCCTCGAGAAGCGGCGGGGACGGAGACGAAGCCCCGAGGCTTAATTTGAGCGGGACGGAGCGACCTGAACGGAGTGGGGAGTGAGGAGGACTACCGCTCCCAGCGTGCCCCGCGAAGCCTCATCGCGAGCTTTGACGGTGAAGCCCCCGCGTTGCATGATGGGGATTGTGGTTTTGGGAAGAGTAAGCCCCCCATCGGTCTGTCTAAGCAGACCCTTCCCCAACTGGGCGCCCTCCTATACGATGGGAGTTGTAGTCCAGGAGGATAGGGGTGACAAATGACGACACCCCCCCCCCCGCATTAATTGTAGACATTTATGCCCCTTCTGGTTTGGAAGACCCCCCCCCAAATATTCCCCTTCTTCTGTTCTGCCCCTCTTGAGTCATAGAGCCTCTGAGCATGGGCAGAGTTCATGGCTTCTCTGATATCGAGATTCCTGGGGTTTTTGGGGAGGGGGGAATGGGACCCAAAGGCGACCCATATGCCTTTGGACTATAGCTCCCATACTTTGTGGTAGGACGTGGGATTTATAGCTCAGGACACTCATCTGGAGAACCTAATAAATTATCATTTTTTTAAAATTTGATTTATATGCCGCCCTTCTCCGGAGACTCAGGGCGGCTTACAATGCGCTAAGCAATAGCCTTCATCCTTTTGTATATTTATACAAAGTCAGCTTATTGCCCCCACAAACTGGGTCCTCAATTTACCTACCTTAGAAAGGATGGAAGGCTGAGTCAACCTTGAGCCTGGCGAGATTCGAACTTACAGTAATTGCAGACAGCTGGTGTTAATCACAATGCTATCAGTCTGCTGAGCCACCAGGGCCAGTCCATCATCATCATCATCATCATCTTAAGGTACTTGGTTGATACCTAGGACGCTGGCAACAACCCATATCAACCATTAACACCAGTCAATGGTATTTGTGACGCATTTTTAAATGTTCAGTTTTCATGTTTAATTAATAAAAGAGATGAGGAGGAGGAGGAGGAGGAGGAGGAGAAGAAGAAATAGTAGTAGTAGTGGAGAAGGAAGAGGAGGAGGAGGAGGAAAAGGAGGAAGAAGGAGAAGAACAGGAAGGAGAAGGAGGAGAAGAAGAAGAAGAAGAAGAAGAAGAAGAAGAAGAAGAAGAAGAAGAAGAAGAGGAAGAAGAAGAAGAAGAAGAAGAAGAAGAAGAAACTTAGTTGATACCTAGAACACTGGCAGCAACCTGTATCAACCATTAGCACCAGTCAGTGGTATTTGTGACACATTTTTAAATGTTCAGTTTTCATGTTTAATGAATAAAAGAGATGATGATGATGATGATAGGAGGAGGAGGAGGAGGAGGAGGAGAAGAAATAGTAGTAGTAGTAGTGGAGAAGGAAGAGGAGGAGGAGGAGGAAGAAAAAGGAGAAGAACAGGAAGGAGAAGAAGAAGGAGAAGAAGGAGAAGAAGAAACTTAGTTGATCCCTAGAACACTGGCAGCAACCTGTATCAACCATTAGCACCAGTCAATGGTATTTGTGACGCATTTTTAAATGTTCAGTTGACTGAGTTTCATATTTAATGAATAAAGATAATATATTTAAGAAGATACTTGGTTGATACCTAGGACGCTGGCAGCAACCCGTATCAACCATTAGCACCAGTCAATTGTATTTGTGACATATTTTTAAGTGTTCAGTTGACTGAGTTTCATGTTTAATGAATAAAGTAAATAATAATAATGTATAATATAGTCAATGGTATTTGTGATGCATTTTTGAATGTTCAGTTGACTGAGTTTCATGTTTAATGAATATGTAAATCATCATCATCATCATCATCAACAACAACTAACAATAGTGGTAACAACAGCTAGAGCATCTTCTGTAGCCTTTATCACTTATCCTTTTTTAAAAAAACATTAGGAACAGTTTGTTAATCACAGTGAAAATGTTTTTCAGACATTTATTTTCGAATGAGTAACTTGCTTCCTGCTTGGCAAACAAACTAGTTTCTTCTGCATTTAGTAAGCATTTTTATTCTTATTACTTGGATAAAAACAGAAACAAACAGCAAAGAAAAAAGGAGGTTAAGAGGCAAGAATAGAATACATAATAGGTAATGATGTATATAGTTGTATATAATCCCCAATTCATCTGTTTTATTTACTGTATATCGACCCATAATGTAGAGGTGACTCTTATTGGTATTCATCTATTTAAACGTTTAAATGATATTTAAACATTTATCTAATTAAAAATAATATTGCTGTATACAGCTATATACTGTACTGAGCTGAGACGTAAATGAGAATTCAGAAGGTGAGATTTAATTTACTGATTAAGAGAAAAGTAAATATATTTTTTTTCCGGTTCCTTTATTTAAAAAACCATTTAAACAGCTGCTGTCTGGAGTGTTTTCCCAGCATGAATGGATAATAAATCATGCTGGAAGGAGGAAGGCAATTTAGAAAAAGGTTAAATCATGGCCAAACTTTGTAAAAACTTTGGTCCAATTGCCCTAATCTAACCTTTAGATACCTTTGGACTGGATGATTGATTTTTCATTAGTATGAGGAAGGCAATTATTTTAGCTGTTTAGTTCTGCAAAGGTGCCCTGAATAAAAGTTAATTCAGATATTTATACAAAAAGTTTTTTTTCCTTTACATCCTGTCAATCTACCAGTAATGTGATTTCTCTCACAAGATTAGTGTTCACTAATATTTTATTTATTTATTTATTTATTTATTTAAATTTCTATACTGCCCTTCTCCTGAAGGACTCAGGGCAGTGAACAGCCACAGGATAAAACACATAAATACAAAAAATTTAAAATAGAATAAAAACGAATTAAATAATTTGGCTGAACAAATTTAAAATACCCCATAATTTAAAAACAAATTAAAACAATTTAAAAAGGGGAGAAGATTTAGGCCAGGCCAGCTCGATGAAATAAAAAAGTCTTAAGCGCGCGACAGAAGGCGCACAGATCCGGGATCCTCCGTATCTCCGGGGGGAGCTCGTTCCAGATCGTAGGCTCTCCCCCTGGGGACCGCCAGTCGACATTGTTTGGCCGACGGCACCCGGAGGAGCCCCTCTCTATGGTAGCGTACTGGCCGGTGGGAGGCTATTGGTGGTAGCAGGCAGTCCCGTAGATAATCTTGGTTGATACTTTTGCCTTTTGTTCGTACAAGATAACAAAACCTCAATCCAATCTCGTTGTCAGATATCTTTTGTACAGAATACAGGATAACAGCGTTGAAAGGTATCTTGGAGGTCGTCTAGTCCAACCCTACTCCAACTACTCAAGAAACCCTTTTTCCTTTCTTCTTTCTTCTTTCTTCTGTCTCTTCCTTCTTTCCTTCCTTCCTTCCCTCCCTCCCTCCCTTCTTTCCTTCCTTCCTCCCTCTTTACCTGTGTCTTCTTTCTCTTTCTATCCATCATTCCTTTCTCAGAATAACAACAGGATTGGAAGGGACCTTAGAGGTCTTCTAGTCCAGCCTGCTGCTCAAACAGGAGACCCCAGTCCTATTCAATACATTAAAACTCAAGATTGTACATGGGATGCATGTGGGATTGTAATCTAAATGTTTATTTATTTTTTTACTTTAGCCGTAGAGGTTTATGGAGAAAACAGTTCTATTGTGAGGTGACTGTTGGCTCCCACATTATCAGATTTGTAAAAAGTTTCATGCAAGGAAACATTTCTAGAAAAGAGATTTGCTGTCTTCGAAATAGCAAACTTGGGGCCCTTTGCATTTGTTAATCACAAGAATATATCCGACTAGGGCAGCGGTCACCAACTGGTGGTCCGCAAGAAAATTTTGATGGTCCGCAGAAAATTTATTTGCATTTTTTATATTGCACTAAATCGGGGGTCCTCAAATTACAGCTTTGCTGAGGAATTCTGGGAGTTGACGTCCACAAGTCTTAAAGTTGCCAAGGTTGGAGACTCCCGACTTAACCAGTTTAACAGCTGCCATGATTCACTTAACAACCACAGCAAGAAAAGCCGTAAAAAGCTCACTTAACCACTGTCTCACTGAGCAGCGTAAAAATTTGGGGCTCAATTACGGTCGCAAGTCGAGGACTACCTGAAATGGTTTTGATTTTCTTTTAGTTTTGAGCAGTCTGGGGACAGCTTTGCTCCTTTGGCAGTCCCATTTTTTTCGATCGATCCATCGATCATCTTCAGATAAGGATCGATTGTCTTCGGAGAGTTGAAAAATTTCCCCCACTGAGGTGTCACAAGGGCAATTTTTTTCCATTGTAAAACCACAGATAAGTTTATCATGTGATTGTCCGCAAAGAGTCACAATTTGCTTTGGGTGATAACTGTATTTTTCATGGCAGTTTGGCGTCTTGAGGCTGGATTTTTTTGGGGGGTGGTTTTTCTTAGAAAAACTGAGAATTTCTTCTTTCGTGTTCTCCTTTGCAGCTGTTGGCAGTTTCGGCGCAATGGCGAATAGACTTGGCCTTTTCTCGCTGCTGTTTCTATCCTTCGTCTCATTCGCAGCCTGCGGTAAGTGATTTTTGCCTTGCAAAATCAGAATTTTCCGGTTTTCTTGTTCAACCTGTTCAACATCTGCTTCCTGTTTTTTAAGAGGTGCTTTATAAGAGTTTTTCCGACTTAACCACTTTCAGCTGAGTGGACTTCAACCCCCAGAATTCAGCCAGCCAGCAGAGTTCCATCTATCTTAAAAAAAAGGCATGCTGGCTGGGGAATTCTGGGAATTGAAGTCCGCCCACCTTAAAGCATGCTGCCTGTGGAATTCTGGGAGTTGGAGTCCCCCCCCCACCCCCAGGTTAAAGTTGCCATATTGGAAAAACTCAGTTGTAGATAAACTGGCTGGTTAAATTCATCTCTTCTTCCCTTTCCAGCACCTGCCCCCTATTTATGCATGCATGGATGCAAATGAGATATTTTTAAACTATATCCCTAAATCTAGAGAAAGGATGCTGAGAAAATTTGAGTGTCTCCTTTCAGTGTTTATCTCTACATGGGCTCTATAGCAAAGGGAGTCCGATCTGGGTAACATGAAGACCTGTAGACTTCAACTCCCACAATTCCCTAGCCAGCATCTTTATTCCTCCTCCCCTCCTCCTCCTCCTCCCTCCCTCCCTCCCTTTCTTCCTTCTCTCCTCCTTTTTTCCTTCTTTCTCATCACCTCCCTCCTTCCCCTTCCTTCCTTCTGGTCACAGTTCCAAGTAATAAATCCATTTCAAGCAACAATCCAAGGCAAAGTAGATTCCTCAAAGAATAGCTTTCTTGGAACGATCATACTGGCACATATCTGGTGAAAACCCGACTCTGAAAAGTCCCGCGGTTTTTCACCTGATTAAAAGTTTGCCTCTCAACCCCAAACAGTCAGTCACATGGTCCAATCAATGCGCTGTCTGATGGTCTGGTGACATCATTCCTCCTTTCTCTGACCAGGTGCAAGAACGTCCTTGGTTCCCAAGAGAAAGTATTTGGTTTTGACTACACAACCCCAGCTGTCTCTAATCCCCCCTCCCTATCCCTCAACTCCATTGTGGCAGCACTGAAGCTCCAAGATGGCTTCGGCCAGGCCAGCTTCAGAAGAAGGAAGGAAGCTCCTTCCTTCTTTCCTCCCATCCATCCTTCTTTCCTTTCCTTTCTTCTTTCTCCTTCTTTCTTTCCTTCTTCCTTCCTTCCTCTCCTTCCTTCCTTCCTCTCCTTCCTTTATTCCTTTCATCCTTCTTTCCTTTCCTTTCTTCCTTCTTGTCCTTTCTTTCCTTCCTTCCTTCCTCTTTCTTCCCTCTTCTATTTCTTTCTTTCCTTCTTCCTTCCTTCCTCTCCTTCCTTCCTTCCTCTCCTTTCTTCCTTTCCTTTCTTCCTTCTTGTCTTCTTTCCTTCTTCCTTCCTTCCTCTTTCTTCCCTCTTTTCCTTCTTTCTTTCTTTCCTTCTTCTTCCTTCCTCTCCTTTCTTTCCACTTTCTTCCCTCTTCTCCTTCTTTCTTTCTTTCCTTCTTCCTTCCTTTCTCTTCTTCCTTCCTCTCCTTCCTTCCTTCTTTCCTTTCCTTTCTTCCTTCTTGTCCTTTCTTTCCTTCCTTCCTTCCTCTTTCTTCCCTCTTCTCCTTCTTTCTTTCTTTCCTTCTTCCTTCCTCTCCTTCCTTCTTTCCACTTTCTTCCCTCTTCTCCTTTCTTTCTTTCCTTCTTCCTTCCTTTCTCTTTCCTTCCTTCCTTCCATCCTTCTTTCCTTACCTTTCTTCCTTCTTGTCCTTTCTTTCCTTCTTCCTTCCTTCCTCTTCCTTCCCTCTTCTCCTTCTTTCTTTCTTTCCTCCTTCTTCCTTCCTCTCCTTCCTTACTTCCTTCTTTCTTCTCCTTCCATCCATCCATCCACCCATCTTGATTTGAAGTTGAAAATCCACACACCTTAAAGCTGCCAACATTGAAAACCACTGGTCTAGATCAGGGATCTCCAACCTTGGCAAACTTTTAAGTCCTTGTGGACTTCAACTCCCAGAATCCCTCAACCAGCCATGAGGAATTCTGGGAGTAGAAGTCCCCCGATCTTAATGTCCTCAAGATTAGACACCCTTGGGCTGTAGTCAAAGAAAAAGTGACACGGAAAATTGGAGGTGTTTTTTTTTTTTAATTTGATTTATATGCCGCCCTTCTCCGGGGAGTCGGGGCGGCTTACAGTGCGTTAAGCAATAACCTTCATCCTTTTGTATATTTATACAAAGTCAGCTTATTGCCCCCATAAACTGGGTCCTCAATTTACCTACCTTAGAAAGGATGGAAGGCTGAGTCAACCTTGAGCCTGGTGAGATTCAAACCTGCAGTAATTGCAGGCAGCTGTGTTAATAACAGGGTGCTTTAGACCACTGTACTATCAAGGCTCTTTTTTTGGGTGTGTTACACCCAAAGGGCAATCTCCTCCAGGCCTTGAGCTTAGATCTGGGGGGAAGCTCATGTGCTAGCCTCTTAAATGGACTGGATAATGTGGGTTCCACTCAGAGGTGAAATGCTTCCAGTTCGGACCGGATCGCCCGATCTGGTAGCGATGGAGGCGGGTGGTTCGGAGAACCGGTAGCAAAAATCCCTGCCCTTCAGCTGAAGAGGTTGTAGACAAAATATTTTTAAAAGGAAAAAAAGCCTCTGCTGATCAGGCAACTCAGCTGGGATCGTCAGAGGCTTTAAAAGCATTTTTTTTACAACCTCTTCAGCCGAAGAGGAGGTAGAAAAAATGGTTTTAAAAGTTTTTTTTTTAAAAAAAAGTTGGCCACGCCCACTCAGTCATATTATCCCCCCACCAAGTCACACCCACAGAACCGGTAGTAACAAATTTTACATTTCACCACTGGTTCCACTGCTGCCAAATCAAAATATTCTTGTCCAAAACTAGGAACGTGGGATGGAAAGGGACTTCAAACTTTCCTGATGGTTTTTTTTTTCCCCTCTTCCCAGTTGAAAAAGATGTACCCCCTGCTATCTCTGCTCCTGAACAGGTTTCCCTAGAAAACCACAGCATGAAAAAAATCACACTCGCCTTCAGGTAAACCACCTTCGATATTTTGCACCTTCCACCTCAAGGTAAACACACCTGGGGGCGGGGGGGACCCAGGAAGTGCTAATCAGGCAAGTTATTCGGGATGCAGTCACTCCCGGTGATAAAAATTCAATTTTCTTTGTTCTGTTGGGACTTTCTGTCTGGGCATGACTTGTAGGATGTGTTGTGGCCCGTACGTGGCCTGTGCAGCTAGTAGCTGATTCAGACAGCGAGGAAGCTGGTGTTGTGCTGCGCCAGCAGCCTGTGCAGCTGGCACTCGAGTCAGACAATGAGGAAGGAGGCTGGAGAAGATGTGGTGCCAGAGGCGGGGATTCAGCCAGGGCCTTCACAACCTCCAGAAGCTCCCTTAAGTGAAAAGGACTAAGAGGAGGAGCCTCTTCTCGATGCACGGGCGTGCAAAGATGCCAAAAGGCAGGAGTGGCTCCTCAGGAGGAGGTCTCCTCGAGAGTAAGGCTTGGGGCTAATTGGCCACTCCCTTAGCCTATTTAAGGAGGAATGCCGACTGAAGCAATTTGCAGGGAACAACTCGAAATCGTGGCTAAATAGGACGGCATTACATCCTATTTAGGACCTACCCGCAAGACTCCGCTACCGGTTTTCTCAAACCGGCTGAATACCACCTGTGGTTATCGTGTAGCCAATCCTAACTTTCACGTCGTCCCGGCCGGGAATAGCAAGGGCTGGGCCCATCAGCAGGGCTAGATGGCACCGGGGGGAGGCTGAGGGTGCGAATTCTCCCGGCTGCACGTTCACGGCCATCTATGCAGTTTTCCTTTTTCTTGATGCCCCTGCAGAGCTCCACCCAATGAGACTTTGGCGGTAAGGTTTAACATGACCTATACGTCCAAGGAGAACATCACCATCGTTGAACTGCCTGACCAGGTAAGTGTTTAGATGTAGATTTGAGCTTGCTTGAATTGGATTCGACCAGTCAGTTCAGTCTGTTAACATTTTGCAATTTAGGTATAGGTCAGGAGTCAGCAATCTACATGGGGCTCCCCTTGAGAAGCACCCGAAGGCTCCAACTGGTCCAGAATGCAGCCGCGCGGGTGGTAATGGGAGCAATGTGGCGCTCTCATGTAACCCCCCTCCTGCGCGAGCTGCACTGGCTCCCAGTGGTCTTCCGGGTGCGCTTCAAGGTTTTGGTTACTATCTTTAGAGCACTCCATGGCTCAGGACCAGGGTACTTACGAGACCGCCTCCTGCCACCAATAGCCTCTCACCGACCAGTTCGCTCCCATAGAGAGGGGCTCCTCAGGGTGCCGTCGGCCAAACAATGTTGACTGACGGCCCCCAGGGGGAGAGCCTTTTCTGTGGGGGCACCTACCATCTGGAACGGGCTTCCCCCGGAGTTACGAAACATCCAAGACTTACGCATATTCCGCCGTGCCCTGAAAACATTTCTATTCCAACAAGCTGGTCTGGCCTAACTCTCCCTTTTTAATTGGCTTTTAAACTGGCTTTTAAATTGGGTTTTAAACCTCTTTAGATAAATTTGGATGTTCTTAATCTTTGAGCCTAAATTACTTAATCTGTTTCTTAATAGTTTTTAACTTCTATATGTATTTGTATTTATTATGGCTGTTCACCGCCCTGAGTCCTTCGGGAATAGGGCGGTATACAAATATGAAAAATAAATAAATAAATAAATAAATAAATAAATAAAATCTGCGGCTCTGGAGCCGGATGTGGCTCTTTCACCCCTCTGCTGCGGCTCCCCGTCACTCAAAATATGCGTCACAGCCACCAATGTGCGACACCTGCCGGCACGCGATTTATTGAGCTTTTCAACCCCTGGTCGTCCAACCATGGATATATCCAAGACAAGAAAAGTTTCAGAAGAAAATAGAATGTTTAATTCAACTACATATGCTAGTTTTGTGGCCACTCAAGAAATAGTCAGGCACGGGAAGGGTTTTGTGGCTCCCGGTGTTTTCTTTTCTGTGGGAAACGGGTCCAAATGGCTCTTTGAGTGTTTAAATTTGCAGACCCCTGGTATTACCCACCCATCTTTTCGCTTAGTGACCGGCTGAAGTTATAATGGCACTGAAAAATGAGACTTAAGACCATTTTTCCTACGTATGACTGTTGTAGCATCTCCCACGGTCATGTGATCAAAATTAGGATGCTTGGCAGCTGGCATGTACTTATGACAGTTGCAGCATCCCGGGGTGATCTGATCCATTTTTGCGACCTTCTGACAAGCAAAGCCAATAGAAAAGCCAGATTCGCTTAATAACCACGTTTCTAACTTAACGACTGCATTGGTTCACTTAACAACAGTGTCGTGAAAGGGGGCAAAGCGGGGGCAAAACTCACGTAACCGCTCTCTTGCACAGCAACAGAAATTTGGGGCTCCGTTGTGGTCGTAAGTTGAGGTCCCTCTACAGTCCTCAACTTATGACCGATCGCTTAGCAACCATTTGAAGTTTCAACGTTGCCCCCCCCATGCTCGCATGACACATTCTGGGATGCTCAGCAACTGGCTCGCATCTAGGTCTGTCCACAGCCAAATGACTATGATTGATGACAATTTTTTTCTGCAAATGGGCGTAGACTTCATGTTTCCAGCACAAAAATAGCCCAAAGCAAATAATGGGTTTAACAACTGCAGCGTGCCACAACCACTGTGTTCACTTTATGACCATTGCAAAAAGATCGTAAAATTGGATCTGGTCACATGGTGACCGGCTTTACAAGCAAGCATCACTACTTAACAGCTGTAATTGCCAGGCTCAATTACTGTCGTAACTTGTATATCTGTAGATCATATCTGACTACCTGTATAGCTCTAGTCCTAACTCCAGAATGTCCGGCTTGAAGTGGGAAAAACTTTAGATCAGGGGTCTCCAAATTTGGCATGCTTTAAGATGGGTGGATTCCAACTCCCAGAATCCCCCAGCCAGCAATGCTTTAAGATGGACGGACTTCCACTCTGAGAATTCCCCAGCCAGCATGCTTTAAGTGGGTGGACTTCCACTCCCAGAATCTCCCAGCCAGCAATGAAGGGTGGACTTCCACTCCCAGAATCCCCCAGCCAGCCATGCTTTAAGAGGGGTGGACTTCCACTCTGAGAATTCCCCAGCCAGCATGCTTTAAGTGGGTGGACTTCAATTCCCAGAATTCCCCAGCCAGCATGCTTTAAGGGGAGTGGACTTCCACTCCCAGAATCTCCCAGCCAGCAATGAAGGGTGGACTTCCACTCCCAGAATCCCCCAGCCAGCATGCTTTAAGTGGGTGGACTTCAATTCCCAGAATCCCCCACTCAGCATGCTTTAAGAGGGGTGGACTTCCACTCCCAGAATCCCCCAGCCAGCATGCTTTAAGAAGGGTGGACTTCCACTCCCAGAATTCCCCAGCCAGCATGCTTTAAGAGGGGTGGACTTCCACTCCCAGAATCCCCCACTCAGCATGCTTTAAGAGGGGAGGACTTCCACTCCCAGAATCCCCCACTCAGCATGCTTTAAGAGGGGAGGACTTCCACTCCCAGAATCCCCCACTCAGCATGCTTTAAGAGGGGAGGACTTCCACTCCCAGAATCCCCCAGCCAGCATGCTTTAAGTGGGTGGACTTCAATTCCCAGAATCCCCCACTCAGCATGCTTTAAGAGGGGTGGACTTCCACTCCCAGAATCCCCCAGCCAGCATGCTTTAAGAAGGGTGGACTTCCACTCCCAGAATTCCCCAGCCAGCATGCTTTAAGAGGGGTGGACTTCCACTCCCAGAATTCCCCAGCCAGCCATGCTTTAAGAGGGGTGGACTTCCACTCCCAGAATTCCCCAGCCAGCCATGCTTTAAGAGGGGTGGACTTCCACTCCCAGAATCCCCCACTCAGCATGCTTTAAGAGGGGAGGACTTCCACTCCCAGAATCCCCCACTCAGCATGCTTTAAGAGGGGAGGACTTCCACTCCCAGAATCCCCCACTCAGCATGCTTTAAGAGGGGAGGACTTCCACTCCCAGAATCCCCCACTCAGCATGCTTTAAGAGGGGAGGACTTCCACTCCCAGAATCCCCCACTCAGCATGCTTTAAGAGGGGAGGACTTCCACTCCCAGAATCCCCCACTCAGCATGCTTTAAGAGGGGTGGACTTCCACTCCCAGAATCCCCCACTCAGCATGCTTTAAGAGGGGAGGACTTCCACTCCCAGAATCCCCCACTCAGCATGCTTTAAGAGGGGAGGACTTCCACTCCCAGAATCCCCCACTCAGCATGCTTTAAGAGGGGAGGACTTCCACTCCCAGAATCCCCCACTCAGTATGCTTTAAGAGGGGAGGACTTCCACTCCCAGAATCCCCCACTCAGCATGCTTTAAGAGGGGAGGACTTCCACTCCCAGAATCCCCCAGCCAGCAATGCTTTAAGAAGGGTGGACTTCCACTCCCAGAATTCCCCAGCCAGCATGCTCTAAGATGGGACTTCCACTCCCAGAATTCCCCAGTTTGAAGCATGGCTGACCAGGGAATTCTGGAAGTTGAAATCAACCCATTCTTCAAGTTGCCAGGGTTGAAAAACTCTTAAGCCCCAAGACAAGGTGGAGTCAATATCCATCTGGATATTGACATCCATCTGGCCACACGCCCATCCCTTGAATCTCATTGGCAGTTCATATATTTTATGTCTCCATCCCTGACAGGTCATCATTGCAGCAGGCCAAAAGGAGGCACATTTCCTTGTGAAAGCTAAAGAGGTCGGGCAGGTGACGGTCTATCTACAAGTGAACGCATCCCACGACACAGGGTAAGCGCCCATCCCGAACCATGTCCGGCCGGTGATTCTATTCATCGAGATGTAGTTTCACTTAGTGGCCATTTCCCCTTCTCTACTCCAGAGGCTTTAGACATCTGCCTCCAACTGAGGCTGTGGTGAGGTTTCGATGCTATGTCAAGATAAATGAATTTCCAAACTGCAGATCTTTAAGGAAATTTTCTCTTTAGTCGAGCACAGCAATCTGATCCTGACTCTTTCACGGTCAGTACTGACCTTTGCCCCCCAATCCCTCCCTTTCCGATCCCCAATTCTCTGCTTCTCATTGGCTATCTTCCAAGTCACTTTCCTGATTCCTTCTTCGTCAGATCACAGGAATGTCTCCCCCCTCTCCCATCTCCGAGGAGACCGAATCTTCAAAAGGGATTTAGCAGGCAAAAGTTCAGGCTTCTCCTCCCTTTTCTATGTCAGTGCTGGGACGCTGACAGTTGTGTTGTGTCTGTGGGCGCCAGTGGTGGAATTGTAGGAGAAGTGGAAGAGCCCGGAGGGTGGCGTCAAGCAAGTCATCAGCCTAGAATCGTTACGTTCCCACAAACATAACCTCTCCCTCGTTCCTTTGCAGGCCCAGAATCCGGTTCCTTGTGATCCATAGCAAGGCCATAAACATTGTGGACCAAGTGATCGGTTGGATCTATTTCCTAGCCTGGTCGGTTTCCTTCTACCCTCAGGTGTATGAGAATTGGAGACGCAAAAGGTAAAAGACACGACGATCCTCATTTACCGTCCTCTGGAAGCTGCCAGTGTTAACCTGTGAGATGGCATTGAGAAGGCGCAGCAGCGGTTGGCATGGCGCATGTGTGTGTGACACCCCCCTCGCGCCCTGTTTTGGGCTAGCGGGCCTCCCTGCAGCCTCCTGGGACCAAAACCGGGCCGCGGGGGGGCACCGCACCCTCCCCGCGCTCCCCCCGTGCATGCACCCACAACCCCTCCATCCCCGTGCGCACGCACATGCGTCTCCCACGTGTGCCCTGCACATGCGCAGCAGAGACCTGAAAATCAGCTGGCTGGCGGGAGGCGCGCGCGGTGGATCTGAGCTGGAGCGACGGCCCGCAGAGAGGGCTCTGCGTGCCACACGTTCACCATCACAGTCTTAAAGCATGCAGGCTGGGGAATTCTGGGAGTTGAAGTCCAGCCATCTTTTATATTCTTTTATTATTCTTTTCTTTTCTTTTATTATAATTTTATTATAATTTTTATTTTATTTTACTTTACTTTATTATTTTTTATTTCATTTTATTTTATTTTATTTATTTATTTTCTTTTCTTTTCTTTTCTTTTTTCTTTTCTTTTCTTGTATTCTATTCTATTCTATTCTATTTATTCTATTCTATTCTATTCTATTCCATTCCATTCCATTCCATTCCATTCCATTCCATTCCATTCCATTCCATTTCCATTCCATATTTTCTATTCTATTCTATTCCCATTCCATTCCATTCCATATTTTCTTTTTTCTTTTTTTTTTAAATACAATTTTTATTGGTTTTTTTTTTTTACACAAATAAAATATAGTCACGATTCTGTTTAACATCGGATTCGCAGTGTTTTTACATATATACATAAGTAAGTGTCTGGTGTCATTTATACTACACATTTCTAATTAATTTCTGCACCATTTATTCCTTCCTTAATTCTATCATTTATCCATTCGTACCATCTTCCCCACACAGTATCATAATCAGAGTTTTCATCATCATTTATCTCGTGTGTTAATTTACTTATCTCTGCACACTCTAATATTTTATTAATTATAAGGTCATCTGGTGGTAGGTCTTTCTTTTTCCAATATTGAGCGTATGCTAGTCTGGCAGCTGTAGCTATGTGTATTAGGAGATGGACCTTTTCCTTTCCATACCCTTTCTTTGCCATTCCCAGGAGAAATATTTCTGGATTCAAATCAATTTCTTCTTTGAGTATATCTTTCAACCATCTCCGAATTTTGCTCCAATACCTTTTTGCTTCTGGGCATGTCCACCACATATGAAAGAAGGTGCCATGACCATGGCCACATTTCCAACAATTTGGCTGTGCATTGGGGAACATCTTTGCTAATCTTGCAGGTGCTAAATACCACCTGTGAAGCATTTTGTAATGGTTTTCCTTATACGTGGCTGCTCTAGTTAATTTATAATTTTTGTTCCAGGCTTCTTCCCATTCATTAAGGTCCAAACTGTGTCCAATATTTCTCTCCCATGCTCTCAATTGGTTTCTAATTATATCCTCATCTCTATCTTCATCCGATAAATAGTTATACAGCTTGGCCAACGCTTTATTCCCTTGTCCCATCAAAATTTTGTCTAATCCATTATATCCTGATTCTAAGCCATACTCATCTTTATCTTTCTGGTATCTTGATTTTATTTGTAGGTAGGTCCACCAATCTAAGGTTATACCTTGATCTCTCAGAACTTCATTTGATTTAATGTTTCCCCCTCCTTCGACAATGTCTTTGTATCTGTACAGTTTCTCCATTCCCCACCTGTTGGGGTAAATCATTGCCTCTACCGTAGAAAGCCAAATTGGGACTTTGGTATAGTATCTCTGCCTGATCCCCACCCACGTTTGTATTAGGGAGTCCCTGATTTTATGCCTGTGGAAATAAGTTTTCTTTTTATTGTCTTTGTCCCATAGATATGCATGCCACCCTTTCTGTAGGTCATGTCCTTCTAACACTAAAATTCTCTTATTCTCCAAGGTGATCCAATCCTTTATCCATATCAACTTTGCTGCTCTATAATACGTTTCCCAATTTGGGAGTCCAAGTCCTCCCACGTTCCTTTTTTCCTGTAGAATTTTAAGTGAGATCCTTGATTTTTTCCCTTCCCAAACAAATTCCCTAATGGTCTTATTTAATTCTAAAAAAAAATTTTTCTCTAAAATTACTGGTAGGTTTTGATATAAAAATAAGATCTTGGGGAGAATGTTCATCTTGATTGCCGCAATTTTGCCTATAAGTGATAATTTAATCTTTTTCCATTCCATTTCCATTCCATATTTTCTATTCTATTCTATTCCCATTCCATTCCATTCCATTCCATATTTTCTATTCTATTCTATTCCCATTCCATTTTCTTTTTTCTTTTCTTGTATTCTATTCTATTCTATTCTATTTATTCTATTCTATTCCATTCCATTCCATTCCATTCCATTCCATTTCCATTCCATATTTTCTATTCTATTCTATTCCCATTCCATTCCATTCCATTCCATATTTTCTATTCTATTCTATTCCCATTCCATTCCATTCCATTCCATATTTTCTATTCTATTCTATTCCTATTCCATTCCATTCCATTCCATTCTTTATTCCACTATTCCATTCCATTCCATTTTTTTAATTTTTATTTATTTATTTTTTAATTTTATTTTATATTTTACTTTATTTAATTTTTTAAATTTTATTATTTTATTTTATTTTATTTACTTTATTTTAATTTACTTTATTTTATTTTACTTTATTTTATTTCATTGAAAAGACAGTGCCATGTCAGGATAACAATGCCCATAAAGCACAACCAGAGAGAGATCAATGATAAATAACATACGTGCTAATGACTATAATTGTACTGTGATAACAGTAATTGCAACTATACAAGCAAAAAAAAAAAAAAAAGGAAATAAAAGGAAACTTTTAAGCCCAGCCCTCTTAAAGCACGCTGGCTGGGGAATTCTGGGAACTGAATTCCGCTTATTTTAAAATTTTCCAAATTTGGAACACAGTGGCCTAGAACTGGATTTTTCCAGCTCACTGACAATTATGATCACAAAATGCTGAGTTTAGTGCATTCGTGAAGTTCCTGAAATTAGCTATGTTCCTCCCACAACTCTTCTTCTCAAACTTATTCATCTGTTCCTTTCGCCAGCGTTGTGGGACTCAGTTTCGATTTCATTGCTCTGAATCTGACCGGCTTCATTGCCTACAGCGTCTTCAACATCGGACTCTTTTGGATTGTCCCCATAAAGGTACCCAGAAGGTCCCGCCTTCTTCTCTGGCTAGGTGTTATCCATCAATTTGGGGCCCCAATTCTGGTGTAACCTCTTTGCCTTCTTCCACAGGAGCAGTTCCTGCACCGGTATCCCAATGGTGTGAATCCCGTAGCCAGCAACGATGTGTTTTTCAGCCTCCACGCAGTGGCCATCACTTTGTTCACCATCTTCCAGTGCTTAATCTATGAGGTAGGTGCACTGATGGTGTTGCCTAGTTGGGTCATGAAACAACGAAGTTCAGAGAGCACCAAGGACCCTATGTCTGTCTGTCTGCCTCTATTTTTCGATCGATCTATCTATCTATCTATCTATCTATCTATCTATCTATCTATCTATCATCTATCTATCTATCATCTCTCTACCTACCTACCTCTCTCTCTGTCCGTCCATCCATCCATCCATCTCTCTCTCTCTATCTTCTATCTACCATCTACCTACCTACCTGTCTCTCTGTCCGTCCATCCATCCATCCATCCCTCTCTCTCTATCGATCTATCGATCTATCTACCTGTCTATCTATCTATTTTCTATCTACCATCTACCTATCTACCTCTCTCTCTGTGTATCCATCCATCCATCCATCCATCCATCTCTCTATCGATCTATCTATCTACCTATCTATCTTCTATCTACCATCTACCTACCTACCTCTCTCTCTGTCCGTCCGTCCATCCATCCATCCATCTCTCAATCTATCTATCTCTCTCTCTTCTATCTACCATCTACCTACCTCTCTATCGGTCCGTCCATCCATCCATCTCTCTATATCTCTCTATCATCTATCTATCTATCTATCTATCTATCTATCTATCTATCTATCTTCTATCTACCATCTACCTACCTACCTACCTCTCTCTCTGTCCGTCCATCCATCCATCCATCTCTCTCTCTCTTTTGATATCTCTCTCTCTCTCTTCTATCTACTATCTACCTACCTCTCTATCCGTCCATCCATCTATCCATCCATCTCTCTATATCTATCTATCATCTATCTATCTCTATCTCTCTCTCTCTCTCTATCTATCTATCTATCTATCTATCTATCTATCTACCATTTACCTACCTACCTCTCTCTGTCCGTCCATCCATCCATCCATCTCTCTCTCTCTCTCTCTTCTATTTACCATCTACCTACCTCTCTCTCTGTCCGTCCATCCATCTCTCTCTCTCTCTTTTGATCTATCTATCTATCTATCTTCTATCTACCATCTACCTACCTACCTCTCTCTGTCCATCCGTCTATCTATCTATCTATCTATCTATCTATCTATCTATCTATCTATCTTCTATCTACCATCTACCTACCTACCTACCTCTCTCTCTGTCCGTCCATCCATCCATCCATCCATCTCTCTCTCTTTTGATCTCTCTCTCTCTCTCTTCTATCTACTATCTATCTACCCCTCTATCCGTCCATCCATCCATCCATCCATCTCTCTATATCTATCTATCTATCTATCTATCTACCATTTACCTACTTACCTCTCTCTGTCCGTCCATCCATCCATCCATCCATCTCTCTCTCTCTCAATCTCTCTCTCTCTCTCTCTTCTATTTACCATCTACCTACCTCTCTCTCTGTCCGTCCATCCATCCTCTCTCTCTTTGATCTATCTATCTATCTATCTTCTATCTACCATCTACCTACGTACCTCTCTCTGTCCATCCGTCTATCTATCTATCTATCTATCTATCTATCTATCTATCTATCTATCTATCTATCATGAGCTGTGGTGGCACAGTGGTTAGAACGCAGTACTGCAGGCTATTTGAAATTTGGCAGTTCAGATCTCACCATATTCAAGGTTGATTCAGCCTTCCATCCTTCCAAAGAAGCTGACTCTGTCAACCACTTAGAGAAGGCTGTAAAGTACTGTGAAGTGGTATATAAGTCTTAAGTGTGATTGCTTGCGAAGGGAGGGAAGGAAGGAAGTAAGCAAGTAAGCAAGCAAGCAGTTGTTATAATGTAGTATTGCAGGCTGCCCACAGCCAGGAAGTTCGATCCTGACCGGCTCATGGTTGACTCAGCCTTCCATCCTTCCAAGGTGGGTAAAATAAGGACCCAGATTATTGGAGGCAAGAGGCTGATTCTGTCAACCGCTTAGAGAGGGCTGTAAAAGCACTGCGAAGTGGTATATGAGTCTACATGCTATTGCATGATTTTACTCAAATTCAGCAAAACTGTTTTTGCAGACTGATAACATTCCTCTGCCCACGGGCCGCCCAGCATCAAAATTCCTTTGCTACGCTTGAGTTGACCCGTGAATTCCTTGCATTTATGCCCACTGGAATCCGATTTCTGAGGCCGAATTCTCACTAGACAATGTTAACATTCTCTCTCTCTTTACTTCCCCTGCAGAGAGGGACTCAGAAGGTTTCTCGAGTCGCCATTGCGTGCCTGGTGGCGGCATGGCTGTTCGTCTTCACCACTTTGGCCGTGACGGTCGCCCAAGAGATCACCTGGTTGCAATTCTTGTTTTATTTCTCCTACATCAAGCTGGCAATCACGCTCATCAAATACTTCCCTCAGGTGAGCGAAGGAAGGATCGGTTTTCAATTACTGTTTCCCCCGAAAATAAGACTGGGTTTTATATTAATTTTTGCTCCAAAAGATGCATTTATTTATTTATTATTTAAATTTATATACCACCCTTCTCCTGAAGGACTCAGGGTGGTATACAGCCAAAAATAAAAACATAAAAATATAAAATTTAAAACAATATAAAAATATATTAAACAAATTTGGTCCATATTGATTAAAAACCCTCTTTTTAAAAAAAACAAATTAAAAACAATTAAAAGAGCTACGCCAGCCCAGCTTGCTGGAATAGAAAAGTTTTGAGGGCACGGCGGAAGGTGCGTAGATCTGGGATCCTTCGTATCTCCGAGGGCAGCTTGTTCCAAAGGGCAGGTGCCCCCACAGAGAAGGCTCTTCCCCTGGGGGCTGCTAGTCGACATTGTTTGACCAACAGAGGAGCCCCTCTCTGTGGGAGCCTACTGGCCGGTGGGAGGCTACCGGTGGCAGAAGGCGGTCCACACCGGAAAAGGGTACAGGTGGCCCTCAACTTACAATCACAAGTGAGCCCCAAATTTCCGCGCCTCAGCAAGACGGCCGTTAAGCGAGTTTTTGCCCCATTTTACGACCTGCCTTGCCACAGCTGTTAAGCGAACCCCTGCTGTTGTTCAGTTAGCAACACGGTTGTTATGTGAATCTGGCTTCCCCGTTGACTTTGCTTGTCAGAAGGTCGCAAAAGGGGATCACGTGACCCTTCCCTGGGACACTGCGACCGTCGTAGAGTCAGTTGCCAGAAGTTCAAATTTTGATGATGAGACCATGAAGACGCTGGTAGTCCTTGATGTGCAACCATCGATTTAGTGACTGTTCAGTTCCAATGGCACTGAAAAAATGATCTGTCATCGTTTTTCATACGACTGGCAGCATCCCCACGAACACATAATCAAAATTTGTACACTTGGCAACTGGTTCATATTTATGACGGTTGCAATGTGCCGGGTATCATTTTGCGACTTTTTGGCGCAATGCAATGTCAACAGGGAAGCCAGATTCACTTAACAACCGTGTTACTAACTGTGGTGGCGCAGTGGTTAGAATGTAGTATTGCAGGCTAAACTCTGCCCACAGTCCGGAAGTTCGATCCTGACTGGCTCAAGGTGGACTCAACCTTCCATCCTTGCGAGGTCGGTAAAATGGGGACCCAGATTGTTGAGGGCGAAACGTTGACTCTATAAACCTCTTAGAGAGGGCTGTAAAAACACTGTGAAGCGGTATATGCTGTTGCTTGGGAAGGAAGGGAAGGAAGGAAGAAAGGAAAGGAAGGAAGGAGGGAGGGAGGGAAGGAAGGAAGGGAAGAAAGAAAGAAGGGAGGGAGAGAGGAAGGGAAGGAAGAAGGGAAAGGAAGGAAGGGAGGGAGGGAGAGGAAGAAAGGAAAGGAAGGGAAGAAAGAAAGGAGGGAGAGAGGGAAGGAAGGAAGGAAAGGAAGGAAGAAAGGAAGGAGAGGGAGAGATGGAGGGAAGGAAGGAAGGAAAGAAAGGAAGAAAGGAAGGAGAGAGGGAGAGATGGAGGGAAGGAAGGAGGGAGGGAAGGAAGGAAAGGAGGAAGGGAGAGAGGGAGGGAGAGAAGAAAGGAAAGGAAGGAAGGAAGGGAGGGAGAGAGGGAAGGAAGGATGGAAGAAAGAAAGGGAGGGAAGGAAGGAAGAAAGGGAAGGAAGGAAGGAAGGAGGGAGGGAGAGAGGGAGGGAAGGAAGGAAGGAAGGGCTATTGCTACTAATTTAACTGTCATTCACTTAACAACTTTGGCAAGAGAGGTGGTAAAATGTGGCAAAACTCAGGAACTGTCTCGCTTAACAATGGAAATTTTGGGCTCGGTTGTGGTTGTAAGTGAAGGATTTTACCTGTGGCTCTTTTCTCTCGGACGCACTGTGCGATATTGAGAAAGGAGAAGATGCTAATTTGTTTTGAGGTCTTGATTGTGGAAGAGCTGTTCTTTTCCTACTTACCCAGCATCCTGGTCTTTTTTTAGGCCTACCTAAACTTCCGCCGGAAGAGCACCATGGGCTGGAGTATTGGCAACGTCCTGCTGGACTTCACCGGAGGTGCCTTCAGTCTCATCCAGATGTTTCTACAATCCTACAACAACGGTAAGAGCGGCCCGTTGGGTCAGACCAGTGGGAGAAGGTGGCATACAGCTAGTCCTCAATTTATGTCCATCATTGAGCCCAAAATTCTATTATTAAGAGGCAGTTAAGTTTGTTTTGCCTCATTTTACGACCTTTCTTACCACCGTTCTTAAGTGAATCACTGCAGTTGTTTTAAGTTAGTAACACAGCTGTTTAGTGAATTTGGCTCCCCCATTGACTTGGCTTGTCAGAGAAGGTCGCAAAATGGGATCCTATGACCTCCGGGACACTGCAACTGACTCACTTAACAACCACCTTGCTTAACAATGGAAATTCTGTTCTCAATTCCAGTTGTAAATTGAGGACAATCTGTACTATTTGGTGATGGATTAATCATGCTTGGAAATTCCACAGGGGAATTCCACGTCATAAATACGAACCAGTTGCCAATTGTCTGATTTTAATCATGTGACCAGGGGGATGCTGCAATGGTCATAAGTGAGAAAATAGGATAGGATAGGATAGGTTAGGATAGGATAGGATAGGGTAGGGTAGGGTAGGGTAGGGTAGGGTAGGGTAGGGTAGGGTAGGGTAGGGTAGGGTAGAGTAGAGTAGAGTAGAGTAGAATAGAATAGAATAGAATAGAATAGAATAGAATAGAATAGAATAGAATTTGTCTTTGGTGCATACGCTCTCAGTGTACATAAAAGAAAAGATATGGTCAACAAGAATCATAAGGTACAACGCTTAATGAAAACTGCTCATAAGTGACTTTTTCCAGGGCAGCTGTAAGTTGTAGTTTGAACGGCCACTAAACGAATGGTTTTAAGTTGAGAACTATCTGTACTTTGCAGGGCTACTATAGGTAGTTGGCTTACGACCGCAACTGAGGCCAAACTTTCTATTGTGAAGTGAGACATTTGTTAAGTGAGTTTTGCCCCATTTTACATCTTTTTTTTTTGCCACAGTTCTAAAGTGAATTGCTACAGTTGTTAAGTGAGTCACAGAGTTGTTAAGTGAATCTGGCTCCCCCATTGACTTTGCTTGTCAGAAGGTCGCAGGAAGGGATCACATGACCCCGGGGCACAACAACAGTCATAAATATGAATCAGTTGCCAAGTGTCTGAATTTTGATCACGTGACCAGGGGGATGCTGCAAAGGTTGTAACTGTGAAAAATGGTCATAAGTCGCATTTTTCAGTGCCTTTGTAACTTTGAACGATCACTAAATGAACTATTGTAAGTCGAGGGCTACCTGTATGCGCCTAACAAGAACTACCCTTAATCCCTATTCACTGCATAGATAGATTGTCCTTAATTTATGGCCGTAGTCAGGATTAAGTAAGTAACTAAGTAAGGCATGCCCAATTTTACAACCTTTTTTTTTTGTGGTTGTAAACAGTTTTGGTTGATTGTTCAGAGCGTGCTGGCTCCTGCATGATTCAATCTGAGCTGTGATTGGTTGCTATGATTGTGGAGGGGGCGTTTCCCTTTCTTCCCCACCTTTTTCTTTTGTGTGCGGTTGCTTTGTGATTTATCTCACAATGTGTCTGCTGTGTCAATTTACCTCAGGATGCTCCTGCTGCGCTGATTTACCTCAGGATGCTCCTGCTGCGCTGATTTACCTCAGGATGCTCCTGCTGCGCTGATTTACCTCAGGATGCTCCTGCTGTGTCGATTTACCTCAGGATGCTCCTGCTGTGCTGATTTATCTCAGGATGTTCCTCCTGTGTTGATTTACCTCAGGATGCCCTTATTTGCCTGACTATCTAGTTTTCTGTATATAGATGCAAAATATATTTTTCTATATAAAATTACGAGTTCATGTCAGCGTATCTGATCCCATTTAGATACCTGTTGCGCAATTTTCTTACAAAATTGTACAAACTCTTCAGTAAAATGCCAAAAACGTTTCATTCCATTGTGAATTATAAACGGGAGAAATCTATTTATGCTTTTCCAAATATTTATTAGTTTCTATTGGTCAATCTACCGGTTCTTGTAAGCCTTCACTGTCTCTTTCTTCTTATTTTTCAGATGAATGGAAGCTGATTTTTGGAGACCCCACCAAATTTGGCCTCGGCCTCTTTTCCATCGTCTTCGACATTGTCTTTATGATCCAACATTACTGCTTGTATCGCCACCAAAATTACGAAGGGTTTGAGTAGATCAGTAGCCTATCTGAGTGCATTCATTGCACTGAGAAGCCTTACTCCAAAGAAACCAGGACTGGCAAAATTGGTACAACTCAAGTTTCCATGCCACTTTAATTGCACCAAACCTACTCGGCCCTCTTGCGCCTTTGCGTCTCTCAATCCACCAGTGCGGCCTTGTCAAAGTCGTCCTCCCGATTTTCTCGGATGCAAAGTCCTCAAAAGCTTCCGAAGAAGTCGTCGTTTGCAAGAGAAACAGAGATGCTCTTGTTTTGCCCTCCAATTTCTTATAGGAACCCTACGTTGAAGGCATCTTGGCCAGGAAGAACCTGCTTTAGAAGTTTGGTTGGTTACAAGGAAAGGAAAAAACGGTTGTCATCGGCAGCTTTAAATCGGTTAAGCTTGGAAGACAGCTTGTGTGACTTTGGGTCCCACTTTCTCTTGCACACGGGGAGAAATGGTTGGAGGATGTTGGACTACCTCGAAAAGCTTTACGTTGGAGTCAAGGAACAATGCATTGAAAAATCTCTTGTAAGAACTTTTGTGTGAAACGACTGAATATAGAGGTCGTGATTATTAAAGCTTTTCTAACAGGTTGTGGATGGCTTCCTTGTGGTTGCTTGACGAAGGCTCCTTTCAAAGGTCCTGTTGTGGTTGGCCAAGGTTTCAAGGGGTTCAGGACACCCGAGGGAGATTGTGGGTCCCTCTGGAAGGGATCGCGGAGCCCCATCTGCAACTATGACGGTGTTGTGACCTAGGCTCACTTAGTCATTACAAGACACAATTAGTCCCCAACAAATCTATTTTATTTTAACAGGTGAGAATTACTTCATTCCCAGTTTAGTCCAAATTAATTGCAAAACAAGTCTTTCATAATAAGTCCTTTGGGCTTATCACAAACCTTTATCTTCTTTGGCACGCTGCAAAAGGCCTTTCTTGGCAAAGCCCCACAAAGTCCCGAAACAAGAGACACCAACTGGAAACAGATTTAGCAATGTTGCTTTCCTACAAAGAGCCCAAGAGCCTTTGCTGCTCTTTTAAGCCTTATGGGAGGGGCGAATCATCTCCTGGCCTTACTCCCGAGTCGTCCCTTTTGCTTTAGCTGCTCTTGCCTTCTGGCAGCTCTTCGCATGCATGAACTAGGAACAGGCTCTCCTGTTCCTCTGCCTCTCTGCTGTCCGACTCTGGAGGCTCCGGAGTCCGTGCATCACTCCCAGATGGCCCTGGCCCCATCTCTGCCTCCAATGCAGAGCCCTCATCCAGGTCTTCCCCAGACTCCAGGACTGGCCCATGGTCCTCCCCAGCCTCTTCACTGTCCGACTCCACTGCCAGCTCCGCAGGCTGCTGGTGGACCACAACAAACAGGCCTATGGTTGGATTTCTGTAAGACCTTGTTTATCTGACCGGGATTGAAGACAAAGGGATCTGCTCCTTCTCCATTTAAATTGAACTGAGGGGGCTACTTTTCAGGAGGAGGGTGCTGCAATTTGTGGGGTCCTTAGTGTTCTCTGACCTTGGTTGTTTTCTTGGTTTCATTGCCTGTCTAAGTAACATCATCAGTGATGGAAGGGAGGGAGGTTTGTGGTGAGGAGGTGGAGGACTGTGAGGTCCTTAGTGCTCTCGGAGCTTGGTTATTTTTCTTGCAGACGTTTCATTACCTAACTAGGTAACATCATCGGTGCTAGAAGGAAGAGGGGTTTGCTGATTTTAGACAGTGGCTTGCCGTGTCAGTGATAGTGGGAGTCGTAAAAGGGTCGTAAAATCAGTCGCCACTCACTTAACTACTGCCTGGCTTAGCAACAGAAACTCTTGATCCCATATTGTGGCTTTAAGTCAAGGAACATACGACCACAATCATCGTCTTTTAACGATCCGATAATCCTTTGTTGGGTGGAGTCGGGGCAACTGAATGGAGCTGAGTGTTTACTGGCCAGATGCCTTTCCTGTCGCTAATGCAGAGTTTTGTCCGGCAGATATATTTTTATTGTGCCCAGAGAGAGAAATATCTGCCTCTACCTAAGATCAAACTCAGAGCCTCCTGATTGTGAGGCCACCGCACCACTCCAAACATACGACCACAATGGAGCCCCAAATTTCTGTTGCTAAGCAAGAGAGTTGTTAAGTGAGTTTTGCCCGTTTTACGACCTTCCTTGCCACAGTTGTTAAATCAATCACCGCAGCTGTGACATCAGTCACACGGTTGTTCTGTGAATCTGGCTCCCCCATCGACTTGGCTTATCAGAAGGGGATTGCGCGATTCCAGGATAAATATTTAAGTCAGTTGCCAAGCATCTGAATTTTGATGACGTGGCCGGCGCCACGGCGATGCTGCAACGGTCGTTAAGTGTGAAAAATGGTCATAGGTCACTTTTTTTCAGTGCTGTGGTAACTTTGGAGAGTCACTAAACGAACAGTTGTAAGTCAAGGACTATTTGTACCTGTACAACGTTTCATTCTCAATTTCTCATTCTCATTCCTCATTCATTTCTTGGGCATATATGCAATTTTTTTTAATTGACTCCAGGCTTGTAGCTTAATTTCTTTTCTTTCTTTTTTTTTAAAAAAAGGAAGAGACTTTTGAGATCAGAAGTCCAGCTTGGTTTATTTTGTGTAAAATGATCTACAGCAGCCCGTTGGTTGCTTTAACCTCCGAACTAAACCGATGCGATCCGGCAATACCAAAAAAAAAAAAAAAAAACCCCCAACAAAAAAAAACCCACAAGGCTTTGTCAAAAAAACAACAACCGTCCTTCCCACCGCCATTTCTGCTTCGAAAAGACAAACCACAGGGATAAGAAACAGATAGAAGGGTTTTGACACATTTTCCTTGCAAGACAGGCCGAGATTTAAGGGCCCGGAAGTTAAACGAGTCAAAATAGCAGTCATCATCATCATTTTTTAATGACCCCATAATCCCTTGCGGGGTGGAATCTGGGCAACTGAATGGAGCTAGCAGAGTGTTTTAATGGCCGGATACCCTTCCTGTCACCAATGCAGAGTTTTGTTCGGCAGACATATTCTTATTGTGCCGAGAGAGAGAAATATCTGCCTCTACCTAGGATCAAACTCAGAGCCTCCTGATTGTGAGGAGAAAGCTCCACCTCTAGGCCACCGCACCACTCACGAGTCAAAATAGCAGTAATATACTAAAATAAATTAGTGATATAAATGTTGGAAGGGACGTTATTTACAAGACGTAGAAAAAGGCCTTCGGGGGAGAAATTTGGCACAACAGTCAAGATTGGAAGTTAACTTTGGAAAAGTCGAGAGACCCCTCGAGGGTGGAAACCGTGGCCTCCCGACACAACGGGAGTCGCTAACGGCCTCTTTCCAACTGATCATGGTTAACAGGAATTTTGGCCGAGCAGAAGTCCAGGCAAACGAAAGGCTTAAGGCCACTGAAACTGATCGTCTTCATTTGAGGACTTCTGGAAACAGGGGACCGGTTTCAAATGCCCGTCTATCATGGCCTTCTCGGTGTCTCTGAGGAGACAAGCCAACGGTTGGATGCCTCTTAAACACAAAACCCGTGCGGGATTCTAGATATCGGCAGTAAAAACTTTGGTCTGGCTAAGAGGACTGCAAGAAGCTCATTAGGCGGCCATCTTGTCCCTCAAGATGGCTGCCTTACAAAAACGGAAATTTAAGAACGGACTCGTCCCACTGGAGGATTTCTGGGAGAAAAGCTCTTAGCTGGTTTCCCAGTGGATCAGAATCAGGCTATCCTCTCGTTTGCGGTTTGATGCCCACCGTCTTTGATCCAGTGGGCATCAAACTGCCCCCAGAGGTGCCCTTTGCGAGGACACCCCGCTGGAACAGAGTCATTTTTTGCATAGGTGTGTCAGGAGACATCTGTCTTTTTTTTTTTTAAGTTTCTCAGGTCAACAGGTGATAAAGCTCTGTGGTCCATCTTCAACATCTCTATGCCGTGTCCTGGAGGCCCGTCGCTCGTCCCCGCTCAGTGGCAAGGTTGGGACAGCATGGACTGTTGGACCGCTTTCTGCAGGGAGTGTCTGGTCACTAGCAGCCGGACCACTTCTTCGTTCCGCTTGGTCAGACGCTTGCGGGCTTGGTCGTGAGTCACCATGGTCATATCCCAGCCATTCACCTGCAAGAATTCAGAGCGAGTTTGACGGTAAGCATCACGATCAAACACGGGTATTTTTACAGTCCCCAGATCACACATCTGGGTGTTCTGTCCCCAACCACACGCACACACACCAACAGACGTTCAAGAGTTAAAGACCAAACCAGCCGGCAAAATCCTTTTCCTTATGATAACGGAACTTGGCAACAACCTAGTGGCTGCCTGCCAAGAGTTTATTATTTACGAAGAGGAGAGATAACTTCTCCCCACTTCTGATACATCAAAAGAAACAGCTCAATAATTACAGAGTCAATCAAGTCCAGAGATAATCCAGCAAAGTCTATAGCAAAAAGTCCGGCAATGCAGAATGGCGTGGAAGCTTTCAGCTTTGTTCGTCACAAGGTTTGACTGGCCACCACGCTCCCTTTTATATCCTGTGGGGTGTGGTCCAGTGATTTAGCCTAATCTCGAGCACGCCCTTTCTTCTGTTTCATGCACTTATCTCTGCGACGCTGGTGTGAATCCAGCCAAGCCTCATTACCCTCATCACTGTCCATCTGTGGCTGTGTGGACGTGCTTGGCCCCGGCCCTATCTCTTGCCCTTCGGTGGGCACCAAAGGCATTGCCAGAGTGGAGGGTCCTGGAGAGGGAGGCCTTGCCAACTCCTCCCCTTCACTCTCGGGTCCTCTCCTGACGATGACACAGGCTCCGGTAACGGAGCCACAACACTGGGGCTCTTTCGCTGTCCCTTTCCAACCCGCATAAATTGCTTTTTTTTTTTTCCAAGAGGCAATTGAACTTTCTGGTTTTTCTTTTGAAGACGTTTCGCTTCTCATCCAAGAAGCTTCTTCGGCTCTGACTGGATGGTGAGAAATGGAAGGATTGAGACTCCTTGCAGGCAGCTGGTCATCTGCATCCTTTTAGAGAGCCGTTGAGGCCACTGGGAGGTTTATCTGTGTCCTCAGGGTCACCTGAGGGGTGCAAATGGGTGTGGAGCCTTCTACAACACAGTCC
Source organism: Arizona elegans (assembly GCA_022577455.1). Taxonomy (NCBI): domain Eukaryota; kingdom Metazoa; phylum Chordata; class Lepidosauria; order Squamata; family Colubridae; genus Arizona; species Arizona elegans. Next base: position 17,209,133 of record JAKOOJ010000017.1, read on the forward strand.
TTTCAGCCAGAAGGCTCCACACCCATTTGCACCCCTCAGGTGACCCTGAGGACATAGACAAATCTCCAAGTGGCCTCAGTGAATGCAAATGTCCAGCTTTATATTTATTTATTATATTTATTTATGTTCCTTGCAGACAGCTGGACATTTACGTCCTTTTAGAGGGTCGTTGAGGCCACTGGGAGGTTTATCTGGTTTATCCATTCCCCACCATCCAGTCAGAGCTGAGGAAGCTTCTTGGATGAGAAGCGAAACATCTTCAAAAGAAAAAAAACCAGAAAGTCCAGTTGCCTCCTGAAAAAAGCACCTTTGGGGACAATCATGACACGGATGACTGAGAATCTCTACAGACTATTATTATATCAAATTCCAAGATCAGGAGAAGTCTCAATATCCCTTTTTCAAAATAACACAATTGATTAAAAGCGGCTGGCTTTTTGTAAACTGCAGGCTCACTTCCCTCGAACCGGTGACGTAGCTTGGCTGATGCAGGATTTAAATTGTATTTAAATATAGTTTGTTGCTTTATTATTCTTTTGGAATAAGAGTTCTTCATAGTCTTGTTTCATCAGGCTGGCCTGACCTAAGTCTTTCCCCTTTTTAAATGGAAATTTTAAATTTGGTTTTAAAGTATTGGGGTTTTAAATTCGTTCAGCCAAATTATTTAATTCGTTTTATTCTACTTTAAATTTTGTATTTATATTGTTTTATTCCTTGGCTGTTCACCGCCCTGAGTCCTTCGGGAGTAGGGCGGTATACAAATTCAATAAAACTAAACTAAACTAAAACTATACAATTTGGGTGTGGGAGTAGGAATGGATTTCCAGAGGAAAAAACTGCAGACTGCAGGAACCATTTGCACCACTCAGGTGACCCTGAGGACACAGATAAACCTCCAAGTAGCCTCAACGACTCTCTAAAAGGATGCAAATGACCAGCTGCTTGCAAGGAATATAAATCCTTCCGTTCCTCACCACCCAGTCAGAGTTGAAGAAGCTTCTCGGATAAGAAGCGAAATGTATTCAAAAGAAAAAACAAGATAGTCCAGGTGCCTCTTGAAAAAAGCACTTTTGGGATTCTGGAATAATAATAACAGAGCCTTGGTGGCGCAGCAGATTTAAGTGCTGTTAAGTAACACCAGCTGCCTGCAATTACTGTGAGTTCGAATCTCACCAGGCTCAAGGTTGACTCAGCCTTCCATCCTTCCGAGGTAGGTAAAATGAGGACCCGGATTGTGGGGGGCAATAAGCTGACTTTGTATAAAAAAGAAGACCGCTTAGGAGGGGCCAAAAAGCCCTACTAAACAGGTATATACAAAAGTATGAAGGCTATTGCTTAAAAAGCATTGTAAGCCACCCTGAGTCTCCGGAGAAGGGCGGCATATAAATCGAACCAATAAATAAATAAATAATAAATCTCCATCCATTTGGCTTTAAAGATACCAAGAGCGGAGCTGAGGTGTCCAGCTGGTCCTTAAACAGTACGGAATTTTACCTGCATGATTTTGTCTCCGACTTGTAGTCCAGCCATTTCTGCCGGTCCACCTTCAGTCACACGAGTGACATAAATGCCCTGGAGTAAGGGAGCGGGGGGGAAGAAACAAGAGGTGGGAGGGGGTGTCACTGCCTGGATGAGCTCTCATGAACCTGCCCACCCCACCCCGCCACCCCCGGCCATCACTTACTGAGAACCTGTTGCCTTTTTTCTCCAGCCATTGTTAGCCATGTAGACAAGAGTTCAATGCGGGAGGTTCTGTTTTATTTACCGTACTTTCCGGAGTATAAGACGCTCCAGAGTATAAGACGCACCTACCTTTTTTGGTGAGGAAAAGAAGAAAAAGAAATCTCCCTCTGCTTCTGCCTCTGAACAATTTTGCCTCCTTTGCAGCAAACAGCCTGCTTTACTTTCAGTTTCGTTTTCAGCATAGCTTGATTAGCACAAGGGGAAAAAAAAAAAATCTGCTCCAGCAATTTACCTCTTTGCAGCAAGCAGCAGAGCCCTGCGCAAAACAGCTGAGAGCAAAACAGCTGAGAGTCGGGAGGCCGATCCAATCAACTTGTGCTAATTAGGCTGTGCTGAAGCTGAAATGAGCTGTTTCTTCTTGCTGTTTGCTTGCAAGGCAGAGGCCATAGGCATAAAGGCTGGCTGGGTGACTGTGGGCCAATAACTAGGTGATGGTGAGTTCTAGTTCCACATTAGGCACGAAAGCCAGCTGGGTGACTGTGGGCCAATCACCAGGAAACAGGGAATTCTAGTCCTGCCATAGGCATAAAGACTGGCTGGCTGACTTTAGGCCAATAACCAGGGGATGGTGAGTTCTAGTCCCACAATAGGCATGAAAGCCAGCTGGGTGACTGTGGGCCAATCACCAGGAAACAGTGAATTCTAGAACCAATCTCAAATAAAATATATTGTAAGAACCTTATCTTTACTTTTTACCTCATACATTTAATGTTAATTCTTCCTGGAAACATTCCTTACTTAATAGCTTTCCATAAACTTATTCATCTTATTCTCTACAAATCCACTACACGTAGTCAAATACCCTCTTCACTATTTAATATCTATAAAAAAATATTGTAAAAACCTTCCCTCAACCCTTGCACCCCTTATATTTTCCTTATAACCCACAAGTTTATATTTATTCTTCAACAAAACATTCTTCAATATAAACCCCGGAGCTGAAATATTGATAACAGCACCTCGATTTCCAAAATGGACCTTGGGATACCCAACATATCAAAGAAATATTATCAGTAAAGGGGGATCCGTGCCAACCTTGTCCGTCTTGTCCTCCGAGAAGGGATTCTGAGCCGGATCCTGGTCGATTCCACCTCCAATGCTGAAGCCCAGAATGAGATTCTCGCCTTCACGCAGTTTGTGGATTTCAACCCTTTGCTAAGAAAAAAAAAGAATAATCCAATTTGATCACTCCATCACAGCTCAAAACACAACCAGTCTATGGCCTTGGATACTACACAGATAGTCCTCGACTTACGACAGTTTCTTTAGTGACCGCTCAAGGCACTGAAAAAAAAAGGAGACTTATGACTGCTCTTCACACTAGCAATCCCCATGGTCACGTGATATTACATTCGGAAGCTTGACAACTGACTCATATTTATGACGGATGCTGTGTGTGTCCCCGCCCGCCCCCCCCCGGGAGTCATGTGATCCGTTTTTGCGACCTTCTGACAAGCAAAGCCAATGGGGGAAGCCAGGCTTACTTAACAACCGTGTGACTAACTTAACAACTGCGGTGATTCAGTGTAACAAAAGTCGGAAGGGACCTTAGAGGTCATCTAGTCCAAACCCGCTTCTCACGCCAGTACTAGGGATTCGAACCGCCGATTTTTCAGATCGACAAGCTCAGTGTCTTAGTCACTGAGCCACCTCATCAGGCCACTTAATTTGCTTCATTAATTCACTTAACAACGAGGGCAAGAAAGGTCATAAAATGTGGCAAAACTCACTTCCTTGTCAAGGGTAATTTGGAGCTTAATTGTGGACGGAAGTCAAGGACTGTCTATATATGTAGTCCTCAAATTACGACTAGAATGGAACCTGCCCATCATTATCGTAACTTGTGTGACAGTCGTAAATCAGAGACAATTCTGATCTTAATTGTGGTTTGTTGAGGGCTACTGGTATCAATTTTAAAAATACAATAAAAATAACAACACCCCAGGAAAACAATTGAGAGTAAAAGTAGTCCTCAATTTACAACAGTTCATTTAGGGACCGTTCAAAGTTACGATGGCACCGAAAAAAGGGACTTAACGACCATTTTTCACACTTATGACCATTGCAGCATCCCCATGGTCGCATAATCAAAATTCAAGATGCTTGGCAAACGATTCATATTTATGACGGTTGCAGTATCTTGGGGGTGGGGGGTGGGGGGGGTCACGTGATCCCTTTTTGCGATCTTTTGGCCAGCAAAGTCAACGGGAAAGACCAGATCCGCTTAACAACCGGGTTGCTAATTTACCAACGGCAGTGATTCACTTAACAACTGTGCCTAGAAAGGTCGTAAAATGAGGCAAAACTCACCTAACTAACATTTCACTTAACAACAAGAGTTTTTAGGCTCAATTGTGGCCATAAGCTGAGGACTACCTGGATGTTGTAGACCAATGTGCTTAGCCCAATATATGAAAAAATAAAATAAAAGGAAAAACAATTGGAAGCATCTTTTTCATTTCCTTTTGTGCAGGTAGTCCTCAACTTACGACCGCAACCGAGCCCAAAATTTATGTCGCTAAGCGAAAAGGGCGTTAAGTGAGCTTTGCCCCATTTTACGACTTTCCTTGCCACATTTGTTAAGCGAATCACTGCAGTTGTTAAACTTAGTGACATGGTCGTTAAGTGAATCCGGCTTCCCCATGGATTTTGCTTATCTGAAGGACGCAAAAGGGGGGAAATCACGTGACCCCGGGATACTACCACCATCATAAATGCGAGTCAGTTCTCAAGCGTCCAAATGTAAATTAGGCAACTCACGGGGATGTTGCAACGGTCGTTAAGTCTGAAAAATGGTCCTTTTTTCAGTGCCGTTTGTAACTTTGAATGGTCATTAAGCGAACGGTTGTAAGTCGAGGATTACCTGTGCAGCCATTTTATTAATAATAAAAACTAATTTTGTTATTACTAATTAATAATTTGGGGAACTAATAATTTGAAAACTAATTAATAATTTTGGAAACAGGGGAGGGGGTGATCTTTTCCGCGATGAGAAAGGAATTTGAATGTGGTTAGTGCTCAAACCATCCGGTGAAGCCTTGTCAGTCTGAGAAGCAATCACGATTTTGTAAGCCTTAGTAAGGCCACACCTGGATCTGGTTTTGGTCCCCACACTATAAAAAAGTTGTTGAGACTCTAGAACCGTGATGGCGAACCTATGGCACGCGTGCCACAGGTGGTACGCTGAGCCATGTCACCTGGCACGCCAGCTCAGCTCTCAGCCTCTCTTGGAATCTCTGGAGGCTGGGGACAGCAAAAAATGTCACTTCCTGTCCAACCAAAAGTTGGAAAACAAGCCATTTTGGGCCTCCGGAGGGGCTCCGAGGAGGTGGGGAAGGCTGTTTTCGCCCTCCCCAGATGCATAGAGAGGATCTGGAGCCAGGTGAGAAAGAAAAACGTTCCTACTGGGCCATTGCGTGCCAGGAGCAGGGGGGTTGCGTGCGCA